>CAMZMU010000041.1:107205296-107583161 GCA_947311845.1 Poa pratensis
TCGAATTGTGCACACTACAAGTATGAATGAATCCGTCCAACGTCTACTCTCAGGATGTATAGTTGTTAGGTCGATTTGGAAAGATGATTTTAATGTTTAACATTGACATTAGTGTGTTTTAATCTAAATAGCCAAGCAATAATTAAATAGTAAGAGATTCAAGATCCTTAATCTTTTTATGTCGATGTACTGTTGCTGTCATGGGTTAAAAGGAAATGGTAAATAAAAGAGATAATTTTGCAACTCTGATTGAGAATATTATATATTCAATTTTTTCATTGTTAGTACCCGGCGATTTAATTCTTTTTTGTTAGGTGAAATCCACTTTGCCACCCCAGTGCGCACCCGGTATTTAAAAAACACATTTCAAAATGTCAGAAATTTTAATATAAAATTTCACGGATACATCTTGAAAGGACAAGGATGTCGCCTAAGGGGGGGGGGGGTGAATAGGCGATTTAAAACTTTTTTGGTTTATGCTTGATAATTGCGGAATAAAACTAGGTGTTTAAATTAACAAGGCAACAACCTAAATATACTAGGCTCACCTATGTGCACCAACAACTTATGCTAAGCAAGACAAGCAACAAAGTGATAGCAAGATATAATACTTCAAGCACGAAGGCTATCACAATGTAAATTGCAAAAGTAAAGAGCTCGGGTATAGAAATAACCGAGGCACGCGGAGACGATGATGTATTCCCGAGTTCCTCCTTTTTAGGGGAGTACGTTGGATGGGTGCGAGTTTCAAACTCAAACGACACAAATGGCCTCACCCTATTCTCCGATGAACCTTGCCCAAAAGCTCGATTCACCTTCCACTATTGATTTCCCTTTTGGGCGGAAATCGAGTCCCTTACAACAGTCTGAGGCCCAACCCACAAAAGGATTGGGAGCTCCCAAGTGGCCACAAAAGGCTTCAACCGCCACAAAAGGCGTCTAGGGTCCAAAGACCCAAGAGTAACAAGCTCACAAACTTTCACTTCCACGAATCCTCGTGGAGAGCACAAACCGATGCACAAAAGCAATGGCAAGAACACAAGAAGTGCTCAAGTCTTTCACTCTCAAATCCCACCAAAAGCAACTAATGCTTGTGGGGGGAGAAGAGAGGAAAAACAAGGAAGAACTCAACAAATGGAACTCCAAGATCAAGATCTACTAGGTTCCCCTCACTTAGAAGAATTGGGAGAGGGGCAAGCTTTCCAAGGTCAACAATGGAGGTGAGAGAAGAGGAAAAAACGTGCTTGGAAGAGCTGACCCTTTGGGGAAGAAGGGGGGCCTTTTATAGGTCCCCAGAAAAAGAGTCGTTGCAGGAAACTTACACCGGAGACTCCGGTCCAGGAGGGCCGAAGACTCCGGTCTCAGACGGAGACTCCGGGGTCCCTCCGGACCTACTTCGGACCCAAAACAGAGAGCGTCTTCTTGTTGCGCATTTTGCACCAAAACCTGATGGGCCGGAGACTCCGGCCCCTGAGCACCCTGAGGCCGGAGACTCCGGTTGAGGCACACCGGAAACTCCGGCCCTGGCACACCGGACACTGTAAATCAGCAAAACTGTAAACCCAATAACTTTCTCGTTTGAACTCCAAATTAGGTGAAACCAATTTTGCTGGAAAGGTAACGACAAGAGCTTTCCTACAAAAATCTAGAGCTCGGAGGTCGTCGTCAACTCCGTATGTGTGTAGAGCTACGAGGTGCTACACGGGTGGCACTGGAAGTACGTCTTCTTCCACTACACGACCTTGAGGTCGGCGTCGTCGGCTTCATCAACAACGCTTGTGCGGGAGCGTAATCCCCGCTTTGGGTCTACAAGGGTATGTACATCGACCCCCCCCCCCCCCCCCCCGTTACGGTATATCTGCGTAGTAATAGATCTTGGCTAGTTTATGGAAATATTAAGAACCATAAATAGAGTTAAGTTGACACACATGGGGAGGTGTGAAACTTTCCTCACGGATAAACCTATAATATTTCCAACACGAAAACGCAACAAGTTTTCCCAACAAAAACCGTTTTTGAAGAACTTGGGCTTGTCATGAAGATCACGACAAGCACCAAAACCCAACTAGGAGAAAAACCGAATAAGAACCAAGAAAGATGATGATACCAAGAATGCAAAGGTTTGAGCTCTCCACAAAGATGTGATCAAGTTACTCACTTGAGAGCCCCTCTTGATAGTACGCCGTCTATCCTATAACCCGATCTCCCACCAACAACATGAGACCGGTAAAATAGAAACCCTATCAAGATCATACCTTTTCCTTGCGCATTCCACTTGAGATAGATGATGGCGATCTTGATCTCTTCAAGTGGACCACCTTTTTTGATTGCGCTTTGCTTGGTGAAGACTCACATATCGCTCCCCCATACACCAATATGGGAGAGGCTCTATAAGGCACATCTTCACTTGGCCAATATCTCCAAAAGGGTGACAAGATTCAAGCATAGGATTTCTTCGAGAGATGCTTCTCTTGAACTTGCACTTCAACTTCTTCTCTTAATATATATGATGACTTGGATATTGCTTTGGTCATCACTTTATCTTCTTCTTTCAATCTTGATACCAACACATGGTGTTCAAGTATTGCCAATGGACAAGCCCTACAAGGATAGCTCAATGCAACCATTAGTTCATAGAGATTGTCATTAATTACCAAAACCACACATGAGGGCTCATGCACTTTCACATCTTCACAATTTATGTGTTCAGAAAGTCATTTCGCGAAAATCGGTATCTTTTGTGGTCTGTGTGAAAATAGACAAAAATATCTCGTCAAAGTCTTATTTTAGCACCAATTTTTTCCTTTTTATACAACCCATAAAAAATGTCTTTTTTCGTGAAACGGTTTCATGAACACATAGTATGTTAAAATTTATATACGCGTATTTTTTGGTAATTTTTAACATTTTGAAATGGGTTTAAAATACATTTTAAATACCAGGTGCATATACATCCAGAGCCAAAACGCCTACCCCTTTGTTCATTCTTAGTTTGTTTTGGAGGGAAACCGAAAAAGTGGAACCCTTATGGCATAATTAGAAACCAAAATCCTGACATGAACTTAATCCTGGTTGTCGATTTGTTATTTCTTAATGTACATAAATTTCTCATTTCAAAATTTATAGTGTAGACGTTTTGATGTTCTATTTCGGTTTTAAAACGAATTATAAGTCTTAAAGGCGGTTATACCTGTGTGTGCCGGGAGTACAATTGGTTGTGTACATTGTAGCATTCCTTGTAGCAAAATTCTTTTACTATGTCAATGCGCCTGGTGCTATCTAGATCTCCTGCAACAACTTTTTCTAGATCAAAAGCTCTTTATACAGGGAGAACATAAAACTTCTCAAGGAAGCTGGTTGGAAAGCATACACATGAGCGTTCCTTTTCACCCTCCAATTGGATAAATGTAAGGCCAAGTCAAGTATAAAGTGCACATAATACTTCCTGGTGCTATACGCAATGCATCAACGGTTTCCGATTGTTTCTATTTTGACAAATCACATTAAGTCACAGTCCTAGGGAGGCCATCAAATTGGTAAGAACTTCATTAGCATATACTTAAGTGAGCTAGTTCTAGGTAAAAAAAAAAGTATCTGGGGACTTTACCTTCATCAAATCTCGTTTCAAAATATGCCACCCTTCATTTCACTTACACGTGGGTCCTATGTTCACACGTGCTGCCAATAAAAACGAGAGCTGCAAATATTGAAATCAAACTTTTATACGAGAGTTACAAAGAAGTGTACATTGTTCATATTTTTCCAAGTTAACCATTGGAAAACTCGAAGATACTTTAATTTTGCATTTTCTCCAAAATATTAGACAAAATTTGTTAATACTAGATTTCATTTCGTTGGTTTTATCAACCCGTTTTAAACCAGGTTTGAATAGCCCTGGAGTAGGATTTCAAGCAGCGTCCCGCATTTGTATGCTAAAGTTTTTTTTTGCGAAACACAGTACACACGCAGACGCTTACATACACATGCGCAGACTCACCCCTATGAACGTACACACACCCTACCTATGAGCACCTCCGAGAGACTGGAGTGGCGGTCGAGTCTTGAAATTGATGAAGTCACCACATGCGCCTCACTGTCGACGGGAACGTCGCCTCCCACTGAAGATCATTCCACCTAAATGAGAAACACCAGTGTCAAACCTGATGTTTGAACTTTGGTGGGCTGGTGATACATCCACCCTCCTAACCATCTTGTCACAGGCAAGTTCTCCATTTGCCTGCCAAAGTTAAATAGTCCGTAAAAGATGTTTACAACTACATATGCCTTACAACTACATATGCCTGACCTTGGACGAGTCCCCTCCCACCGCTACAGTAGGAGGCGATATTTCTGGATCCACTTGCTCTCCCACCTCGCCGTTGACGATTTCGTCGGTTCCCTCGCCCTCTGCCGGCCGCTCCGGCGGCGGGAGGGTGGGGGAACCCGAGATCTCCTCGTGTATATAGTGTATGGAGGAGTTGGTGCCTAGCCGGCGGCGTCCTGGAGGTGGTGGCGTGTCGGTGGTGGCTTTTGCAGGTGGTGCTCGACCCTTCTGGCGATGGAGCTCGGCGTAGATCCATGGCGGGGCACCATCTTCCTCGCGCTCGCGGTCCCCGGTGGCCGCCGTGCGCGTACCCCGTACTGGAGCTCGGTGCGGCGACTCCAGCTGAAGATCTTGATCCAGCTGATCTCGGAGCACGACGACGAGGAGGTTCGAGGAGCAGGATGGAGGCTCCCCGGAGTTCGAGAACCGGTGACTTCCCTCTCGCCAGGGGTCATCCTCTGATCCAAGGTTCAATGGAGGATGCGGCGGAGGCGCGCCGCCGGAACGTGCTGTTCTTCATCGACGTCTTCGTCCTACAGGAGGACCTTTGTGTAATTTCCATATTTCTGCAGGTCTTTTCTGCTTTACTCTGATGTATTAGTTGTATCCCGCAAAAAAAATAAAAAAAATACAACTACATATGCCTGATTTTTATGGGAGCGGGACGGATCCTGGAGCCACTTTGCACCCCTACCTGGATTGATAGAAAAAGATCTCTATATATCTCATATATCTTGGAATGAAAATATTGCATCCTTATTATACAAATCAGGGTAGCAATACCACGGTTGAACACTAGCAAGTCTAGGGCAAAAACATGGTAGCTAGTAGTAGGCACGGCCGTATCATTAACCTCCACATGGTTGATGGTGTCTTGCCCCTGCGAAATACCCAATATACCCATAGGTTTTCATATAACGTTACGGCTCCTACATGAGCCCATAATAAAAAAACAAAAGATCCACCGTAGAAAGAAAAGGAACGGCACGTATCAGACGAAAGAGTCTAACCAGCGAAGCAGGCGACGTTGGGTTTTCAAAGTTTACTCCAGAAGGCACCCTTAATTTTGAAAATAAAAAATCAGCCGCATACTCTATAAATGTACGTTCTCTGCTAATTTACAGTTGTCCAAAAATATTCTAGGTGATCTAATAGAATTATATTCTAGCGAAAAAATAAATTGCGTGCCAGCAGTGCCATGCATAGAGAGAAATGTGCGGTTCTTCTGCTTACTGACGGAACCGACAAAACGGTGAAGATACTGTCACCAAAACACACATTATTGGGCCACAACAACACACCAAAGTGCGAGAGAAACACGAGAGAGCACGAGGGACAACATGACCGGTTTAACAAAATCCTATGGCCAGGGTGGCGGGAATGTCATATACCATGAGAAGAGCGCATATTGTCAGAGAAAATGCATAATTTAAAATAATTGCATTTTTATATAATGACACATTGTTTGATAAACAGACGGAAATCATATGCAATTTGAGACTAAATAAAAATGGAGATTTTTTGAGCCATAAGGAAATTTTCATCATATATCGCATACACGTTCACTAGGATTGAATTCCAAAAGAAAATATGAGATCTGTCAATATCAAAGGAAAGATCTCGGTGGAATAAATGTGCATAATTTTCACAAGCGTTACATAAGGAAGAAAAAAAAGAGGGAACGGAGGCAGAGAACGGGGCATAAAAAGCTACAAGGACATCTATATATAAACACCTCGCAGGACATAAAAAAAAGACAGAGAGAATAGCAAAAGGAAAATAAATAACAAAAAGGAAGGAGAGAGATAGAATAGAGAGAGACACAACAAGAAAGGAAGGAGAGGAAGAGGAGGAGGTGGTGGTGCCGTGGTATGGCCTTTGAGGTTGGCATGCCTCCCCCAAGATCCTAGGCTGCCAGCTCGCGACCCTTCCTCGGATCAACTGGTGCGCCCTGCCTCTGAATTCACCGTTCTTTCTCCGCCCCGCCGTGCCAAATTCTGCTCCATTTTGGTGCCCAATTGCTGCGGTTTCGATCGGTTCTTGGAGCCGGGCATTCTCGGTGCGTTGTCGTTCGTGTTTAGATCTGCCTCCCGGATCGCCGGCGCGCTAAAGATCGGATCTTGCCGCCGCCGCCGCCGGCGCTCGCGTCGTTTTCTTGATCCGATGGCTTGCTGATTCGATCGGCCGGCGTAAGATCTGATGCGAAAGCTTCTGTCTTTGTGTTCGTTGCAGGGTGGAAGTAGGAGGCGAAGCCGGACATGGAGGCAGACGCTGGGAAGCTGTTCATCGGTGGCATCTCGTGGGACACCAACGAGGACCGCCTCCGGGAGTACTTTGAGAAGTACGGAGAGGTGGTGGAGGCCGTCATCATGCGCGACCGGGCCACCGGCCGCGCCCGGGGCTTCGGGTTCATCGTATTCTCCGACGCAGCAGTCGCAGAGCGTGTCATAATGGAGAAGCATATGATCGATGGCCGCATGGTAAGCGCTCGGTGTTTGCTTACGTGCGTTATGTTCATGATGTGCTAGATCCATGCTTGGATACCGCTTTGTTGCTTCTTAGTAATTATTGTCATTGTGGAATATTAACAATGTTTGGATTGTTTTGTCAGGTGGAGGCCAAGAAAGCTGTTCCCAGAGACGATCAGCAAGCTCTTAGCAAGAGTGGTGGCAGTGCTCATGGATCACCAGGGCCTAGTCGCACCAAGAAGATATTCGTCGGAGGTCTTGCATCCACCGTGACAGAGGCAACTTCAGGACCTATTTTGAGTCGTTTGGCACCATCACTGATGTTGTTGTGATGTATGATCACAACACGCAGCGTCCTAGAGGGTTTGGGTTCATCACATATGATTCTGAAGATGCTGTGGACAAAGCATTATTCAAGACGTTCCATGAACTAAATGGAAAGATGGTTGAGGTAAAGAGGGCTGTTCCTAAGGAGTTATCACCTGGACCTAGCATGCGCTCTCCTGCTGGTGGAATCAACTATGTAATGAACAGAGCCAATAGCTTTCTCAATGGCTACACCCAAGGTTACAGTCCTAGCCCGGTAGGTGGCTATGGAGTGAGGATGGATGCTAGGTTTGGGCTTCTATCGGGTGGTCGTAGTAGCTATCCTTCTTTTGGTGGTGGTTATGGAATTGGTATGAATTTTGACCCAGGGATGAACCAGGGCATTGGTGGTAGCTCGAACTTCAACAATAGTGTCCAGTATGGACGGCAGGTCAATCCATACTACAGTGGTAATTCGGGTAGATACAATAACAACATTAGCTATGGTGGAGTCAATGAGAACTCTGGGTCAGTGTTTAACTCGCTGGCTCGTAATCTATGGGGTAACTCAGGCCTCAATTACTCTTCCAACTCCGCAAACTCGAATTCCTTCATGTCATCTGCAAATGGAGGCCTTGGTGGAATTGGGAACAACAATGTGAACTGGGGAACCCCTCCTGTGCTTTCTCAAGGTGCTAACGCTGGCTCAGGCTACGGCAGTGGGAACTTTGGTTATGGATCCAGTGAAAACAACTTCAATCTTAGTCCCAGTGCTTATGGAAGGAACGCTGGATCAGGTGGCGTCAATGCTTCACTCAACCAATCAAGCAATGGATATGGGAGGAACTTTGGAGATTCGTCAGGAGCTGGTGGTGGCTCCATCTATGGAGACACAACTTGGAGATCTGGATCTGAGCTTGATGGAACTAGCCCATTTGGATATGGGCTTGGGAATGCAGCTTCAGATGTTACAGCAAAGAGCGCAGCAGGTTACATGGGGCATTAACAGATAGAGGTTAGATATTTTCTTCCTTGTGTTTTTGTGCTTTTCATTTTGTATTTTGACAGAGTGTTTAAATACTAGTTCATGTACTAGCAGCATCAGGTAAACACCGTGAAAGTTCGAAACTGTCCGCTGAACTGTTGGTACTAATGTTTAGACAATGTAGCTTCAAATATGTAGCATTTCCTGTGTTGAAGCACTCACACTGTAGAGTGCCATTCATGATGCTTAAGTTCCATATACAGAATATATTCAGTATGAAAAATACTAATGCTGGTCTTAGTTCTCCCAGGATAATGCTCAAATGTACTTGTGACATTTGAATGTCCATGAATCTAGACAAGTATTGATGATTTAAACCTAGCAGCACCATGATAAAGAAGTTACTGTCATTATGAACTAAAAAGATGTCATTAACATCCATTGAAAATGTTAAGTGGCTATGTACTTCATGTTCCAACTGGTCCATAAAAATGCTTGTAATAGTTGTTTATGATCGATATTGCAAATTGATATGAAATAGACACATTAGTCTGATTGGATGTGATAAGATCCATCATATATTATAGTATTATGATAAGTTTGCAGTTTGAACGATAATGAAATCAAGTATGGCCTTGTTATTCTTTGTGCCAAAGTAAACTGTTATACCGGCTAGTTCTAGATACGTGATTCTCCGCAGCCATGATGAAATAATTGATGCACCACACGGTTAATTATGGAAAACATAATAAACTAATAGTTTATCTATAAAAATATTGGTAATCCTTTGTCAAAAAAAAAAAAATTGGTAATCCATTCAGAGTTTCAGACCCCAGCTTTTACATCTATGTGTCACATAAAAGCGGAATATTCTTCCAGTTCCCGTCTATAACAAGAGGAATCTCGTACTGTGTCTCAAAAAATATTGGTCATCCATGAACTGTAGCCATGATGAAAGATGCACCTCATGTTTACTTATGAAAAACATAGTTAGCCCAGTAATATGCCCATCAAGGTGTATGAATACGTATGTCTCAGCTCCAGTATATACTTAAGTTCAAAATTTTGTATTGCTCTTTTTAAATCATTTGAACTTTTGTTCCTTGCCCATCCTCTCCAATAAAAAAAACCCTATTCTCATGCTTTTATTGGTAGCTACACGTTTTGCTGTCCATGGTGAATGAATATCTAGTACCTAAACTAGTAGAACTAAGGGCTACAGAACCAAGTTTAAGTTATCTATCACTTGTATGGTACTTTGGAATATTTTGCCCCCTTCATGGACTGATACTTGGTTCAGTTTAGTGCCGCTGCTGGTTGACCGTTACTTCAGCTAAGATATAGTCCAAGGACTTCTTTTGGTTGCAGTATTGGACCAATTTCTAAAAGTATATTTTTAGAACTCGCTAATCTGAATTATTACTTGTGCCGTCACTAACCATTGCATCATGTCTCGTGAACCCTTTTTGGCTTGATATACTATACAAGTATTAAATGACGTAGATTGTGTTATGCCGAATAGCTCTAGAACTCCTCATTGAAGATGCATTTGCATTTGGACAGTTCAACTAAGCTCCTTCTCTTAGAAGATGAACTGTTAATGCATGTTCACTCGATGATTTCGGGCCAAGCATCATACCCATGTTGCATTTGTTAGAGCAATATTCTATTTCTCTGGATGTCAGTTAACACTGCTAAGATATAAAAGACACCATTGAACCAACTTGTTTGTGCTCTTTATCTTGCTTCAGGAATCGAACAGTGGTAACTTATCTGCTTGGCTCTGTGCAGGAATGACGCCGCCTAGGAATCTTTTTCACATACAACAATTCATATTAGGTTGAGGAGAGAACCGCAGCAGGTGCATAAGGTGCAAATTTTGAACTTCACATGATTTAAAGGCATGGGTTAGTTAATAGAGCTAACCAGGGAGTTGGTCGAAGAGATGAGATATATGTCATCGGAGGAGGGCCTTTTAAGCGTATTTGCGTATGTAAGGTTTGGGATTGTGGTTTCGAATTTCTACAGCGAGTTTAGGTTTTGGCGACCCTGGTTTTTTTTCCTGGTTGAGATGTGAAGTAAGATTGCGGGATATATATGTCTGAAGAGTGTTCAGTTGTACGGCGGCGCTGCCCCCCCAATATAGACCCACCCCTTTTTTTGGGTTTTTGTTCGTATAGTAGAAACTGCTCTAGTGTTCTTGGAACTTGTGTGCTAGCTCTTGTTATCAGGATGATAATTTTCTCATTTTTTGCTTCTTTTTTCTTTCTATCGTACTGAAGTGTATGTACCAGAGGTCTGGTCTGTTTTTTTCCTAGTGCAACTTTTGAGGGATGCCCCTCCTGGGTCCCAGGGAATAATAATGCTACAATATATATTCTAATTCATTTTGTGGCTTTTCTTCTAAGGCTATTTTTTTTGTCCTGCTGGAATATCTGTAAATTCTGATTCTCTCTGCAATTTGCCTGTGTACATGCTTATTTTTCTGCACCATCTTCTTTCTTCTGGACCTGTCTGTCCTAGTGTGCGGTGTTAGGTCCTTCTGCATAATTCTCCTCCATAGCCTTCGTTGTTTACTTCTGTTTACTTTATCAATTAATAACCACAACACCTCTCGAGGGAGGGCAGATAAGTATTCTGTCTTCTATATCTGTATGTCCTAGTGTGTGGTATTAGGTTCTTCTGCATACTAGTACAGAGAGGTGTAGTAGTATCTTTTGTTGTTTACTTGTGTTCGCTATATCAATTAACCACAACACCTCTCGAGGGATGACACAATCTGATGTAGAACTAGCACATAGTTGAAATTAGCAATAGATGATGATATCACAAGAAAAACATCAACATCAATGGGATCTGGAAGACTGAATGAATCTCATAGGACCGTGTTAGAAGACCAATACCATTCGAAACATAGGGGAATGAGCTCATTAAGCTTCTTAGGACTATTGTAGCTTCACTGTAATCCCAGACAAAATTGAACATCCACTTCTTTTGTTTCCACACTTCTTCGCACGTCTTCCCTATGTCATGTACTCACATCCTAACTGCAATGTCCTTTTGTTTCGCTATCTGAGATGTAAAGGAAGAACTTTCGGCACATTGCTTCTAGTGGAACAGTTGCTGAATCTAGCTCGAAATAGTCAATCACACACAAGGAGTTGCAGCATCGCCCTTGTTCTGAAAACAATAATTTAACGGAGCGTACCAATTCTTGCAAAATTTCATTGTTGGCATATTTTAGTATGACAAGAAATGGATGGCGCAGTCTGCAAAAAAAAAAGGTTAGCTGATATAGTCATGATTTTACACATCTCATCATTTGGTTCTTTCACCGAAGCTTTTCTGGAATGCAGCAATTTGTACATACACATGTCTATTCTACACTTGATTTTGATGGATGCCAATTATAAAATACAACCTCCAATTGCACTCTCAAGATATATCGTGGGATTCAAACTTCAGGAGGTGTTCTGCTGACAAGGAAATTTTAGTGGGAGCATTTTGGTGTAACAAGTTTAAAACCGTTCAAACTCTTCCACTTGTTTCGCAGGCGGGTTCATTTTTTTGGTCTGGACCACCCGGCGGGAGCAAAATTAGCGACGATGACCCGTGACGTGGCATCCAGGTCAAATGGGGTCGTTATAGGAAAATTCGCGTGTGGTATTTCTGCGGTTACCCCTTTAATTCGCGGTATCGACATGTGTGTGCCCACGCCTTCCCTCCCCGCAAAACCTAGGTCGCACCCTGTGCATCCCAAACCTCATCCTCCATGTTCCACGAGCATCCTACCACCCCACCGATACAACGGCACAGTACCATCTTGTCGAGTTGATTCACCCGTAGCCACTCTGACCATCTGATAGCTCATGAAGCTCTGTCGCGTTCATATGTAGCCGTAACACTACCAACCGTCATTATTGTGTCAATCTCCACTTCCGATGTGTCCCGGTCATGTTCTCTCCCGTCTTCGGCTCTCCCTTCTCCAGATCTTCAAGATAAGAAGTAACCATGACACCAACGTCAAGAACATGGATATTTTCGTTGAAAGAGAGGGGAGTGATCATGAATTTGCAACGCTACACACCCCTCAACAAAATGAAGTGGCGGAAAGGAAGAAGCGCACACTCATGGAGTCATGGACCTCCTACGGGAAGCTCTTGAAGAAGAAGCCAAATGTCTACCTATGTGTATTCATTTTTAAATGTTATATGGTTAACAAGACTGGACATATTTCTATCAAGGAAGAGTTGACGAACATTTGTTGTGATCCACGAAAAGGAGTACTTGCTTGTTTTGGTTCTGTGTGGAACCTTTGAGTGTGAGAGATGCTTTAGAAGATCTCTATCAGGGTGAATTATATGCGTGAAGAACTCCATAACTTCACCCGCAACAAAGTTTGGTCACTAGTTGAGAGACCCGACGGGAAGCTCCACCATATCATTGGGAAAAAGTTGGTGGTACAAATCGAAGGTTTGAACTACAGTGAAACATATGCCCTTGTTCCACCATATGTAGCAAGATGCAGACGACATTGTTGTAAGGAAAAAAGCAAGGTTGGTGGCACAAATCGAAGGTTTGAACTACAGTGAAACATATGCCTTCTTGTCGTCTTGACAACATTCACAATTTGCTTGCATATGCTACATGATTATTTAAAACTCTATTAAATTGATGTGAAAAGTGTATTTCTTAATGACCCATTAAACATGAGGACGCCAATCACAAAAAATAACAAGACCGGAGGGGGGACTCCACCCCGACTTTGTCATTAAGGTAGAAGTGAGGACGCCAATCACATTGAACACAACAAGAACTTCATAGGTGCTCTATGCTCTTATGCAAGCACCACATGCATGCTATGGGAACCTTATCAAGTTTCTATCTGATTTTGTGATTGAGAAAGTTGATTCCACCCTTTTCACAAAGATGGTGATTTGTTCGTATGCTAAATTTAGGATGATGATATCATATTAGGTCTATGAATAAACATTCTATGTGAGTTTGGAAGGCTAATGATGGTAGGCTTGAAATGTCCATGATGGCATAGGTGAGGTACTTCCTTGATGTGAGGTACTTCCATGGTTACGAATAAAGCAACATAAAGAAGAAACCTCATGTCAAAAAAAAAAAGTAACCTTCATATCCCAAACCAAGTACACCACCTGACACGATCAACAAGTTATGTATAAGAGGAATGGGACCAACACCCAGATGCCCAATCCATGATTACATCATTGATTTATCTTTGTGACTAGGCCCGATATTATCCTTAGTGTATGTATGTGTGCAAACTTTTTTTGTTTGCGAAACACAGTACAACGCAGACGCTCATATACACGCGCACACACTCACCCCTATGAACGCACGCACGCACACCCTACCCCTATTAGCACCTCTGAGAGACCGAGTTGGTGGGTCGAGTCTTGAGATTGACGAAATCACCACGGGCGCCTCGCTGTCGACGGGAACGTCGCCTCCCACTGAAGAATACTTCGCCTTAAATGAGAAACACCAGCGTTAAACCTAGGGTGTGGTGGCGGTTAAGAGAACCCTTGGATGCTTGTTCATGAGCCAGACTAATGACTTTGGTATCCTAAGACGCTGCAATCATTGATCATGGTTACACAAATTCAGACTATGCGGGCTACAAGGTAGATAGAAAGTCCACCTTGAGACCAGTGGCGGACGCAGGAAAAAATTGGAGAGTGGGCACACTCCAATTTTTTTTTGGCAAATGACAATATAAACAACAAATTGCTTCATGACATAGTAGATCAATACATATCTCTCAAATTTGCGTGATCCCAATGCAAAATAGTTCAAACACATAAATAAAGTCTTAATTATAAAATATAGCATAATAGAAAATTACACCACGACAATTTTTTTGTAACTCTCCGGTCTCGCATTCCCATGAAAGATTCAACTATGGCATCTTCACTTACTTCAAAGAACACTTCTCGCTCATCTTCAGTGTGTACATCATCCATCAACATCTTCTTCGCTTCATTTTTCGAAAAAGAGACGAAGTATTGCTATTCCTCTTCATGATGAATTCTACAATTAGAAGAAAATTGAATAAATAAGATATAAAATCAATTCGTAATTGGTTGCTAGTTGGAGACAAGAAATTTACACAATACATTGCAAAATGTGGCTTGTTCCATTCAGTTCGGTTCGGAAAATAGTAATACAGTAGCAAAAATACAAAATCCACCACAAATAATGCATCAACAAAAAACAGAGGTCGGCAATGTCTTATACCTTCCGAGAAAGACCTGCAGAAGCTCAGACGGTCGACGGCGCCGGTGGGCGGTGGCCAGTGGCAGCAGCGGCGGGCCGGCGACTAGCCCTAGTCGAGCGGGCGGCAGCGGCAAGGGATCCCAGAGCGTGAGAGCGGCGGGGTATCCTAGAGCGGGGCGTCGGCCGGCGGCGGGGTAGCTAACAGTGGGGCGGCGGCCGGCGCCGGTGGCGGGGGAGCCGGGAGCCAGCTAGGTCGTCGTCATGCTCCTCGCGAACCAGAGAGCAGGAGCGTGTGTTACCTGTTCGCTGTTCGTCTCGTACTCTCGTCCGATCTAGATCGATACGAAAAAAAAGCAAGGAGCAGAACATGCCAAGATAGGCCCAAATCTACTTCATATTTGGGGGGTCGAATTTTTTTCCAAATTTCTGGGTGGGCCGTGGCCCACCCTGCCCACCCTCTGCGTCCGCCAATGCTTGAGACCATGCCAAATCCTTGTTCACTTTGCATTCTACCGGTTGTTAGATATAGGAGGAGCATATTCATATTCATTTTTTTAACACACACACACTTAGGTGGGAGGAGGGGCTCTTTCCTATATCTAGTCAACCACCGCTCTAATTTTATATCAAAGTTTTGTGAGTTGTAAATCATTCTTTTCTAAAATCCGAGCTGCAAACGTTGTCATCATCCATCGAAAAGGGGAGCTAAAAGGATATATTTAAATCCACGTGGATTTTTGTGGAAGTGAATGAAGATTTAAGGGACTAAAGATTTTACAAGTAAATTAACATATATTAGTCCGGGGCAAGGATTGAGCTGCTGGTGGTCACGGGGACAATTCTAGTGATCATTGGTCCCATTACGCCACCACTCGGTCAGAGCGAACCCAATCTCCAGATTCGTGTCTCCCAGCCTCCCACGTGTGCCCCTCCACCACATGCGTGCCTTGCCGGCGTTCTGCGCCCGCTGTAGCGCGGCCGTGGCCTGCGAGGCGGAAGTGGGGATTTAGGACATTTGCGAGGAGAAATGCCTGGGGTGAATGTTGGTTGCAATATGTCAAGAATTTGGTATAATGACAAGATAACTTTTCGGGTATAGACCCACATCACTTGCAAATTGCTCTTGAGATACGTATTCGTAACATCTAAATCCCGGTTCATGAATTTATCTTCAGCTTTTATTTGTTATCCCGTTGCACGCATCCGACGGTTTTGGAGCCAACCTGCTGACTAGAGGTACCACAACCATTTCCACCTGACCGGTGGGTCCCACGCATCAGCCACCGCAGACATAAGTCCCATCCCGCCAGAAACAGGAGTTGGCCGAAGCCCTAGCGCCTGCCGCCGCCACCGTCCCAAACATCGGGTGCCGAAACTTCATGAGCTAGCAACACACCGTCAAAGCGCTCTTCATACCTGCTTAGCAATGCCCATCATCCAAACTGATCATACACATATTTTTTAGAACAGGGAAGAGATTTATTGCCCAGGACAGACACTGAACACTGCAAAGAAACGTATAAAAATTGCGAGAGCTTGGGAGCATAAGAAGCTTGGGATAACATGAAACTATAAATAGGTTGAGAGCATCCAGATATAGGAAACCCACGTTCGAGGAGTGCACGTACACCATCAGCTTGGCCTCCGCCTCGCGGAGCGTCTTTGGCGGCGGCGAGAAGCCCTAAACGTTTGAGACGCTGGGATGGCAGCGGCAGCAGTGCTGCGTGACAGCGTGAGGGCGAGGAGAGTTCCGGCGAGTTTCCTACTCCTTGGCCAAACTTTTTTTGATGGAAGACCTTGGCCAAACTTCAAAGCATAGATATCAACTGAAACACAATCATCAGCTCACTGGAATAAAGCCCTACATGAGTCAACAATACGAAATGCATCATCTTAAAGAAATTGCAGAGGACCCTCAACCACAACATTTTTCGTTTATACTATACGCATCCACAAGAAATGCAGGATTATCAGTTGTTCAACTCACTGCAAAAACTCCCACAGTGAATTTTATTTTAGATAAAGGGCTTTATTACTCAAAAGTTTGAAGTATTACACCCGGCCTCTGCATAACAAATGCACATAGCCACAATCCAAACGATAAAAGTAAACGAAGTGCGAGAATAGACGAATTACAATCATCAGAGTAATGCAAAACGCCTATGACATGGCAAGCTCATCAGCCTATGGAGGACCAATCCGACGATCAAGCGGCCACCCATGTTGTGATAAAATGTCCCTTGCCACCTCGGTCTCGATGTCCCACGCGCTGTAAGGTGGACCACGTACGGAGAGTACTTATGCATCGGTAGAGTACCTGCAAGAGAGAAACATCTTTGTTATTGAAAACCTTGTCATTTCTACTAAGCCAAATCGACCATATAACGGCAATCGCTCCCACCCTAATAACCGTTCTAAGCTTCTTATCTATCCCATGTAACCAATTGCCAAAAACATTTGCAACGGACTTGGGTGGATATAAGTTAGATGCTATTTGGATAGATGACCATATAGAACGAGCGAAATCACACTCGAAGAATAAGTGTTTTATTGTCTCTTGTTTTGAGCAAAACATACACTTTGTACTTCCATGCCAATTTCGTTTGACAAGGTTATCCTTAGTTAAAATGACACCCTTACGAAGATACCACGAGAAAACTTTGATCTTAAGTGGGATCTTCATCTGCCATATTTTTTATTATCGTCGACTGAAATATCAGAATGTACTAGTGCCCTATACATGGAATCTACTGAGAATTTTCCGTTCCCGCATAAGTTCCACCGGAATTCATCGGAACCTTGTGTGAGTTGGATTGAGACCAACCGTGCCAGCAAGGCGTTCCAAGACGTTAATCTTGCACCGAATAAATCACGCCTGAACGTCACATTGGGGGGAGAGCACTGCATAACAGTGACTATAGTGTCCCCTTTGCGGCGTACAATATTGTATAAGGCCGGATATTGCTCTCGGAGTGTGGTAGTACCTAACCATTTATCCTCCCAGAACCTAATCTCAGAGCCATTCTTAATATTAAATACGCCAAAGCGAAAGAAATGCTTCTTAGTCGCCATCAGCCCGGCCCAAAAGTGGGAGTCACCAGGTTTCCATATCACCTGTGAGACCGCCTTTGTGCCAATGTATTTCCTTTTAAGGATCGTTTGCCAAATACCATTTTCGGTTAGTAGCTTGAACAGCCACTTCCCAAGAAGGGCGGAATTCTTGATGTCGAGATCATGAATACCCAACCCCTTGCCAAAAGAATCTTGATCGGAAATAATCCAATTTATACAAGACCCCTTTTGGTAACTGGAAGAAGGATATCATATACAACACCATATTTGTGAGTACTGAATTAATGAGAACCAACCTTCCACCCAAGGATAGTAATTTGCCCTTCCAACTAGCTAGCCTCGCTTGCAGACGTTTCTCGACATGTCTCCATTCCGCATTAGTCAGCTTCCTATAATGTATTGGAATACCCAAATACATTATAGGAAATTGACCCTGCTCACAGCCGAAGATATCAGCATACTGAGCAGCTGCTTCATGTGCATCGCCAAAGCAAAACAATTCGCTTTTATGGAAATTGATCTTTAAACCAGATAATTGTTCGAATGCTGACAATAACAATTTCAGATTCGACGCTTTATCTAAATCGTGTTCCATAAAAAGGATTGTGTCGTCCGCATATTGAAGAATAGAAAGTCCTCCATCGACAAGATGAGGAACAACTCCTTCAATTTGGCCATCCGTTTTTGCCCGTTCGATCATGATGGTCAACATGTCTGCCACTATATTAAATAGTATAGGTGACAATGGATCACCTTGTCTTAAACCCTTTTTTGTTTGGAAGTAGTGACCGACGTCATCATTGACTTTTATCGCCACACTACCCCCCTTCAACAAAGTTGCGGATCCATTCGCACCAAGTATCCGAGAACCCTTTCATTCTCAGTGTCTGTAGCAAAAATGACCACTTTACTTTATCATACGCCTTTTCAAAATTAATTTTGAATATAACCCCATTAAGTTTCTTCGTATGCATTTCATGCACGGTCTCGTGGAGAACCACAACCCCATCCAGGATATTCCTCCCTTGCATAAAAGCAGTTGCATAAAAGCAGTTGCATACTCCCACAGAGAAATGTCTCATCCAGGAAACCACATCACGTCGATGGATGTCAGAAGAGTAACACTGCAGGAACTACACCCAGTACTGTCACGGCAAAAATGTTCAGCCGTTGCACTGAACGCTTTCAGCACTGAATCTTACTCCCTCCGTTCCAAATTACTTGACACACATTTGTCTAGAAACAGATGTATCTAGACACTAAACAAGTATAGATACATCCATATTTGGACAAAGTCAAGTCAACTAATATGGAACGGAGGGAGTAGAACCGTGAGGCCAGGTTCCTCCTGTCAGGGGAGCGGATCAAGTTTAACTAGCAGAAGAAAACACGCGAGCTGCTGAGTTCTCTGAACCTATATCTATCTATCCATATGCAATAATAGGCGCCCATTTCTGTCGACGTCATGTCCGAGGCGGCGAAGCTTCTGAAGAGGCCAACTGTAAGGACTCCCGCTCTGATCTTTCTCTACCATGCGTCAACAGCCGGGTGTCGCAGCTCATCACTGGCTGAATTAGCACAGCACAATGAGGAAGTTAGGCCGCGGATCAATAATCAAAATCTCAGAGCTTTGCAAAACGAATAAAGACGAGTACTAAGGTCAACAAGATACAAATCCTGAAGACAATATAATGTGTAGAAACTAAGCTTATATGTACTACTGTAGGATAAAACCTGAATTGTCTTCACAGATTCTAACAGAAAATTAGTATCTTCTCCGCAAGGGCGAAATGAGATGACTGAACTGATTTGATTTTCTAGGTTTCATAACACCTACTAGCGGTTTACGAATGAATGAACGAACTGAATTATTTGAATCAAGAAAGAGTAGAAACGAATATGCGACTTATGAAAAAAATTAACAACCTTTCCAAGCAAATGTACAGAGACTGGTAAATCCACAAGGATCCTACTCTTTCCATGAACAATCAGATTAGCACTCTGCAAAACAAGACTCCACACATCTAAATCAACATCATTCTGCATAAGCATAACCAATCCAAAACAACCAATATTTATCTCTCGGCCTCTCGCCAAAGAAGATCAGAGGAAGCAGATCAACGATCTCTATCTATCAGTTTTGCTGAAATAATAAAACTCAAGCAAAACTAAGAATACAGATCATCAACAACGTCAGAACAATATTATGTGGATAAACCAGCTTCTATGTAGTGCTGTAGGATAGAACCTGGATTTTGTTTTCACTCAATTTAAAACAGGTAATAGTAGGCTAAAATTAAAAAGATATCACCAACTTTTCTGTCAAGCCTGAAAAGGATATGACTCAACTGTTTTGGTTTTATAGTTCCATAATTTCTACTAGGTTTACTCCAGAAACAATGTTGACTAGCTTCAAATAGTATCAAATGGAGGAACTTAATTATCTGAATCAAGGTAGTAGTATGAAACAAACAGGTTCCATGTCAATTTTGACTGCAAACATGTGGTTTACAAGTAACCAGGTAGCCACAGACCATCTTTTAGCACTTATATAATCCAAAAGGGCATACTGTAAATACCTATTGTTTCTATTCAACTATTTTTACTTATTTACAAGACTTCAACAGTTTGAGGGATGTCCCAAGTTCTAACAGAAGCAGTTTAAGGACACAACTGTTTCAGTAAACTATTTGTTTCAGCCAATTATTTTTTCAGGCACAAGCAAATTAACATCTCATTCCAAAATATCAAGACAGCCAATAACTGCTGCTCATTATGCAGAACATATCCAATCAAGACTACCAACATGTATTTCTGGCAAAAAGGAGATCAGTAGGGAGTTGGGGGACATAGAGAGAGGCTCTCACCTGGTGTCCCGTCCCTGATGACGACGATCTCGATGGTAGAGCCGACGCGGGGTAGGTTGACGGCGAGTGGGGTCAGCCTCCCGTAGCGGCCCGCTCGGACGCACATGATGAAGTTGAAGCCGCCGACGCGGATGCGCAGCTCGTTCCTCAGGTAGAACACGGACCTGCCCCTGAACTGGAACTCGGTCCAGCCCTGCTCGTTGTAGATACCGTCGTCGTTCGCCTGCACGAACCGAATCAGCTGCCAGGGTGCCAGCGGGAGCCCGAGCATGACCACGGAGAGGCGGGCCTGAAAGTAAATTGCAAAAGAACCACGGTTATGTGATGTCCAGGAGATCAAATTAAGGAGCCGGCTAGTAATCACATCTTTGTGATAGAAAAATGCAATCCAGAGGTGGAAACCAAGAACGTACTTTTTTTTTGATAATGGGAATTTATAAATATCCAGAAGATACAAATTATACCCAGCCTCTGTATCAACATAATGAAAAGAACATGTCTAAACACTAGGATGCACACAGCCAAAAGGACAAAAAAAGAGAAATTAAAAAAAGACCCCGCCATGATGATCAATGACTCGCAGCAGCCGACTTCAAACCACCACCAAAGACAACACTCAGACTACATAAGAAGTTCTCCAGACGCGACGCCTCCAACAAGGTAACAGTGCACAAGCGTTGTCATCGCCCGATCCAAACAGATCATGGGTTTTCACCCCGGAGAAAGTCCAAAGTATCCAAACAACGCCTTCAACAAGGAAGCGACAGTCCGTCGTTGCCAGGTACAACCAATAAAGGTCAGACCTAAGATTTTCACCCTGAATACGGAGACTCGGTACTCGAAGAGCACCACCAAACATGAAGACCCGCAGCATTGCCGCCCCCACTTGCCAATGATGCTGTTGCAAATCACCAAACATCAGGCTCAAATCACCTTTTCATCAAGAACCTCAACGCTGTACTTCTGAGCCTCCACTCATAACCACCTTTATCTATGGGCACGCACACGCCATGAAACTAGGATATTGACCTATCCATGCCATGCACACCCATACATTCCCATGCACAGTCATGGACATCGCCACAGTGAACATATGCATGAGTTTCTTGGCGAAACAGGGGTAGCCTGTTGCCACAGCCGAACACCACGGACAGAACTAGAACGAATTACCTTCAAAGATCCGTCAGCGGCCAGCCGTGACTTTGCTTCACCCCTTGTAGACCCGCAGATCAGAACCATTGCCACCGGATCTGAAGTGTCCAAACCTTCTGGTAGCTGCAGATAGCATCCTCACGACCAGGAGCCTCTTGGGCTTTTCTCCCTGGTACAGGCGCTTCCTGCTGGTCTTCTGCAGATCGGGTGCAGCCACCATCGCACGGGACAGGGATGCAGACTTCATAGAGCCAGCAACGCATCTCCCTTCCCAGCAACATGCTGCCTCCATGTTTCATCGCCGCCGCGTCGACTCACTTTTCCGCCGCCGTGCCTCTCGCAAGAGCACAGATCGGCAGCGTTCCTCAGGGCGGCCAGATCAGGGGTGACCAACGGAGGCCAGATTGAAGGCGGAGAGATGGACGACAAGACGACATCTAGGGCCAGAAGAGAAAAAAGCTAATTGGGACACCCCACCGCCGCCGTCCGCCGGCGGCAGGGTGTGTAGGCGGTGGATCGGGGAAATCGAGTGGTGGCGGCATGGGGGACCTCCGGAGTCGCTGACGAGGGGTTAACTCATCAATACCCATGGTTCGATACCTAGGGTTAAGATTAGAGGGGAGAGACGTGGTGGTGTTGGTAGTATCGTCGGCTGACAAGCGAGGTTTACCCAGGTCAGGCCCCCGGAGGGTAACACCCTACTTCCTGCTTGTCTGATTATTGATGTATGAGGTGTACAATGGCGTCCCGGTGAGATGATGATCTCGCAAGGGCTATGGTGGTTCGAGTATTGCGTGCCCTAGATCGGCGGCCCTCCCAGCCTTTATATAGGAGGCTGGGTCTCGGGGATTCGCAACCGACTAGGTTTACAGGTAAGGTAGGTTTCTGCCGACTTAAGGTTTAATAATCTTGGAGCATATGTCATCTTCTTGGGCCACCTTCGTGGGCTTTGGTCGAGGCATGTCCATGGGCCTTAGCTCGTACGTGCACCAGGTATCCTCATAGCAGAACACCCGAAGGGTACATCCCCGTCACTAGCCCCCGAGTGCTTGGTCGACTCGAAGAATCGGGCAGGGACTCCTCCGTAATGTACGTCATATTTTGCTTACTTTGCTGTATTCCTGGTAGATCAAGTATGATGTGAGTATTCGATTGTTTTGTTTTGTATACTTATGAGCCGAGATTGCCTCGTATGTACATGTTAAGTCGAAAGCTCATCGACTGATGCTTTGTTTGTTCTGCCTAGGGATATTGGCATAGTAGGCCTGGTGCACTCGACGGATCGGGACCAGTTAACTGCACTTTTGGGCAAAACCTTATTAGCCTACTTCAAGCTCGAGTCCTCGGACTCGAACCTGGAACAAGCTGGTCAGATTCGACTCATGTTGCGGAGGTCTTACAGAGTATGTCTGCAGCATAACTTTGCAACCTAATGCGTCCGCTAGGATTTTCTTCATGTCTGTTGACATGGAAAGTTGCAGGGGTTACACTGCTGGTAGTGGTCCCTGGCCCAACTCGACGGATTGGCGGGTCTTACCTTTACACTGTGCTTGCAGCATCCGAGGTACATATGCGGCGGACGCAATCCCGGGAATTTGTGATAGAGTTAAGCAGCAGAGTCGAAATAATCTTCGACTGCACGTTTTGAGTAACCTTGTGCCATTTTTCTTGTCGGGTGCGCGACAGCGCTCCGGATGGGAGTAGCCCCCGAGATTATGCTTAATTGCTTGCAGTTGAGGATGATCTCAACTTTCTGAAACTTATGCAATATTCGATAAAAAAATTTAATTCGCTCCCGCTGGGAGTTATGCACGCTAAGTCGATGGAACGGTCGAGTGACCATATTTGCTCACTTTGAATTCCACCCTCGAAATGAACGAGGCGGCCGAGTGACCGGTTTTGCCTTAGTTATGATTTTCACCCTCGAACCCAACGAGGCGGTCGAGTGACCGGCTGTGCCTTAGTTTGACTCGAATGCTTTTGAAGGATCTACTTGCGGTGACGTCAGGGATGACGCATTTGGCGACTGCGCCTTTTGATGGAGCGGTGGTGTGCGCAATATGACCGATGGGACGTGACACACATGGGCCTAGTTTTGCAGTGCTGACCGAAAAAATGGTGCCGTTTGAACTGGATTTGACCGCTGAAGCGCGGTTTTCACGGCGACGTGATAATGGTCTCCTAGATTCCCGTGCGTAGTGGGCGGAGTGGCCGGCGACGGTTGCCCTCCGTGACTGCCACGCGTACGGTTAGATGAGGAATGCTACCCACAATCTGTCATCAACGGTTGGGATCTGTAGCCTGTCGGAATAAGTACGGGACCGGCGTGGTAAATCAATTTTACTTGCCATTTGCTCCCCGCCGCCTCTGCTTCTATTTCTTCTTCCTCCTGCATCGCGCTCTGCTTTCCCAGCCATCATAGCCATGACCAAGGGTGGCGAAGAGGAAGGCTGCCACGGGCACCGCGGCCTCCACTGCGCCGATCATCACCGCCCCGGGCGCAGGTGGAGCGGCGCCGCTGAAGAAGAATGCTGGGGGTTGGACGAGGTCCATTATGACAGCCTCAAAGCTGGACGGATATCGGCGGGATGGGTGGCTGCCCTCCGCCGCACTGCTGCCCGCACGCATCCCCGGTGACGAGGTAAGCCCTCAACCCAGAGAGGGCGAGCGCGTGTGCTTCCATGATTTCGTGAACATGGGCTTCTCTTTCCCTGTTCACGATTTCGTGCACGCGCTGATGTACGCGTATAGGGAGCAGCTGCACGACTTCACCCCCCAACTCCATGCTGCACATTGCAGTGTTCTTTGTGCTTTGCGAGTGTTTTCTGGGGGTGCACCCACATTGGGGGCTTTGGAAGAAGATCTTCAATGTGAAGAGGAATGCCAGCCCAGACGGCGTCTATGCCGTTGGCGGCTTCAACATCTAGGCTCGCAAGGAGGTCGAGTACTTCGACATCCAACAGGTTGAGTCAGCGCAAAACTGGCGCCGGAAATGGTTCTACATCAGCGCACAGCAAGAAGGACTGCCCGATTTTGATGCCAATGCGCCTTTGGTGAAGACTCGAGCCTGGTTGCACCAGACAACCGCTGCGGAGGAGGCCGAGGCGAAGCCTTTGATGGAGAAGATGTCCAAACTTATGAAGACTGTCGGCCGCGAAGTGAGCGGCCTTCATTTGATTTCGACTTTCATCAAGCGGGGCGTGCAGCCTTTGCGGGTGCGAGCGCACCCGATGTGGATGTTCCAGGGCGCGCACGACCCGACACACTTGGCGGGAGAGGAGGGCTTGCCATCAGCAAGGGAAGTAGAGACCAGAGTGCGGTCGATCACCAAACTGACCGCAAAGGACAGCTGCCCTCTCGACTGCCCACGCAATGCGTTCGACAGCGACCATCCACTGCCCACGGTACAGTTTTGTCTTTTGTTTAATATTCATGGGAAATATATGCCTGTTAGCTGATGTGTGTGTTTCTAGTATGTGCAGAATTGGGTGCCTGCCAAGCGCTTCCCTCCACTTCCTGAAGATGGGGAAACTGCGGAGGTGGAGATTTTGTTGGCTGAGAGCGAGGCTGATGATATTTCGCTCGCCTCCACACACACCCCTACGGACGAGGTGGAGGAATCCGAACAGGAGGAAGAAGAAGAGCTTCCTCTCAAGCGGCGACGCGTGAAAAAGATAGCGTCGACTGCAGCTAGCAGCCTTCTTCCTGTTGAACACGACGAGGATTCGGGTTCCTCGTCACCTGATGCTAGAGATGTCAGGGTGGTGACTCCACTGCATGCGGCGCCTCCTGAAGATGCACCTGGGTTTACCGCACACCTGGACTACGCGACCATGTTGATTTCTGACGATGAAGATGCAAGGTGAGCCTTTGCTTGCTTTACTCGAGTTTCGTGACTAGTTCTGCCTTTGTCTTCATAGTCTGATTGATGATGTGCAGCCCGGCCAAGGACACTATGCCGAAGAAAGATGCAGCGCCCCTTGCTCCCGAGGTTACAACATCATCGGAAGATGCGGTTCGGGTCGAGAGGACCGCCCCGGCGAGCATGCCTGCCAGTCCAAAGGGAGACGCGCCATCTTCTTCGGGTGCGACGCAGCCAGAGCGCCGTGCTCATGTAAGTTCGGTGTGAGGCCTAATATGTTATCGGGTGCGCGACATCGCTCAGATGCTTTTGTCTTGCCTGTTGCACTGCAGCCGTTCTATCGCACGATGCTAGAATCAGGTGAAGCCTATCTACAACTGGAACAGGCGCGTGACCAGGTGCCGGCCAAGCTGGAGCAAGAGCGCCACCAGATGCAAACCCAGCTAGAGCAGTCGAATAGTGAGGACCTTCTCCTCATTCCTGCCGGTTTGTGGGCGAAGATTTTGAGGCAAGGCTGACATCTTAACTTCTGCAAGCGAGCGAGTGGCTGCTCTGACTCGGGTGCAGGAGCTGGAAAAGGAGCTTGCGGCTGAGTGTGAAAGGCTCAAAGAGGTGTGCGACCGCGAGACGCTTCAAGCAAAGAGGCTCCGCTCGCTATCTCATGTGATGGGAGGTAAGTACCTTGTGCCGTTCGATAGTTGACTTGCATATGGTGATCTGGTTCTGATCATTTATTCTTTTGATATGTAACAGAGGCCATTGGGGCAGCACCTGCCATGGACGAAGGGTCCTTTGAGGATGTGGCGGGTGCCTTTGACAAGATATGTGCCCAGGCCAGAGAGGCTCTCAACAAGTCAGCGGATGCGTTGACAGCTGTTCATCGGCTGGTCTTTCCGAAAGGCACGCCACCCGCGACCATGGAGGGTCTGGCCGAAGTTTTCGGGCCTGGGACGTCCACATTGGCCAACTACGCTCGCGCCCAAATGGTAGGCGGCTCCGAGACCACCTTCCTTCTTCTGCTTGGCCATGGTATCGCAGGTGACTTCGAGAAAGCCGTAGGTGGCTTTCCGAAGAAACCCGACGGAAAATCTGCCGTGACTAATGCGATGAAGGAGCAGGCGGGAGCGCTGTCGAGGAAGATGGTGGCGATGATGGAAGAACGTGCCACTTCCTTGCTGAGCGTGCCGCCCGCACCGCTAGGTCTAGGTCAGAGTCGATGTCGTAGACGACAGGACTGTCCCCTTTTGTCTCGTGTAATGGATTTGAATGCCGTATGGGGCTTTTGATTAATGTGATCTTATGATTTGCACACCTTATGCCTTCAGTGTGTATGTGGAATTTGGAAAAAGACAGCCCCCGAGCCTGCTGGTCGGGGTTTTTTGCGAGTGATATATGGAGCTTATGTTTGAACTTTGCTTTTGTGTAGTCTCAAGCGAGTGGCGTGTCGACTGGTCAAGCTTCGAGGAGTTCTTCTTCCAAGCCAAGCACCCGAAGTGTCAACGACCAAAAGTTTATCGATTACCTTACACAGAAGTTCACCACAATGGAGACTGGAGAGAGAGCTGAAGGAAACGAAGGACGCCCTTGCTGACCTTCAGTCGAGACCGTCACCGGCCATGGAGCAAGAGCTATTTTTGCTGGCGGAGCTGGACAAAGTGAATCTTTAACTCGAATGTGAGTACACTCGAGTTAAAATATTATCTTTGCCGAGCTCATCGACGAAATGTCACTGTGTTATGCTTGTGCAGGCGCGTGCTTTGATAAACCGAAAGAGGAAACTCGACTGCGTGGATGCTTGGATGATCAAGCCAATAGACCGGAGTATTCGACCCACCCTTTCTGGTCAGATCGAGCAAGGAGTCGAGTGCTTGTCCAGCTTCAGGACCGCGCTTGGCGCGCGGCCGTTGTGCTCGGACCTGCAGGTTGGCTTTGTCTAGAGTGCATCAGGCGTTGTTTCCCTTAAACGCACAACCGGAAGGTCTATCAGCTTTGTTGGAATTTTTTTGTAAAGGCAAGGCCATCAAGAGATTTGTGCGAGAGCAGCTTATCGGCGGAGCAAACGTTGCACTCGCATTTGCGTGGACCCATTATCCAAACATTGACTTGAAGAAAATTGCTTGGGGACCCGCACCCGTGCCTGGTGGCGGTGCTGTGCCTATGCAGGAGCACTACCAAGAGACTCACACGGACGCGCTGGTCCTGATTCATCAAGTGTTGAAAGAGGAGGAGAAGTGGGCCGCACCAAAGGATGAACCTGCATAATAGGTTAGGTATGTATTTTGTAGAAATGTGTATAGTTACCTGATGAATTTTCTCGATCTACGTGTATGTAACATATGTATGGGGCTCAGCCCCCGAGTATAAGTTTTGTATAGTTTGATTGTCGCGCAGCCCCCGAGTGTTCGGGTGAGTGCGAAAGGTTTTGTTTTTTGCGACGCAGCCCCTGAGCATTCGAGTGTGGCTGCAGAGCGTTATGTTTTTTGCTTGAACATTGTGCGGCGCAGCCCCCGAGTCTTCGGGTGCGTCGGTATTTGTGTTTATGTTTGACCTGTTGGTGCAGCCCCCGAGTGTTCGGGTGCGGCCAAGGTTTTGTTTGTAGTTAACCTGTTAAGGCGCAGCCCCCGAGTGTTCGGGTGCGGCCAAGGTTTTGTTTGTAGTTAACCTGTTAAGGCGCAGCCCCCCAGTGTTCGGGTGCGGCCAAGGTGTTTTTTTTAGAGCACAGCCCCCGAGTATTCGGGTGTGGTTGTTTTTTGTTTGTGCATAGTTTGTGCGAATAGTAAACAGAGAGGGATAGAGGAACACTGATTATATTCCTTTTGAATGTTAAGCTGCAGGCCGCCTCATTAAAAACCTTCCAGTCCCCTTAGATACCCTGGTAAGGAAAAGAGCGCGTCTGAAACCTGCAGCTATCCGACATATTGCCTATTACATTTGATGACTGAGAAGTATAAGCATAGAAACGGCGCAGGTGCGCAACGTTCCAAGGATTGTGCGAAGGTTCGCCTGGCTTCGCGTGCTTCAGTCTATATGCGCCGCCATCGATGACCTCGGTGACGATGAAGGGTCCCTCCCATGGAGAGGCGAGCTTGTGCACCTTCTTCTGCTTCAGTCGCAGCACCAAATCACCGACCATGAAGGACCTGGTGTGCAGTCGATGGCCATGATACTTGCGGAGGTTTTGCTGGTAAACAGCTGTACGAGCGAGCGCAATGTCTCGCGCTTCATCCAGCTGTCGTGGGTTTGTCACGTCAGATGTCATGGATGACTTCGTAGGTGTGGGATTACGCGAGTCAATCGTCTCCGAGCTTGGGATCGCTGGAACAAAGATGAACACAGATTTACCCAGGTTCGGCCCCTCAATGTGAGGTAAAGACCTACTTCCTGCCTACCCTAGATTGGTATTGATATGATATATGTGGTGTTACAATGGAGGCGATCCGATCTCGGTACTTGATACGTCTCAAACGTATCTATAATTTTTGATGTTCCATGCATGTTTTATATCAATTGTCACATGTTTTATATGCACTTTATATCATATTATGACATTTATTGGACTAACCTACTAATAGTTGCCAAAGTGCACAATGTTCTTGTTTTACACTTTGATGTGTAGAAATTATCAAAATTGGGCAAAGGAAACCTTGTTGGAGTCAAATTGGGACTTTCCAGAAATCTGTCTGAAAACTATTTTCCAAGATCATCACGTTCGGGCCTGAAGACGACGTCAAATGGAGAAAGTCTAGTCGCGAAAGTCGTTCGGAATTTTCCACCGCACGTTTTATACAAAAGGTTTATCTCCATCGGAGTTAAGATGCGGCCTGGAGAGGCCCGACAAGGCGGCTGGCCCAGATTTAAATCTGGCCGCGCCGAGGCCAAGTGTGGTGGCCTTGGGAACCTTCTGAAGTTGAAGCTGCAGGCCGGCTCATTAAAAACCTTCCAGTCCCCTTAGATACCCTGGTAAGGAAAAGAGCGCGTCTGAAACCTGCAGCTATCCGACATATTGCCTATTACATTTGATGACTGAGAAGTATAAGCATAGAAACGGCGCAGGTGCGCAACGTTCCAAGGATTGTGCGAAGGTTCGCATGGCTTTGCATGCTTCAGTCTGTATGCGCCGCCATCGATGACCTCGGTGACGATGAAGGGTCCCTCCCATGGAGAGGCGAGCTTGTGCACCTTCTTCTGCTTCAGTCGCAGCACCAAATCACCGACCATGAAGGACCTGGTGTGCAGTCGATGGCCATGATACTTGCGGAGGTTTTGCTGGTAAACAGCTGTACGAGCGAGCGCAATGTCTCGCGCTTCATCCAGCTGTCGTGGGTTTGTCACGTCAGATGTCATGGATGACTTCGTAGGTGTGGGATTACGCGAGTCAATCGTCTCCGAGCTTGGGATCGCTGGAACAAAGATGAACACAGATTTACCCAGGTTCGGCCCCTCAATGTGAGGTAAAGACCTACTTCCTGCCTACCCTAGATTGGTATTGATATGATATATGTGGTGTTACAATGGAGGCGATCCGATCTCGGTACTTGATACGTCTCAAACGTATTTATAATTTTTGATGTTCCATGCATGTTTTATATCAATTGTCACATGTTTTATATGCACTTTATATCATATTATGACATTTATTGGACTAACCTACTAATAGTTGCCAAAGTGCACAATGTTCTTGTTTTACACTTTGATGTGTAGAAATTATCAAAATTGGGCAAAGGAAACCTTGTTGGAGTCAAATTGGGACTTTCCAGAAATCTGTCTGAAAACTATTTTCCAAGATCGTCACGTTCGGGCCTGAAGACGACGTCAAATGGAGAAAGTCTAGTCGCGAAAGTTGTTCGGAATTTTCCACCGCACGTTTTATACAAAAGGTTTATCTCCATCGGAGTTAAGATGCGGCCTGGAGAGGCCCGACAAGGCGGCTGGCCCAGATTTAAATCTGGCCGCGCCGAGGCCAAGTGTGGTGGCCTCGGGAACCTTCTGAAGTTGCCCTTTGGACCATAAATAGCCCCCGCGGAGTAAACCCTAACACAATTGACGAAACTTCCGAATACATCTCCGTGCTCCGCCGCCACGAAACTCCGTTTCGGGGGTCAGAAAGTCCTGTTCCGGTACCTTGCCGGGACGGGGAATTGCCCCCGGAGCCATCTCCATCGACTCCACCGCCATCTTCATCGCCGCTACTGACTCCCATGATGAGAAGGGAGTAGTTCTCCCCCGAGGCTGAGGGCTCTACCGGTAGCTATGTGGTTTATCTCTCTCTCCCATGGTGTGATCTTTATGTGATCATGAGCTTTGTAATCTAGTTGAATCCATAGATGTACTCTTCATTATCTTATATGCTACTTGAGTGGTTTTATTAATGTAATCTCCGGAGTCACCTTTGTCCCACGGTGCGAAGTTGACAGTGTGCGCCCCGTGTGTGGCTCTTAGACTAAAGATAACAGGAATACTTATCATGAGTTATTATTTGCGTTGGATGTCTCTATGAAATTGTGGTGTTTGTCTAGTACCTTCTAGGGCGCTCAAGTTGATAGTGTGGGGTTAACTAGACATGGGAATGCGACTTTAAGGTGTGCTGTTATAGCCCTACGCAGTGGATTGGTGTTCGTTATCCAATGAGAGAATAATTCAGAGTAGCATAGTGAAGAGGAAATATCTATGTATTCAATTATATTATTATTGTTGAGAGTGTCCACTAGTGAAAGTATGATCCCTAGGCCTTGTTTCTAAGCATTGAAACACCGTTTACAACCAGTTCTGCTATATGTTTGCTTGCTGCAATTTTTATTTCAGATTGCAATTACCACTTATAATCATCCATATTACTTGTATTTTAATATCTCTTCGCCGAACTAGTGCACCTATACATCTGACAAGTGTATTAGGTGTGTTGGGGACACAAGAGACTTCTTGTATCTTAATTGCAGGGTTGCTTGACAGGGATATCTTTGACCTCTATATCCCTGAGTTCGATAAACCTTGGGTGATTCACTTGAGGGAAACTTGCTGCTGTTCTACAAACCTCTGCACTTGGAGGCCCAACACTGTCTACAAGAATAGAAACGTGCGTAGACATCAGTACTCGCCGTATGAACTAGGGTTTTAGGGCTTGATAGCTTGTCCCCGTCTAAGTCCTGCGAGTCCTCTTTATATACACAGAGGCTCGTCAGGTTACAAGAGGAAATTTCCTCCTCAAGGAATATATCAACTGGAACCTATTTGGAGACTAACTCGTCCTTACATCTTTCAAGATATGTCTTCTAGATTCTTCACCTTGTGGCGGTGCGATATTGGGCTTGCTTTCATGCGGGCCTTTTCTGGTGCGAGTAAAGTGGGTCGCACCTATCAATACGGGCCGCGGGTTAATCCACAAAGTATTCCCCCGACATTAGCCCCCAAGTTCTGCTTGGACTTCAGATGAAGGCTTCTTTGTCTTGGTGAACTGCCGAACCGCACATGTGGATGTCCTAGCTGAACTCCAACTTTTGTGTCGCCACTTGCGACTTATAACCCTTTTGGCGGCTCAAGGCGCGACTCATCTGGTCGTGCCTGTTGGTTTCCAGATCTGAACATCTTCCACGCCTGGGCTATTTAGTTCGGCCCATCGGCCTCCCTGGCGCTCTGCTTGGGTTACGCCTCAGCTACTCTTCTCCGCCGCCTTTGCTTCCGCTTCTTGCGCTCGCGATCTCCTGGTGGAAATTCCCTGATTGGAAAAGATGTCTCGCCGTAGTTGCAACTGGGAAGGCTCGTGGATTGACGAAGTATTTTTGGAATCTCTGGCCACTCACGGCCTTCTTCCACCGAAAGATCAATGTGAATGGCGCGCCCCTGGCGAGGAGATAATCCCTGATCCGCAGCCAGGAGAAGTGGTGATTTTTGTAGAACACGTCGAGCGCGAGATTCAAGCCCCCAGGCTCTCTCTTCTTCCGCTCCCTGATGCAACGCTAGGCCTTCGCCTTCATGACATTGGTCCCAATTCGATGTTGCAAGTGAGTAACTTCCATGTTCTTTGCGAAGATTATTTGGGTGTTCCTCCTTCGATAGATTTCTGGCTTGCCTTTTTTGGTTGTAATAGTCAAAAGGAAGCAACAGACGCTTCTTTCCTCCAATGCGGCGCCATTTCTTTCCAACGTCGTAAAGGTAGTATTTTCCCAAAGCTAGCCCTCGCCAATAAAGTTAGGGGTTGGCAAAGACCTTCTTTTACTGCAAAGATACTTCTCCTGAGGGCGAAATTCGTCTTCCCCCTTGGTCCCACTCCCTTTCGAGGCTACCCCTGCTTTGTCTTCCAAGCCCGATCCTTCTTCGTTGCCATCCATCGAGATTCTTTTGGACAAGGTGAGGGCGCTGACGCTCCATGGCCTCACCGGATTGGATCTCATATCTTGCTGGACCAAATGGCGAATTCAGCCCGTGAGCCGCCGTCTGCGACTTATGGTGGATTTCACCTGTCATGCGAATGATGTTGATCGTACTTGCCCTGAAGATTGGGACAAAGGGGAGTGGATAAACTTCATTCGCCGAGTGACGAACGAGGACATTAACTCGTATGATACCGTCGGTCTTGCCCCTTTCTGGGCTGAACACAAGCCTTTTGTGGTAATTCTTCTTGTAACTTTTGCCTTCTAGGATTCTTCCTTCAAAGTTGATTATTTCTGACCTTGATTTTCTTTCAGATCGACCCCCATTTTTGGACTCTCCGTCAGAAGAGGCCGACTCAAGCCAAGAAGCCGCTGCCAAGTCATCAGAACAAGTCGCTGCTCCTGGTGAGGAAACGATTACACATGGCACTGCTTCTGAGCCTGGGGGTAGCGCCTCCGAAGAGGAGCAACAAATGGCCGATGCTCTTCTGTCTTCGGCTCCAGGCACATCTTTCCTGGAGCTTCCTGAAATACCTCGTAGATCCTCCAAGCGTTTTTTATCTGAGCGTCCGGAAGATCCCTCGCAACCTGAGAAACGTCGCAAGGCCTTGGCGTTGCTTGTGGGAATAAAAGTTGCCAAATCCTTGAAGCTTGCTGAGCCTGACAGTGTTACTTTCCTCGAGCCTGTTGCGAAGAATTGCTTCTCGACAAGTTCGGGTATTTCCCTGCGACATTCTGTTTTCTTTGTACTCATGTGTCCCATGAAGGATTGTTAACCACTGCTGTTTTTCCTATCCTGTAGGTTCAGATCTGCAAGATTTATCTTCTCCTTCCTCTGGTTGCCTGATGAAGAGCATCCGTATTGCCTCTGGGTAGGATTTGCCTTCCTTTTATGACTGTGACACTGCTATTTTAGTCTATAACTATCAATATCTTGTAGGGCCACGATTGAAGGGGATACAAAGTCTGCCTCTTTCACTGCTCTCTCTCAGCCAACCATGAGTGAGGACGACGTTGCTGACGAAAACATGGGGACCAGTGATGGCGCGACTTGTCTGAAGCCTTCCTCAGAGGAAGGTATTGCCGATGCGGCTCCTGCCATGATTCCAGCCGCGGCTCCATCTGCGACTCCCGATGGTATAGGGGTGCCAATTCAAGTTGGAGCTCCTGTTTCTGAAGCGGCTGATCTTCCAAACACTATAATTCCAAATCAATTGCGGATGCCATAATCGCAGCTGGAGATAGGCACGCCGCTTTACTGCGCGACCTGGTTGAGCAATTTTCTTCAAGTAGCATAACGTAGCCCCCAAGGATCAAGACCTTTGCGTCAGTTAGCAGGGTGTTGATTCTTTCTCTTTTCCAAGTTTTCAGCCCCCAAGTGCCTTTATGAATTGCTTACATTTTTCCTCTGTTTATTTGCAGCTTGAGTTTTCCTCACTTGATGCCTCCACTCAATGAAAGGCAATGGCATGTCCTTAGATAAGCCTGAAATGATGCAGTCTGCCTTGGAGCAACATAGCGAGATCATTAGAAACCAGGCACAAGAAATAAAGGTACTCAAAGGTCAACTTGACTCCTGTGAAGAGCAATTTAAAGAGCTCGAAGCTGATTCGAAGCAGCGACTCATGGAGAAGGATGAAGTTATAAAATCCTTGCAAGAGGGCTGAATCTCAAATCTGAATTGATTGATCGACTGAAAGGAGACCATGCGAGGGAGCTCGTTGCGCGAGATGAAAAATATAACACATTGCTTAAGGCCTTTGAGGGTTTTGGATCTGTTGTTAAATCAGCCATCCTGCAACTCGCTGGTATATCCTTAATCCTTTGTCTCTTGATCATGCATATTTGGGTGAACACCATGAGTTGCTGATTTGGATCTCATCTTGTTGACGCAGGGCCTGGTGCTCCAGTATGCCGCTCCAATTTAAAGGATCAGCTGGAATATCTTCAAGATTTTAGCCAGCGCCTCCTTAAGGTAACCCAGGAAGTTATGACAAAAATCGCCCCTGCGGTTGATGCTCCAGCTTCATGTGAGTATTGGCTGAACAGACTGTTTAAGGCTCCCCACTATGTCTCTGATTGGAAGGGGTCCTCTGCTCGCGCCGGAGCTGCTCATGTTTTGACATTACTCCGGGCATATTATCCAGAAATAGAGGTTGGCAAGATTGCTCGCCATGACCGGGCGAAGCGTGCGGACGGTACTGAGCTTCCAATGAGTGAGTATTTCGACATCTGGAAGGGGATGTGTGGCTACGCCACACTGTTTGTTAAGAATTTAGACCTTGGCTCTTATCTGGGGAAGTTCAATCCTGATGGCAGCAAAGTTACGAAAGAGAAATCCACTGGGGCTGATTCATCCCGAGCTTCTAATCCATCCTCGGGACCTGGTGGTCCTTCTACTTCGTCTGGTGGTGCCCTGGTTATAAGGACACATGCCGCTCCAACCCCAAGACAAGCCGCGAAGGCTCCTGTTCCTGCGACTCGAAAGCAGAAATAAATATCCAATAGTGATGTGGGACTTGTCAATAGTGACCTATAAGCAGGTTCTTTTATGATATTTCCATTAAGCAGACGCTCGCGCGGCTCAGTATTTCCTAGGAACATGTGTGTTCAGGGTCGAGAGCGGCCATGATAGGCAATCAAGCTCGATTGACGCCACACCCCAGTACTTTGGCCGCATAATGCAAGACGCTTCTAAGTTAAGGATTGCCACTCATTTGGCAAAGGTTGAGGTAGCGAGCTATGCTCGCTGTGCTTGTAAAAAAGCCCTCAAGGGTTAGTGATGTATGAAATTCCAAAGACTCAACAACTCAATGATAGTTGAGGCGAAACGACGAACCCTTGAATGTCAAGGGTGCCGGCTTTATTTCATAATCACTCAATTTCTTACAGGGTGTGACAAAAGACGATGCAGACCCTTTAATGCGAGTTTTATGTTCCTCGCGGTCATACATACTTGATACTCATCGCACTCGGCTGCGAATTGATACTCCTGACGGAGTAGGGTTGAACACCTAGTTGGTTCAAGTTTGAGTCGCTAAGAGCGACTCGGGTCGAGCATGATAGCTCGATGTGTTTTTCATGCCAAAGTAAGGGGCAAATCCTTTGAAAGATCAGTCGCACTGAGTTGCGACTTATGTTGATTTACTGTTTTGGGAGATTAGTCACACGGAGTAGGGTCTCACAATAACTGGACCTCTTTGACCGGGGTTGTTGATTGTGATTGGATCTATGCATATGCGCCATCTTTTGTCTTCTTTTTGTATCAGAGCGATTTCTGAAGTATTATCTTCCTGATTTGCGACTTATTGTTGGAATTCACCATCTGGTGAGTGCGTCTCGATGTCCGTTCATGTTGCGTCCCCAACGCGACTCGTTTTGGGCTGCGAAGGCTCACGATGGCCTCAGACCGTGTGAGGAGTTGGTGATGCAAGCTTCTTCTGCGATTACTGAGCCTGCTTCCTCGCATTCTAGTGCTCTTTGTCTGTCTCCAAACACTGTGATTACGCCGTTTGGTCCTGGTATTTTTAACTGTAGGTAGACGTAGCAGGGGCGGGCAGTGAATTTGACATAAGCTTCTCTCCCGAAGATCGCATGGTACAGGCTTTTGACAGCTACGACCTCGAAGCTTAGGAGTTCTGTGCGGAAGTTTCGCTCAGTCCCAAAGCTGACTTCGAGTGTTATTTTTCCTATAGGTCGAGTAATTACTCCTGGAATTATGCCTTGGATATCCTTCCTGGTTGGCTGTAGCCGCCGCTCGTGTATGTTCATTCGACGGAGCGTATCTTGGTATAGGATGTTTACTCTTCCTCCTCCATCCATGAGGACTTTGTTCAGCCTGTATCCCGCGACTTGTGGTGTGACAACAAGGGCCAACTGTCCTGGATTTCTTACTTCTGGGGGATGATCGTCGCGACTCCAAATGACCGATCGCTCTGTCTAACGGCGGTACCTTTCCAGCGTTGGGGTTTGGTCATAGCTCCAGTTGCTGTTCATTTGCCTTCTTTTGCCCGCTGTTTGTATATCTACGGTATGAAATTGCCCTATATTTATTTTTGATGGAGTGTCAGGCTTTTTGTGGGAGCTCGCCTTGTCCTTATGTTGCATTGGTCCGCTGTAAGTTGCGACTGATGAATCTCCTTCTTTCCATCGCCTATTGTAATGGCACTGCGCTTTTGTGTGGCCCGCTGGTCTCCCATCTCTTCTACGGTGTAAGTCGCAAGGGCTATCAAAAATCCCTTTGGCGCTATTAGGGAGTGACTCCTTGTCTATTCTCTGCTCCCTTAGTTGATACTACAGTGTTTGGTTTCCTCTGAGATTGGTGGTGAGCCGCTTGCCATCTTATCTGTCTCTGCGTACTTATTGGCAGTCGCCAGATTGGTCGAAACTATCGATCTTATGTCCAGTGCGGCTTAACTCATGCACCGACGGCTCAAATCCAGTTCTTTCTCATAACTTGCACTGCGGATTGCGCTGTGATATCTTTGGCGGAGTCAAGGATTTCTGCAACTTGTTTTATCCACTCGCTGGTTGATTCGTTCTCCTTCTGGACCCACTGCCTGAGGTTTTTCACGCCTTCTGTTTGGAATCTTTTGATAAACTTATCCTTCAGTTCTTCCCATGAGTTTATTGACCTTGGCGGCAACTTTATCAGCCAATCCCTGGCTTCTCCCTGTAGTACCAAGTGAAAATACTTTGCGAGCACTCCTGAGTTACATCGGTTCCTATCATATTTATTTCATAATCCTCTATCCATAGGGTGGGGTCTAGATCATTATGGTAGGTGGTGACTCGCTGCGACTCACCGAAGTTCGGAGGGAAACGAGCGAGCCGTATTTCCTCCCCAAAGCATGCTGGCCCTTTCAATAACGAATAGGAGCTTACTGGCGCTGAGTCCTCATCTGAATCAGTTTCAAACTGGGTTGGTTGAGTCGCCTCAAGCGTTTGCGAGTTTTCACCTGCCTTATTTTCCTTGCTTGGTGATATTTGCAGACCTGCTAGCTGGTTGACTACTTCCACGCCACATCTTTCCCCGCCCCACGACACCTCGTGTTGTGGCTCGTTGGGCGTGATTCCATACATGTTTGCTTGCTGTAAGGCAGCAGTTTGTAGTAGATCAATAGCATGGCGAGCTTCTTATCAGCTCGCGTGTCACCGACCGGTGCTATTTTTTACAATATTCCGATCGCGGCGTGCACATTGTTCTCTGGATTGTTGTGGACTTCTGCTTCATCTCTCGCCCCCCTTCGTCCGTCTTGGTGCAAATTGCCTGCTGCTTTTGCTGCCAACACCTCAGTCGCCGATATTCTTCCTGGAGTTTTTTGCGCTCCGCCGCGAGCCTTTGCGCTTCTTCACAAAGTTCTGTCCTGACAGCTTTAATTTCTTCGATTTTGGGATCACTCTCCCGGCTAGGCAGAGGTTCCCAAATTGGTTTTGACGGGACGGGGGCGGATGTTTTTGCTGTGACTTGCTGCAGTTCTTCTAGCACGCGGACCCTGACTGGCCGCAGCTCCTCTTCTGATTCGCCTCTTTGAGTCGCGTTCATAGATCTGCGACTGACGGACCCGACGAAGATTTTCACGGACCCAATAGGAATAATGTACCCGAACTCAACGTGATCTGCCTCGGGTCCCCACTCTGAGTCATCGATGAAGGGAGCACCATTGATGTTTTCAACTTGGCCAATGGCGATGTCTTTGAACTCTGATTCCGATCCTGCACGGAACGAGACGCTCTTGACCGCAGGCCCCACGGTGGGCGCCAACTGTCATGGGTTTGTCATGTAGATGTCATGGATGACTTCGTAGGTGTGGGATTACGCGAGTCAATCGTCTCCGAGCTTGGGATCGCAGGAACAAAGATGAACACAGATTTACCCAGGTTCAGCCCCTCAATGTGAGGTAAAGACCTACTTCCTGCCTACCCTAGATTGGTATTGATATGATATATGTGGTGTTACCATGGAGGCGATCCGATCTCGGTACTCGCCGTATGAACTAGAGTTTTAGGGCTTGATAGCTTGTCCCCGTCTAAGTCCTGCGAGTCCTCTTTATATACACAGAGGCTCGTCAGGTTACAAGAGGAAACTTCCTCCTCAAGGAATATATCAACTGGAGCCTATTTGGAGACTAACTCGTCCTTACGTCTTCCATGATATGTCTTCTAGATTCTTCACCTTGTGGCGGTGCGATATTGGGCTTGCTTTCATGCAGCCTTTTCTGGTGCGAGTAAAGTGGGTCACACCTATCAATACGGGCCGCGGGTTAATCCACAAAGTATTCCCCCGACACCAGCATGTCGACGCTATCCTCGAGTGCTTCCTCCGCATCTTCTTCTTCGTATGCCGTGACCCTGGGTGCGTCGAACTGCACGTCGAAGGGTGGGACGGCCTCTATGCCGTACACCATGAAGAATGGCGTGTACTGTGTCGATCTGTTTGGAGTAGTGCGCAGACTCCAAAGTACGGATGGGAGTTCTTCTACCCAGGCACCCGCAGCTCGCTTGAGTAGCACGAATAGCCGCTTCTTGAGCCCACTGCGTACAAGTCCATTGGCCTTTTCCACCTGACCGTTCGACTGCGGGTGCGCCACCGAGGCGTAGTTCAGCTTGATCCCCTGGGCTTTGCAGAAGTCACGAAACTCTTCGGCTACGAAGTTTGTACCGTTGTCAGTTATTATGCTGTTAGGGACCCCGAAGCGGTAGATGATGGACCTGATGAAGTTCACCGCCGTCGTAGCAGTCGAAATTGTGATAGGGGCCGCTTCGATCCACTTGGTGAATTTATCGACTGCCACCAAGAGATGTGTGTGGCCTCCACGCGAGGATTTTCTGAGCGGCCCAACCATGTCGAGTCCCCATTGTGCAAAGGGCCATGCCAATGGTATGGTTTTGAGCTCCGATGCAAGCGCTAGTGGCCTTTTTGCGAACTTCTGGCAACCGATGAACCTTTGAACTATGTCCTCTGCATCCCTGAGTGCAGTTGGCCAGTAGAACCCCGCTCGGAAGGCTTTGGCTACGAGCACCCGACTGCTCGCATGGTGTCCACAGGTTCCTGCGTGGATGTCTCGAAGGATGGCCTTGCCGTCTTCGAGTGCGATGCATCGCTGAAAGATCCCTGATATGCTGCGCTTGTATAGTTCTCCTTTGATAACCGTGTAGGCCTTGGCTCTTTGAGTGATCCGACGTGACTCGGTTGCGTTATCGGGTAGCTCATCTCGAAGGAGGTATGCGAGGAAGGGATGTGTCCAAGTCGGTTCAATCAAAAGTACTTCGACTGGCGGATCCGTTGTGCTTGGCGGGATGTCCTTGTCGGCTGCGGCCGAAGTTGAAGGTGCTGCATGCTTCTTCACCTTGATAGATCTCTGCGCGATACGCTCGAGGAAGACGCCAGGTGGTACTGGTGCTTTGGTGGAGCCAAGGTTGGCTAGCATATCTGCTTCCTCGTTGCTTTCACGCCCGATGTGGCGTAACTCGCAACCGTCAAAGTTGCCCTCCATGGTGTTGTATAACTCACGATAAGCGATCATGTTGTCTGAAGTGGCGTCGCAGGCTTTCATCGTTTGCTGCACCATGAGATTTGAGTCGCCATAGATCATGAGGCGTGTGCACCCGCAAGCCTTTGCCATCTTCATGCCGTGCAAAAGGGCCTCGTGCTCAGCCTCGCTGTTAGAGGGTTTGGAGAAATCCATCTGCAAGACATAGCGAAGCTTATCCCCTCGTGGGGATATGAGTATGACACCTGCGCCCACGCCTTCATTTTTCTTCGACCCATCGAAGAACATAGTCCACGAGTTGGACACATCTGGGACTCCTGGTAGCTGAGCTTCGATCCACTCGGTGGTGAAGTCAGGCAAGACTTGAGCTTTGGTGGCCTTCGGGTGTTCATACTTTATATCTCAAGGTCCAAGCTCGATGACCCACTTAGCGACCCGCCCGGTCGCGTCAGGGTTGGTGAGGATATCGCGTATGCCTGCCGCGCTGACGACAATGATCGGATGCTCGACGAAGTAGTGCACGACTTTGCGTGATGTCATGAATACGGCGTAAGCCAACTTCTCGTAGTGCGGGTACCGCTGCTTTGATATGGAGAGGACCTCGCTAAGGTAGTACACGGGTCTCTGTATGCTATGATTGTGCCCTTCTTCCATACGCTCGACAACGAGGACAGTACTGACCACCCGATTGGTGGCGGAGACATACAAGAACAGGGGCTCACGCTCCCGAGGCGCGACCAAGATTGGAGGAGTTGTGAGTGTGCGCTTCAGGTCGACGAAGGCTGCTTGAGCCTCTGGAGTCCACTCGAAGCCGTCTGACTTCTTCATCAGCTGATAGAAAGGGAGCGCTTTCTCGCCGAGCTTGCTGATGAATCCACTGAGAGCGGCCACTCGACCCGCTAGTATTTGCACCTCTCAAAGTTTGGTCGGCTGTTCCATAGTCAGTATGGCCTGTATCTTCTCCGGGTCCGCCTCAATGCCTCGAGCTGAGACAAGGTAACCCAAGAGCTGTCCGGCTGGTACGCCAAAAACGCACTTCTTGGGATTGAGCTTGATATTGTATCGGTTGAGATTGGCGAATGTCTCACGCAGGTCGTCGAGGACGGTGTCCTCCTGTTTGGTTTTGATGACGATGTCGTCGACATAGACTTGGATGTTCTTGAGCCCGAAGGGCATTGTGGTGTAGAAGTAGACGCCATGTGGCGTTATGAAGGCTGTTTTGTCCTCGTCTTCACCATTCAATCCAGTGGGTTTCCCCAAAGTCGACATAGACTTTTGAGGACGGTGTTTGCTGAGGCAATTTTGCATCATGCGCTGGTACGTAGCACCTGTGTTCTTGAGCCCGAAGGGCATTGTGGTGTAGAAGTAGACGCCATGTGGCGTTATGAAGGCTGTTTTGTCCTCGTCTTCGGCCTTCATCCTTATCTGGTTATAGCCTGAGTAGGCATCCAGGAAGGATAGGCGTCGCAGCCCGCAGTCGAATCAACTATCTGGTCGATGCGAGGTAGCGGGAAGTGGTCCTTGGGGCAGCACTTGTTAAGGGCGGTGAAGTCGACACACATGCGGAGGATCTCTGTATGCTTTTTTGGCACTAGGACTGGGTTGGCGACCCAGTCAGATTTCTTGATCTCGCAGATGAACTTGGCTACGAGTAGCCTGTCGACTTCTTCACCTATGGCCTTCCGCTTTGGCTCAGAGAAGCGGCGCATCGTTTGCTTCACGGGTCTCGTATCTGGAAACAATTGAAGAGAGTGCTCGGCAAATTCCCTGGGAATACCTGGCATGTCGGCTGGACACCAGGCAAAAATTTCCCAGTTCTCACGGAGGAACTTAACGAGCGCGCCTTCCTATGCGGGAGTTAAGCTCGATGACATGTTGACCGTCTTGGACGGATCCGTCGGGTGCACCTGATGCGACCGTGTGTCGTTTGTTGCGCTGAAGGCGGCATCGGGTGCCGGTTTTTTTTGGCTTCAGTGAATAATGTGCGGTCATTGGTGAGAGAGCTCTGCGAGCTGCTCCTGCATGCCGAAGAACTCGGATATTTTTCTGAACTCCCTGTCGCAACTGTCCGAGCGTTGGAACTTCCCGTTCACTGTGATGACACCGTTTGGTCATGGCATCTTCAATTTGAGATATGCGCAATGCGGGACCGCCATAAACCAAGCGAATGTCAGGCGTCCAGTATAGCATGGTATTGTGATTTCCAGTCGACGACCTCGAAGTCGATCTTCTCCATCCTGAAGTTTCCTGGCACGCCGAAGATGACCGGGAACTGGACTGTGCCGAGCGGGTAGACTGCTTTGCCTGGGATGATACCGTGGAAGGTGTTGCTTGACTTGGGCAAGTTTTCCGTCGAGTGGTTCATCTTGCGGAGCGTATCTGCAAATAGGATGTTGATTCCTCTTCCTCCATCCATGAAGTCCTTGGACGTGGCGTAGCCACCGATTTGAGCATCGAGTACCAAAGCAGCGTGCCCTGGGCGAGCTATGGCAGGTGGATGATCCTCGCGGGAGAAGGTGATGCTGGTCTCCGACCCCTTCAAGTACTCAGGAACGGCGGGTGGCGCCATGACAGCCAGATTGACTTGTCGGGTTATCAGCTTTTGCTCCCTGTTAGAGGGACGTCCTTTTTTGTATCATGTTCATCTGCCCGCATGCCTCGGGATATGGTTCTGCTGCTGCTACTGGAGCTTCTATGAGCTGCTGGTGATGGATAGCACCTGCTATGTTCGCGGCTGCTGGCGCCGGAAGGGCGACGGAGCCGGTAGCGCCGCCGCAGCCGGCCTCGGGTGATAGCGTTTGACGTAGCCTGCCGCTAGCCTTGTGAATTTTCTGCAGTCTTTCAGCAGATGTTTCGAGTGAAGCTTGCCATCTTCACCTTTGAACATGTGGAATCGGCATTCTTCCTCGATTTCCTCCTCGAGTTCGCGTTCATTTTGCGGGTCTTCTCGGGGTTTCTCCACTCCCGTTTGCGGTATCCATCATTGCGCGGGGCGTAATCGTGACTACGATCGTCATATCGGCCGCCGTCGCGATCGTCCTGTCGGTTTCTGCCTCGGTCGCGCTCATCGCGCGTGTCGACTGCTGCAACAAGGCCAGCGCCTTCCTCATCATCATAATTACGAGATTTACGCCTCTTTCTGTGGTCGTTGCTACTGCCGTCCTTGCGACTCCAGTATTTGCTGTCGCAGCGTGGTGACCCGCTTTGCTTATCTCGTATGGAGTCTTCGCTGTCCGCCCATTCATTGGCGACCTTCAAGAGGGCAGCAACGGACTTCGGCTTCTCGTGCCCGAGTGCTTCCTGGAAGTCGAGCCTAGCGAGGCCTGCCGTGAAAGCATCGATAGCTCTGTCCTCCGAGACAGTGCCTATGGAGTTGCGTATGGTGGTCCAGCATCGGATGTATGATCGCAACGTCTCGTCCGAAATCTGTTTACAGGCTCGCAGTTCTTCGAACGTGGCAGGTCAGCCGCATGTCACGTTGAAGTTCTTGACGAAATCCTCCTCGAAGTCATCCCATGAATCGTATGCATGACGGGGTAAGTTTCTGAGCGAAACACGGGCCGCGCCCTCGAGCATCAGCTGTATGTACTGCATGGCAGTTGTGAGAGTGCCGCGTTGGCATGTGACTGCTATCTTGTAGTCCTCGAGCCAAGATGCTGGCTCCTGTCTACCGTTGAATTTGGGTGTTTCAGATGTGAGCATGACTCGCTGCCCGAAGAGCGAGACCTCCCGGAGCAACTTTTGCTTACTCGATGCTGAGTTACGACTCCGTGTACACCGCTATCCTCCACGCGGTGTCGAGTGCTCCTATCGCTGTCGCGACGTCCACGATCTCGGTCCTCACGTATTGTGACGGTGCGGTCGCGATTGCTGCGGGTTTGCAGTGCTCTTTGTGGGCTTTCCACGCGGCGGGTTCTGCTTCCACCATGTGGCGTGCTTCCTTCAACACCGTCGACTACCGGAGCCAATTCCGCAGCAGCTAGATTGAGGGATCTGATTTGCAGTCGGTGCATTGCCCCGTTTGGATCGTTTGCAGCTGGCTGCATTGTTCTGAGATATGCGGATACTGACATCAAGGCTCCCTCGGCTGTCTTGGGGACAGGGATTCCTTCTTCGTCGACTGTCATGAATGACACATCCAGATTGCGGGTAAGGTCCGCTCTGTCCCTCTCGGAGAGGCGGGGCATCCTGGAACGATGTTGTGCAGACGTTTGCCCTGTCGAGTAGAGGGATGACAACTGTGCTCGCCGCGCACTCGACACGCTGGCCTGTCTCCTCCGCTCATCGAGTGTTGCTTTGTAGTTCTTCAGTCGAAGATTTTCTTGCCACATGAAATATTGGTATGTCACGAGTTCTTCGTGAGTCAAACCTTCGGGCATTAGGAGGCATTCTTCAATGACCTTTTTTGCTTTTGCTGCCATCTCCTCCGTGATGGTGAGTTGTGTCTGACCGTCCGGCATGGTTACCGTGGCGGGATATGCTGGTGGTGCGCGACGAGCCGCGGCTTCAGATATCTCGCCTTCTGTGCCGTTGTTTCCCAAAGCCATATAGACTTGAAAAGGGATGGAGTTTGAGATTATGCTTTTTTCACCACCGCTGCCATCGGTGGAGTAGTCGAAGTCGCTGCAGTCCTCATACTGCACGTGTGGCTCGTCGCTATCGTATTGGAAGACAGACTCGACATTCCTGCTTGTCTGATTATTGATGTATGAGGTGTACAATGGCGTCCCGGCGAGATGATGATCTCGCAAGGGCTATGGTACCTGTAGAGGTCGGCGCCGAATGGGCGGAGCATGATGTCGTCCCCAGACCCCGCCCTAACAGCTTGCCACCTGATGGCCTCCTGGTGCGGCTGGTCGTAGTTTCGCTGGGCGACGCGGAAGCCGCGGCAGCCGCTCGGCGCCGGGGCGTCGGTGGCGGAGAGGTAGCGGCCGTAGGCGGCGCTGTGGAGGAGCACGTACGGGGTGCTGTCGTCGCCGTGGTAGAGGTGCACCACCCACGCCGCTTTCAGAGATGCGCGGCGGTCACGGAGGGAGACGCCCTCCCCGTCTCTATTGGCGTAGAGGTAGGTGCCGATGTCGCGGAACAAGTCCATCGGTCGCTGCCGCTGGACTGCTGGAGAGAGCAGGGGCGGTGGAGAGGGAGAACCGGAGAAGAGGAGGAGAGGCGCGGCGGAGTTCGTTGAGACGGTTACCTTCGGGCGGCAAGTCGAGTATTTCAGAGGGGCTTTTTGATAGTAAACTCTCCACTTTATTCATCCAGTATATTCAAAGGTACAGCGGTTGGGTCATATGGGGTGTGTTTGGTAGCCCGTGCTACCCCAGATAATCTCAGCTGACCCAGATTTTGGGTGTTTGGTAGCCCGTACTAGGCCTCTCAGCCCTGCCCACCGGATGCAAAAATGCCTCTCAGCCCTGCCCGCACGAGAAGCTGGAATCGGCCTTCTCAACTCGACCGGGGCGAGCGCGTACAGAAAACGAGCCCTCCGCGTACCCGCAGAAATCTCCGCACGTCCCACCCGGCACAGCGAAAATAGGTCAAGCCTCGCACCCCCGAGCAAAAGCCCGTTCATTCTCCCCCGCGGTCCTCTCCTCACCCCCGCCGCCAGCTCCCCCACCTTCGATCTCTCGCGCCGCCACAGCTCGCTCCTTCGATCTCTCGCGCCGCCACAGCTCCCGCACGTCTCAGCCCTGCTCGACCTTCGATCTCTCGCGCCACCACTCCATCCGCCACCCGCCTCCACGAATCCTCCCCACCTCCACGAATCCGTCCGCCGTCCCGGAATCTACACACGCCGGCGAGCAGGGCGGACACAATGGAGCTCGCCGCCTGTCCGGACTGATCTGCAGTCGGCGAGTTCGAGGGAAGCGGCGACCAGCAGAACCACACCTGCAGCCGGCGAGTTCGAGGGCAGTGGATCTGCAGCGCCTCGTCACCTCCACTCCGGCCGCCCGCACCTTCTCCACATCTCCATTCCGGCGAGTTCGAGGGAAGCGGCGACCAGCAGAACCACACCAGCAGCCGGCGAGTTCGAGGGCAGTGGATCTGCAGCGCCTCCTCACCTCCACTCCGGCCGCCCGCACCTTCTCCACATCTCCATTCCGGCCATCTGCAACTCTACTCCGGCAGCACCCTTTGACCGACTGAGGTAGCCATCTCTCTGCCATTTTCTTGTGACAACCATAGTCATATGTTATTGTATGCCTTGTGATTATGCTTTATTGTGCTGCCTTGTGATGTATTCATGTATATTGTTGCCTCTGCCTTTTGTAGTCATATTGGGTGTTTAACTTGTGTATATTGGTATGGGCAGTAGGTGATTAAATTGTGACAGCTTTGTGTTGTATATGTATTTTGGTACCAAACATGACTTGTTTTCATCTGTTTAGATGGACGATTTGGCAAGAAAACGTCGGCAATTGATTGTGAAAGCAGCTGGCATTGCAGCTGTAATGGGTGCTTACATGGTGTTTATCTCAAGGAGAGCTAGGAAAACTCCATCCATAACTATAGGTCGTAGAATTGATATGGATGTAGCTAGAGAACTAAATCTGAGATACATATATCATTCTAGTGACACAAATTGCCTAAATCAGTTAAGAATGAAAAGAGCTCCCTTCTTTCGTTTGTGTACTTTGTTTAGAGAGAGAGAATTATTGTTGGATAGCATCCATACTTCTATCGAGGAACAAGTAGCCATGTTTCTCCTAGTTGTTGGCCACAACACAAGGTTTAGGGCGCTGCAACCTATTTTTAGGAGATCTACCGAAGTAATCAGTAGGTATTTTAAGGCGGTATTGTATGCTGTTGGAGAGTTGCAAGATGAGATGATTCGGCCTCCCTCCACTCAAACCCATCCTAAAATTCTGGAAAACAACCGCTTCAATCCCTATTTCAAGGTAATACTTGCTATTTATTTCAAAACAGATCTCAACATTGATATCTTAAACTTGTGGATGATAAAAAAATACTTGTGTTTATGAATTAGGATTGTATTGGAGCAATTGATGGGACACATGTGCTTGCTAGAGTCCCAACAAGTATTCCAGCCGCCTTTCGGGGTAGAAAAGATGGCACTACACAAAACGTCATGGCTGCGGTAGACTTCGGTTTAAGGTTTACCTATGTTCTTGCTGGTTGGGAGGGGTCAGCCCATGATGCCCTTATACTTTCGGATGCTGTGGAGAGGGATGATGGGTTGTCACTTCCTCCAGGTAAAATCTAAAGCCTATTAGCTATATGTCCCAATAGTTCTTTCGTTTAGCTAATAGTTGTCATTTTATAGGAAAATTCTATCTTGTTGATGCTGGATATGCTGTTAGACCGGGTTTCCTTCCACCGTACCTTAAAACAAGGTACCACTTGAAAGAGTATGGTGGAGGGAATCATCCTGAAAACTATAAAGAGCTTTTCAACTTAAGACACTCTTCGTTAAGGATAACGGTTGAAAGGGCTTTTGCTGCATACAAGAATCGTTGGAAATTCGTTTACAATAAACCATTCCATCCGTATAAGACCCAAGTCAAAGTAGTGATTGCTTGTGCCATTCTCCATAATTGGATACTTCAGTGGGGTGAGGATGAATTTTTTCCACCGGAGGCATGGGAACCGGAACCCAATGATGAGGACCACAATGATGTTGCTTATGATAATATTACTTGGAAGCAAAAGAGAAATGAATTTGCACACCACATGTGGGCCAATAGGGGGTTAGCCCACATTTGATTTACTCTGGAGTTAGTTGTTGTAATAATTGTGACTTGAATTGATTAGTACTGCTGGAATTTCTATTTGGGTGCTGTAATATCATATTTTGGTGCTGTAATGTGACATATTGGTGCTGTAATGTGACATATTGGTACTGTAATGTCATATATTGGTGCTGGAATGTCTATTTTGGTGTTGTAATGTCATATATTGGTGCTGGAATGTCATATTTTGCTGCTGGAATTTATTTATACTGCTGCTATGTCATATATTGGTGCTAGAATGTCATATTTTGCTGCTGGAATTTATTTATACTGCTGTTATGTCATATATTGGTGCTGGAATGTCATATTTTGCTGCTGGAATTTATTTATACTGCTGTTATGTCATATTTTGCTGCTGTTATGTCATATTTTGATGCTAAAAATCCATTTGTTTTGGTGTAGATGGATGAACCTATGGATGAAGTTCCGGATGTTGGTGCTAAAGCCAAGAAGACCGGGAAGGTGATGAATTGGACCCCTCCTATGTCAGCTTGCATGATGCGATCTCTTGCCGAGATAGCAGCGAAAGGAGTGAAGACCGACAAAGGATTTAAAGAGATTCATATTACCCATGTTGCAAAAAATTTGACCCAACTTGTTGGTTACGAAGTGACTGCCACCCAAATCGGCAATCATCTCCGCAAGTGGAAGACAAGATATCAAAGAATTGAAAAACTGAGAGGTTTAAGTGGGGCACTTTGGGATGATGATCAAAAGATTATACGCCTAGAAGAGCAACATTATCTGGGCCATACTCTGGTATGTACATTCATGCTGAAATCTTCTACATTTCCTCAAATATCCATGTTAAGTGCTGAAATCTGTCATATTTTGGTGTTGGACCTTACTTGCTGAAATCTGTCATTTTGTTGCTGAAACCTGTTACCTTAGTGCTGAAACTTGTTACTTTAGTATGCTGAAATCTTTTTTTTTCATATAAATTTTAGGATACTCCTAAGGATGCTGAATTGCTCAACAAACCGCTCATTAACTTTGAATATATGGAAGCTTGCTTTGCCAATAAGCTAGCCACGGGAAAGTTTGCAATGGGTTCAAATGAGCCTTTGGGGAAACCCACTGGATTGAATGGTGAAGGTAAGGCTGCAGCTTGTCCTATTGATTTGGATTTCGATGTTGGTACTATTGGTGCAACTACTCCAACCACTACTCCTGCCACTACTCCTTCACCTACTGCCACAAATAACAAGAAGAAGAAGGCATCTATTATGAGTGAAGAAGATGTAACTCTGTATAGCAACATGTCTGATGCATTGCGTGACGTGGCTGGTGCTATCAATAACACTTGCCATACCGAAACACACCCAGATTTGTACAAGGCTGTTATGGACCTTCCTTTCGACATGGATAAACGTTTGGCTGTTCTTGATTACTTGACAGAGCACAAGGGTAAAGGCCTTAATTTCGTGAAAATGGATGTTCAAGTTCGTGAAGCCTCGTTTAACCGCATCCTAGAAAAGAATCCTGATCTTGTTTGACTTGGAACTTGAGATATCATCTCTTTTGTAATGCTAATTTAGTACTTTTCGATGTATGCGAACTTTCTAATATGGAATTATTATGGATGATCATATATTGCTGGAATGTCATATTTTGGTGTTGAATTGTCTTTATTTTCATGCTGGAATTTATTATATATTGTTGAAATGTCATATTTTGGTCTTGGAATTTATTATATACTGTTTGAATGATATTTTGGTGCTACAATGTCATGTTTTGGTGTTGTCTTGTTGCTGGAATGTCATAGTATTGTTACAACATCTTATTTATGTGCTAAAAATAATGATGTGTTTCATGAAATACATGTTTCATATCTCAGCTCAGAAACAGGCTACCAAACAACATCTCAGCTCAGCTTGTGTCAACTGATACAGGCTAACAAACAACATCTCAGCTCAGCATGTCTCACCTGATACAGTCTACCAAACACATTGAAAAATCTCAGCTCAACTTGTATGGAGTGGGCTTGTATGAGGAGAGATAGGAAGGGAGAGTAGCACAGGCTACCAAACACACCCATGGTGTACCAAGCCACACATGGCGGCCCACTCCCAAAGAAAGACCAAATCTAGCGAGATTATGAGCTTCAGTATTGGTGCTCCTACGTTCATGAATAAAACGACAATCACTAAGCAGATTACTCCTATGGCTAATTTCCTGAGCAGTGGATCCGTAGATGCCCATAGATGTTGCCGAAATTCTTCCACCACTCCTTTGCAGTCAGATGCAACCACACAACTCTGAATAAGGAGGTCATCAGCCAAAGCTAAACCCTCCCTGCACGCCAAAGCTTCCACAACTGTCGGCTCCTTCAACCCTCGTGTGACCAGCACCGAGGCACCTAGATATAAGCCACTCGAGTCTCTACATATTGTGGCTGCTGCACACTTGCCAGTATCAACAGACAAAGCACCATCAACATTGATCTTGGCAAGGTTGTCAGGAGGAGGGATCCAACGTCTAGCTTCCCTGACAATTTGGTGCTGTGATCGAGCAGGTATTGCAGTAGCAGAAATGAATTCAGCAATATAATGGTGAATGAATTGATTAGTTGCAAAAGGGCTTTGATAGATATTTTCATGAATTGCCTTGCGCCTGGCCGACCAGATAGCCCAGAGTGTGACAACCATCAGCGAGAAAATCTCCGCGATAAAGAGTCATTAAGCGTGAAAAGCCAATTCTTAGCATTTTGTTCTCGACATTCTGCCATCTCTTCCACAAGCTCCTCATCAGCTAGGGCCCAAACGCTTCTTGACATTGGACACTCCAACAACGAATGCCTCCACGAATCAGACGCACCACAAACTGTACATGAATTAGTTGTGGCCATGTTGCGATGGTGGAGAACATCCGCTGATGGCAGGGATTGTTGTGCAAGTCGCCAAACAAAAAAGTGAAGTTTCGGTGGCACTTTGAGGTTCCAGAGAGATTTCCATCCATTCTCCTCTGCTCCACTACTAGATGAGCCAGCTGCACTGTCTAGCCAGTTCTCCCTCCGAGATTTTGTAGCTATCAACATTCGATATGCTGACCGAACAGAGAAGAGACCCTTTCGATCAAACTGCCAGGCCCAAAAATCATTCATCGGTCTAGTACACAGAGGTATGGAGAGAATTATGTATGCATCCATCGGAAGAAATACTTCTCTTATTCGCTCTTCCTTCCAAGAAGCAGATGTACTGTCGATCAGCTCTTGCACCAACTGTGGAGGCTCGGCCACCCGTGACAGCAAAGGTATGGGCATAGTTTCCCTAGGCAGCCAATTGTCGGACCAGATTTTTGGTGTGGCTCCATTGCCAATACGTCATATAAGACCTTGCTTCATCACATCCTTTCCCTCCAAAATTGCCCTCCAAATCTATGACGGATGGGAGCCTAACTCAGCATCCAGGAAATGAGTCTCAGGAAAATATACAGCTTTCAAGATTCTAGCACTAAGGGATAAAGGTTCCTGGATTATCCTCCACGCCTACCTTGCAAGAAGGGAAAGGTTAAAAATCTCAAGATCTGTGAACCCCAGCCCCCCATGTGCTTCGGTTTTGTCATAGTCTCCCAAGAGACCCAATGTACATTCCTCTTTCCTTGTTTGATCCCCACCAAAAATTTCTAATGAGAGAATTGATATGTTCACAAAGCCCACGTGGTAGTTTAAAACATGCCATAGAGTAAACCGGTATAGCTTGTATTACCGATTTTATCAAAACATCCTTGCCTGCTGCTGAAAGCAATTTTTCTAGCCATCCTTTTACTTTATTCCAAACTCTGTCCTTCAAATACTTAAAAGTGCCATTCTTCGCATTTCCCACCTCCGTAGGCATACCAAGATACATTTTTGTTAGAGACTCATTAGGTACTTGCATTATATTTTTTACCTCTTGTTTCACCGCCGGTGGGCAACACTTACTGAAGTATATTGAGGACTTCTGACGATTTATCCTTTGCCCTGATGCCCGGCAATAAGTTTCCAACAGGTTTGACACCTCCTCCGCCCCTGAAGCACTTGACTTAAAAAACAGCAGGCTGTCATCCGCAAATAAAAGATGGTTCACCGGGGGAGCCGATGAAGCCACCTTAATCCCGCTAAGATGTGATGACTTAGGTCTTGATTTTAAAAGGCACGAAAGGCCCTCTGCTGCTAATAAGGAAAGGTAGGGTGAAATTGGATCTCCCTGTCGAATCCCTCTTGATGGCTGAAATTCTTCAAGCTTTTTCCCATTGAACATAACTGAGAAAGATACAGAACTGATCATGCTCATAATGACAGACACCCATGAATGGTCAAAACCCAGTTTCTTCATGATAGCCTCAAGATAAACCCACTCAACTCTATCGTAGGCTTTCATCATATCCAACTTGAGAGCGCAAAAACTGTTTACCTTTGCCCTACTTCTCTTCATGAAGTGTAAACATTCATACGCCGATATTATATTATCTGTTATTAGCCTCCCAGGAACAAAAGCTGACTGCTCTTCGGAAATTATCTCAGGCAAAATCTCCTTAAGTCGGTTAGCAATCACTTTCGAAGCAATTTTATACAAAACATTGCACAAGAGCTACACCGCCGCCAGAAGCTTCTTCCCTCACGTTAGGGTTTTTTTCTCTCGTCTGGCGGCGCCGACGTTGAGCACAATTTCGATCCCTTCTCTCTGATCTCCGGTTGCTTTCTCTCGAGCTGATTAAGGGGAGATCTGGTATCTCTGCCCGGCCTTGGAACTGCCTCAGGTTTTCGTGGGTTTAGGGTTTTGTCAACCAATTTGTGTCCGCCTTCTTCGTGGCGGCTAGCGATGAGTGAAGAATAGGGTTCGTCCTCGGGTGGGGCGAATCAGGATGAGGTGGCTGCGCTGCTGGCCAGGATGGGGATCACGGAGGACGATCTCGATGATGTTGTCTTTGGTGAGGGAGATTAGCCTCCGGAATCTGAGATGCGGTGGTTGGCCATCGCGAGGGTACATACAGACACAGATTTCCGCCAGTATTGGTTCTTTAAGAACATGAGATCGGCTTGGGCATTGGCGAGAGATTTTCGCCCCAGGGTTTTGGAGGAAAATCTCTTTACGTTCCAGTTTGCTTGCCTTGGAGACTGGGAGAAGGTGATGGAGGGAGGTCCATGGGCTTTCCGTGGAAAGAGCGTTGTGATGGCTCTGTATGATGGGTTCTCAAAACCATCATCGATAACGCTGAATAAAATCTCTATCTGGATACAAATCCATGACCTGCCGGAGGGCTACAAGGGGATGCTTCCGTCTCTAGCATCTAAGGTGGGAGAGTTTGTGCATGTAGAGCCTCCCTCGGGAGATTTCATGGGGAACTTTTACCGTGTCCGTGTGAAAATCGATGTTACCAAGCAACTGAAGAACTTTGTGTCAATGAAACATGATGGGAAGAGGCTACTGTTTCTGGTTAAGTATGAGCGTTTGCCTGACTGGTGCGCGGTGTGTGGCATGATTGGCCACATCCACAAGGAACACGGCGACGGTATTCACCCAAAAGAAGCTTTGATTTTTGTGGATCTGCGTGGGGAAGCATGGCGTCCAGCACAACGCCCGGGGCGTGGGAGAGGCAGTGGACGAGGCCGTGGTGGAAGGGCTGGTAGAAGCCAGACTGGTATGTCTGAAGAAGAGTATCATGAGTATGCTGGAGCAGTAAATGTTGATACTGAAATGCATGACGGGGTCTTAAGCCGGAAACGGTCAGCGATACCGGGGCAAGGACTACTAACGAATGAAGCCATCACAACCACGGTTGGCAACCTGGTAGAGAAGTTCACGCCAGCTATGAAGGAGGTACCCCAAGTCTGCCTCCGAAGCGTGATCCGAAGAGGGTGAAGACGACGGATAATAGTGGCAACAAGGATGATGTTACTGAAGGATCGGCGGGCCTCCGTGAGGGGTACCGCCGGGATCAATGAGTCTAGCAAGCTGGAACTGTCGTGGAGCGGGCAACGACGCGACAGTTCGAGAGCTACGCGATTTCGCGAATAAATTTGCCCCCAAAATTTTTTGTATTCTTGAAACTCAAATAAGTAAGGTTAGGTCGGAGAGTTTGGCAAGATTGATTGGCTATGATCATGGGTATGCCGTGGGCAGCTCTGGTCGTAGTGGTGGAATTTGTGTTTTTTGGAACAATGAAATAAATATGCAAGTTCTTGGCTACTCGAAATACCACGTTGATTTTTCTGTTGAGGAAGTAGGAATCGAACCATGGAGGTTGACATGCGTGTATGGAGAGGCTCAAATCCAGGAGAGATACAAGACATGGGACACCATCAAAAATATTAGTGGTGATAGCAATCTCCCTTGGCTCTGTATAGGGGATTTTAACGAGGTACTTCGACTTGATGAACATGAAGGAGTGGGTCAGCGCTGCCAGGCTCAGATCCAAGGTTATAGAGACATGGTTGATATTTGTGGACTAAATAATCTAGGCTTCAGGGGCCACTTCTGGACGTTCGAGAAGAAAGTGACAGGGGGATCATATACAAGAGTACGTCTGGATAGAGCTTTGGGCTCGGCTGAGTGGAGTGCTCAATTCCCTTTGGCATCTCTTAGAGCAAGTCCAGCAGTGCCCCGAAAGGCCCCCGATAGCGATTGTAGGGGAGAGAGGAGAGAAAAACGCCCTCCAGCAGTTCCCCGAAACAGCTCCCCGATTATCGGCGTCCCCGACCCAGACGCTCCTCTCCCCTACGCATCGGGGAGGCGGAGGCGTCCCCGATCCGTCGCCCCGAGCAACCGCTCGCACGGGGAAGAGTCCTCCCGCCACCACGGATGTGCGCTCTCTCTTCTTCTCCACCATCGAGGACGCGCAAGTGAAGAAGACGAGCACGATCCGCTCGATCCCGAGCATCTCAGCTCGATTCCTCCAGCAGTGACGAAGACGACGACGAGGTGAAGCTCCTGGACACGCTAGCGTGGCTCGGGGAGGTGCTAATCGACGGCGGTCGGCAGTGGACGGAGTCGGGAAAGACGAGCACGGGGCCGACGAACGGCGGGCTCCCAGCTCGATTCACTTGTCCCGGAGGTAGAGGAAGGCGAGACAGTGACAATGCGGTGCTCGGACGGCGTCGGAGATGGCCAGAGTAGAGGGGCGTGGCTAGCTGCCAGTTTTCCTCAAGTGCGAGTGCTAGACGAGGGCGATGGGCACGCGCCCGCGTCGGCGGCGATGTCCTGGAAATCACAATCCAGCTAGCTAGCTGCCCGTTGACTTGCAGTACCGTATATTTGTATTTGCGTTTCTTGGTTCTTATTTTCTCCCAGGTAAGAACAGAGTTGGTAATATGGATATTCAGGAAGCTTTACATTCAGGAAGGTTTACTATTAAATAAAATGTTTGAAATTGAGTAAGTAATATTTTGAATAATCACTTCAAAATTGAGGAAACTGTATAAAATAATTACCTCATGATTTTTATAAACTATTAATGATTTTCTTAAAGGTAATAATAATAATGACTTAAATTGAAGGTCTTGTTTAAATATTGTTACAAAATAACCGTTACGAAGTTAGTTACAAAATATTGTTTAAATATAGTTGAATGTGATATAGGGGTGATGATATAGGGGAACTGCTGGAGATGACAAAAATATGGGGGAGGAATCTTTTAGGGGAGCCCTATATGGAGATATAGGGGAGATGATATAGGGGGACTGCTGGACTTGCTCTTAGTCATTTGACCGCGGCTGCATCGGATCATTGTTTACTCTTGCTACAAATGCAGGAAGATGAACGTAGAGTTCCCGGGAGACGTCCTTTTCGATATGAACTGATGTGGGAAACCCACGCTGATTTAAGCACTGTTGTCGAGAATGGTTGGAGACCGGATATTATAGCTGGGAACATCGGTGATGTGCAAGGCAAACTGCATAGTTTAGCATCAGATTTGAGTGCTTGGAATAAGCAATCTTTTGGTAATGTGAAGCTGGAAATTACACGCTTGAAGAGGCAGTTGGAGGAGCTGCAGGATGATCCAGCCAGAGTAGGACCGACCCATGTTGAAATCTCTCCTATAAGGAAGAATTTGGTTCCACATTCTGCCTCCTCTTCGTCACACCTTCGCTTCGCCTCCTCCACATGGTTCTTTTTTCGCATTCTTGTCCATGTTTTTTCCTTAACTTACGCCATCAGTTCACAATCAGCGGTAACACCTCAATCAGCCCTCCTCGTCGCACCTCCGTCTCTCTCCCTCCCTCGATCCCCTTTCTATCCGCCAAGCTCCGGCTGACGGCCACCGAAGACCTCCATGGCTCCATATCCTCCGGCCGGTCGAGCGGGACCGCAGAGGCCCCAAATCTTGCCGCCCCTGAGATCGAGGTCTTCCGTGGCCAAGTGCCCGTCACCGATTGCCTCCCTTCAACTCGTTCGATCTACCGCCATGGTCTCCGGCCGAGCTCCTGCCCTTAAAGCCGCCACGAGATCTTGCCGTGGAGGACGTCTCCGTCTCAACATCCGAACACTCGATGATTCCTACTTCAGTACCAAACCCTGCCCCTTTTGGTTAATTACTGACGCGACGCGGGGATTGGGAATCTTCTGGCATTGTGTGCGTTCATGCCGATTTCGTCGATGTGAATTGCTGAGGTCCGCTGCTTGTGTGTTGTCAAACAGGCACGGAACCGAGCGGAAGAACGCCCATCGTCTCTCCACCCCCGGCAACCGCCGCCGGCGCCCTCCATCCCCGCCAGACGCCTCCGCGTCCTCCATCAACGCCGGTCCCGACCGACTGACGCCGTCCATCAACGCCGGTCGCGCCCCCGCCGGCCGAAGACACAGGGCCGCGCGCCTAGACGCCGGCGCCCTGCCACACTCCAGCGCCCGCCCAGCCACGCCCGCCCGACCGTCCCCCTAGATGGCACGCCGTGCCAAACCCGCCGCCGCGTCCGCTATCCAGCGCCCTGCCAGGCCCGCCCAACGACCTGGGCGTACTGAGCCCTGCCAGGCCGCCAACGACGCCGACGCGCTGCACGACGCCAGTACACATAATCTACGCAGTACCAGCCATCCATCGGAGCACTCAACTGCACCCGCATGTCCCCAAGGCGTTGAATGCACGACGGCATGATCGCCAATTAAAGGTTAATTCCTTGATTCATTGCGTACCTACTTTACACAGTAAATTATTAGGGTGAATACCCTGCCAGAATTTTTAGAATTCATTCGATTGAATGGTCCGATATTGATACAGTCGCCCTTTTTTGTTACTACGTACTGTCAACGCCCTTGTTATCATCCTCGGTTATTCACCACCTACTGAAGTTTCGAAGACTTGCTAATTTGTTGATCCTGCCACCATATTCAGGTGCGTTTGGAGCCTTTCTGCCACCACAATCGTGGTCGTCGTAGGTATACGGAGCAGACCTCCTCCCATTGTAATCGTTTGCAAGAAAAGGTTTTAACCCAAAATCATAATCGCTTGAAGTATTGTCTGCCATGCTATTGCAATTGGCAGGGAGGGATTGTTGTACATTAAACGAACTTACCTTTTCTGAACAGACGAAGCAAATATCAGTATGTCATCTTCGAACCATACTTCATTTGAGGACATAACCAACGGGGAAAAACAAGGTAACTAACAACAAGCTACATATGTCATGCATATAATAAGCTTCTTGGGTCGTATACTCCATTTGTTGGGTCATTGTCATACTAGAAATTTTAATTAGTAAACATAGGTTACTGTCCATATGTCAATGTAAAATTAAGGAATTTTTTCTTCGTGTGGATTGAGAGAAGGCCTAAAATTTTTTACAACACAAAAAGTTTTCCCAACAAATTTGAAGCAAAATCAAGAAAGAAATGCCAAACTAGGGACTTATGCAGCATGATAATGATTTGGACTTATGCGAAGGTGTAATCCCATCCAACTTCGAATTTTCTGGTTTATGATCTTATTTCTTCCCTCTATCTGCTCACAGTAACAAAGTTTCATTACACTGAATATTTTCATCACTGAAAACTACTATTGAAACATAAATTCAGTGATAACACAACTGTAGCATGAAGGCTTGATATGGGCTACGTCTCTACTTTCTACTCTTAGAATGGATATAAGAAAGGACATGGTCAAGATTCTGAAACTCCAGTTATAGCAAGTGATGAGGACACACTTTTTGTTGTAATGAAAAGATGAGCAATATTTTCTTAATGCGGTCTTGGCATATATAACTACAGGTCCGCAGAACACCTGGCTATATTAATTGTAGGTTTGGTCGGTTTGTTACTCCCTGGCAGCGGTATTTTACTCTATTGCCTAAAGATAGACTTTTATGTATATTTTAAATGATTGGTATATATCTTACGTGGATTTTTTCTTTACCAATTATTACTGTGTCTACTAGCTTCAGCCTGCAGTACATGTTTAGAAACATCAATATGCGAACAAGAATACATACACCAGCACTGTCTTATTGATATGCACAATTCCCAAATCGGCATTTATTACCTTAACTGTTTAAAAAAATATCCTTCATGTTTCTAAGATTCTGTTATTGTTTCTCAGCTAAACTGCAGCTCTAAGAGCATGTGCAATAAGAGAGTCGATTGCCGGCTCTAGAGACATGCCATGTCATCTTGTAGCCAGGTTTGTATAATAAGTTGCCTCTAAAGTTGGCTATGCCATGGTTATTAAATTAATAAAGACGCTTGGGAATGTACTGAAGTTGAGCCTGATCAAGCAAGTCCGAATTGTATAATTAATGCAGACATATTGCACCAGCACATTGAATCATCGTTGTTATAGTTGCATTTCTTTTAATTAAGATTGGAAGGACTACACAATTCCATGTTGCGTTTCTATTTATCATGGTATGTATAACAGAGTATACAAAATATTAAGCTTTATATAAACAGGGCAGAAAGTTGCCAAGCTCCTGACCCTCGCTTCTTGAAAATAAAGTATGTTGGTTACTCACATGAGCTGACAGGTGCAGGGGGTTGTAGTTTTGTGATAAGAGTTAATTGGGGGTGTGAGAGGGATTTTGAATTTAGATCATTGTTATGCACTATAACTTTCCCTGCATGTGCTAATGCTCATTTTATAACAAGTTGGCCTTTTTAAAGATGGAAATAGATGTTCTTTCCTTTTCATTTTATAACTCTGATTGATACATTTGTATGTCATATGACATCAAATTATACATTTTTCGAAATAAACTTCAAGTGGCAGGAGGAATTGCTACCAACCGCGGCCAGGGGTGCTGCCAGCTCAAAGAGTGGTCAGTGGAGAGTGGGAACGTAACAAAATCCATGGATAAACGTAAGAAATGCGGTGTTTCGTTTACTCGCATTACCGTAGCAACGCACGGGCATTCAGCTAGTCAAATTAAAGGAAAGGTTAATGGAACTGTATAACAGAGAAGAAATCATGTGGCGCCAAAGATCTCGAGTAAGCTGGCTGAAGGAGGGTGATAAGAATACACGTTTTTTCCACCTCAGAGCGAGTGCAAGGCGTCGCAAAAATATGGTCAAGAGTCTAGTTAAACCGGATGGTCAAACTACAGAAGATGCAGCTGAGATGGAGGGTTTAACAACGGCTTTTTATAAGGACCTGTTCTCCACCGAGGGTGTTGAGGGAATGGATGATGTGCTGGATCATGTTCCTAATAAAGTCACTCAAGAGATGAACGAGAGGCTCACCGCTCCATATACAGAAACTGAAGTTAAAAAGGCACTCTTTCAAATGTTCCCAACAAAAGCACCGGGTCCCGACGGATTTCCGGCTCATTTTTTCAGCACCACTGGAATGTTTGTGGAGCGGATGTCACCCAAGCTGTTCTCCGGATAGTAAAGGGGGAGGAGAGTGCTCAGTGTATTAACAACACGATCTTAGTGTTGATTCCGAAGGTAAAAAGTCCCACGTTCAGAGGGGCTGGCATGGCACGCCATCGCCGTCCTCGCCTTTGGGCACCATGTGGGCTTGTGGGCTATGTTCTCGGCCCAGCCCAGAAGCCCAAACGCGGGCTTCTACTCCGGAACCAAAGGCCCAGACGAGTTACCTTCTCTCCCGATTTCCCCAACATATGCGCGGCGGCGCCTCTCCTTCCCCAGCACCGGCGCGGCGACAAGAAGGCCGGTGGAATTGCTCTGAGGCTGCCCCGTCAGACGCGCGGAGGCGGCCGGCGAGCCTCTCTTCCCCAGCACCGGCGCGACGGTGCAGCGACGAGACGGCCGGTGGCATTGATACGTCTCAAACGTATCTATAATTTCTGATGTTCCATGTTGATATTATACCAATTGTTACATGTTTTACATACACTTCATATCATTTTTATGTATTTTCTGGGACTAACCTATTAACAAGATGCCACAGTGTCAGTTCTTGTTTTCTGCTGTTTTTGTATTGCAGAAAAGCTGTTCTGGAAATATTCTCGGAATTGGACGAAACTTGGACAGAACCTTCTATTTTCCCGACACGTACACGGAGTCCAAAGGAGAGACGGAGACGACCGAGGAGGCAGCCACGCCAGGGGCCGGTGCGGCCCCACCTCCTGCCGCGCCGGGGGGTGGCGTGACCCCCTCGGGTGCCTCCAGACGCCGCCCTTTCGCCTATATAATGCCTTCGTCCAGAAAACCCTAAATACCCGAGCCTCCATCCACGAAAAGTTCCGTAGCCGCCGCCGCCGTCGTCAACCCTAGTTCGGGAGGGTTCTGAAGCTCTTCCGGCACCCTGCCGGAGAGGGGAATCATCACCGGAGGGCTCTACATCACCATGCCTGCCTCCGGAGTGATGCGTGAGTAGTTCATCCTTGGACTACGGGTCCATAGCAGTAGCTAGATGGTTGTCTCTCCTCCTTGTGCTATCATGTTTAGATCTTGTGAGCTGCCTATCATGATCAAGATCATCTTATTGTAATGCTACATGTTGTGTTTGCTGGGATCCGATGAATATTGATACTATGATCAAGTTGATTATCAATCTATCTTATATGTTATTTATGATCTTGCATGCTTTCCGTTACTAGTAGATGCTTTGGCCAAGTAGATGCTTGTAACTCCAAGAGGGAGTATTTATGCTAGATAGTGGGTTCATGCCTCCGGTAATCTGGGCGAGTGACAGCAACGTCTAAGGTTGTGGATGTGCTGTTGCCACTAGGGGTAAAACAACAATGCTTTGTCTAAGGATAATGTATTGTTTACATTATGCACTTTACTTAATGCAATAATCTGTTGCTTGCAACTTAATACCAACGGGGAACACGGATGTCAACCTGAAGGTGGATTATTAGTCATATGATGTTGGATAACGGTCTATGTATCTTGTTGTAATGCCCAATTGAATATCATAGTAGTCATCTTGTCATATATATGCATTGTCATGCGCTCTCTATTCATCAATTGCCCAGCTGTAATTTGTTTACCCAGCATGTTAGTTATCTTTTATGGAGAGACACCACTAGTGAACTGTGGACCCCGGTCCATTCTTTTACACTGATAATACAACCAACTGCAATCATTGTTCCTTTTCATTCTCTGCAATTAAACACTATTTTCCACACCATACGTTTAATCCTTTGTTTACAGCAAGCCGAGATTGACAACCTCACTGTTTCGTTGGGGCAAAGTAGTTTGATTGTGTTGTGTGCAGGTTCCACGTTGGTGATAGAGTAAACGGCGCCACCAACAACCTTCAGAGGTGCCTTTTACTCCTACTGGATCTGACAACCTTGGTATCTTACTGAGGGAAAACTTGCTGCTGCACTGCTTCCTCTTGGGGTCTCCCAACGAACGTGTGCTTTCACGTCATCAAGCAACTTTTTCTGGCGCCGTTGCCGGGGAGTAAGAGGATTTCTGCAAGGGGAGTCTCACGCTTCCAATCTCTTTACTTTGTTTTTGTCTTGCTTAGTTTATTTTTATTTTATCTTGTTTGCTTTTAATTATCAAAAACACAAAAAAATAGTTTTCTGCATCTAGTTTATTTCGGTTTGTTATTATGTCTAGTTGTTTACTTGATATCAATGGTTTCTCTCTTTGAAACAAAATCGTGTTGGCTAAGTGGGTTCACTGATGATCAACAAAATTATTATAAGGAATACCGCTTTTCTAAAAAAGGGTACATTTATGGAAACAAATAAGTACATTGAATTATTTTGCTAAGAACTTGTGCTCTACTTATGATGAATCCTACTGCTTTAATGAATCATTATGTTGTAGAAGGCATAAACACCTCCCTTTCCAATGTGATTATAATGATAATGAAACCTTGGCTGCTTATGCTAAAGGAAACTATGACTTTGGTAATCTTGAACAAACTGAAGAATTTTTTGTTTTTAAAGGTGCCTATGAAATTGCTGGTTATATTCACGATGATGATTCTCCTTATAAATCTGAAAATTTTGCTATACTTGGTTATTGCCTTGAATATTACAATGATAATCCTTATATCACTGAATTTCTTGAGAAAACTTATTCTCCAGAACAACTTGCTACCTTTCAGGAACCTGTGGGAGAAGAAACTGCTGAAACTGAAAGCTCATTTGATGAAAAAGAGGAAGAGAGTGATGATCAAAAGGAGGATCTACCTTCTAATGATAGTAACTCTTTAACTCTTACATTATATGATTACCCTCCATGCCTACCTAAGGAGGAGAAATGCTATATTGTTGAATGTCATGATTCTATTGAAATATCTCCTTTTGATAAATTTGAAGTAACAACCTCCTTGACTCAAGAAAAGGAAATTGCAGAAAGTAAAAATGTGCTCCCTAATGTTTATATGATAATGCTCTTGATGATGGTCCTATATTGCCTAATGATATTTGTTATACTACTATTGTCAAAAGTGGGTTTAATGACCCCACTGTTTTTGAGCTTAATAAAAATTATGTGTTTGTAGATCATGAAAAGCATGCTTTATGTGATAGTTATATTGTTGAGTTTGTTCATGATGCTACTGAAAGTTATTATGAGAGAGGAAAATATGGTTGTAAAAGTTTTCAAGTACTAAAACACCTCTCTTTATGTTGAAAGTTTTGAAGTTATTTGTTTCATCTTTCTATGCTAGTTGCTTTATGCTTCAATAATTTATTTTGTTACAAGATTCCTTTGCATAGGAAGTGGGTTAGACTTAAATGTGTTTGATATTTGCCTCTTGATGCTCTTTTTGTTTTTCAACTCTTATTCTTATGAGAGCATCATTAAAATCTTCTAGCCTAGCTAAAAGGCATTAAAGAAAGCGCTTTTGGGAGGCAACCCATTATCTTTTGTTTTCAGTTTTAGTCAAGGAGCTGTTTACTTCTGTAACAACCCTTTGTATCTTTACTTTTTCGAATTGTTGTGCCAAGTAGAGCCTCTAATAGAAGATGATGCTAGATTTGGATTTCTGCGCAGGAACAGATTTTTGTTCACCGTTTCGTTCTATAAAATTGCCAGAAAATTAAAAAATCTGCAAATTTTTGTGCGTGATCCTCAGATATGTACGCATCTTTCGTTAGTTTTGAGTTTTTCGATCTGAGCAACGTAAGTGCCTCGAAAAAATTCGTCTTTACGGACTGTTCTGTTTTAGACAGATTCTGTCTTTTATTTTGCATTCTCTCTTTTACTAGTGTTGAGTGGAATTCTTTTTTGGGTGGAAGAGCTTCACATAACATCAGTGGCAGTAGCTAATGTTTAAAAAGTAATGGTCATGTTTGTGTCCTTATAGAACATGTGAGTTTTTGATTGTGCACTAACCCTCTAATGAGAATTACTCTGAGTTTGGTGTGGCGGAAGTTTTCAAGGGTCAAGAGAGGAGGATGATATAATGTGATCAAGAAGAGTGAAGAGCTTAAGCTTGGGGATGCTCCCATGGATCACCCCAGCATATTTCAAGAAGACTCAAGCGTCTAAGCTTGGGGATGCCCAAGGCATCCCCTTCTTCATCAACAACTTATCAGGTCATCTCTAGTGAAACTATATTTTAATTCTTTCACATCATATGTGCTTTACTTGGAGCGTCTGTGTGCTTTTATTTTCGCATTGTTATTTTATTTTCTGAGATCAACTTGTTGGATCCTAGCAATCTTGTTTGGGAGAGAGACACGCTCCGCTTTTTCATTGAATACTCCTATTCTTCACTTATACTTGTTGAGTATTCTTGTCTAGCTACTGCTATGCTTTTAGCTCCTGTTTTTCATGCATCTCTTGTTCAGAGCTGTTAGTTCTTTTAGAGAAAGTACTCTCTTGCTTCACTTATAATTGTTTGGAGAGTTTGTGTTGAAATAAATTGATTGGTGTTTGGTTGGAACAGAAAATGCTGCATGTGGTAGATGGTATAATGGAAAAGACTTACATATTCTTGTAGATCACTGTCTTGGATAATTTGATACTTGTCAATTGTTTTGAGTTATCAAGTAGTTCATGTTTAAGCTTTTGTATCATGTGGTTAAAACCTATTAGTGAAGAACTACCGTAAAGCTTGTTGAAATTTGGTTTGTATGATTGGTATCTCTAAGGTCTAGATATTTTCTAGTAAAAGGGTTTGGTTAACAAGGAAGACAGTGTAGAGTCTTATAATGCTTGCAATATGTTTTCATATGAGTCTTGTTGTACCGGTTGATATCCTGTGTTTGCTTCAAATAACCTTGCTAGCCTAAACTCTGTACTGAGAGGGAATGCTTCTCGTGCATCCAAAACCTTGAGCCAAAATCCATGCCATTTGTGTCCACCATAACTACCTATATGTGGTATTTCCTTGCCACTCCAAGTAAATTTTTCATGTGCTACCTTTAAACTATTCAAAACTTTTATTACTCCTTTTTGTGTCAATGTTTACCAAGCTCATGAGGACGGGGTGGATGTCTTTATGTCACCTGTCAAACAGACTTTACCACCGGACTAGTGGCATATACATCCGCTTATCCATTAATTTTGCAAAAAGAGCTGGCAAATGGGGTGCCCAGTCCCAATTAATTACAACTTTAACCGCTTAATTCTCTTCACATTTTTGCCCTGATTTATCAGTCAAGCAATGACAAACAGTGAAATATCTGCATGTGTAAACAAAAGAGAAAGAGGGATGATCTGCCTTGCTGGTAGAAATAACGTCCTTCATGGGAGCCGCTCTTAAAAGTCTGGTTGGCAGGGGTCATATTGTACTTTCCATTTTCTGATTCGTTGACAATTAACAAACACCCTCAAAACTTATATTTTTACTCTCTATATGATTTCAAAAACTTAAAAAGCTCTAGCACATGATTTAATCCCTGCTTCCCTCTGCGAAGGGCCTTTCTTTTACTTTTATGTTGAGTCAGTTTTCCTACTTCTTTCTATCTCAGAAGCAAACACTAGTGTCAACTTTGGTGCAACAATTTTTATATGCTAGTATATTGTACTTATTATATTGCTTTGTGTTGACAAATATCCATGAGATATACATGTTGAAAGTTGAAAGCAATTGCTGAAACTTAAATCTTCCTTTGTGTTGGTTAAATACCTTTTACTTAGAATCTATTGCTTTATGAGTTAACTCTTATGCAAAACTTTTTGATGCTTGTCTCGAAAGTACTATTCATGAAAAGTTTTTGCTTATATGATTCAGTTGTTTGCTCATTATCTATTTGTTAGCAAACTATAGACCATTGACCTGGATCACTTCATTCATAACATGTGCTTTACAATACTATTTGATCAAGATTATGATGGTAGCATGTCACCTCAGAAATTATTTTGTTTTTATCGTTTTACCTACTCGAGGACGAGTAGAACTAAGCTTGGGGATGCTTGATACGTCTCAAACGTATCTATAATTTCTGATGTTCCATGTTGATATTATACCAATTGTTACATGTTTTATACACTTCATAGCATTTTTATGCATTTTCTGGGACTAACCTATTAACAAGATGCCACAGTGCCAGTTCCTGTTTTCTGCTGTTTTTGTATTCCAGAAAAGCTGTTCTGGAAATATTCTCGGAATTGGACGAAACTTGGACAGAACCTTCTATTTTCCGACACGTACACGGAGTCCAAAGGAGAGACGGAGGCGACCGAGGAGGCAGCCACACCAGGGGCCGGCGCGGCCCCACCTCCTGCCGCGCCGGGGGTGGCGTGACCCCCTCGGGTGCCTCCAGACGCCGCCCTTTCGCCTATATAATGCCTTCGTCCAGAAAACCCTAAATACCCGAGCCTCCATCCACGAAAAGTTCCGTAGCCGCCGCCGTCGTCAACCCTAGTTCGGGAGGGTTCTGAAGCTCTTCCCGGCACCCTGCCGGAGAGGGGAATCATCACCGGAGGGCTCTACATCACCATGCCTGCCTCCGGAGTGATGCGTGAGTAGTTCATCCTTGGACTACGGGTCCATAGCAGTAGCTAGATGGTTGTCTCTCCTCCTTGTGCTATCATGTTTAGATCTTGTGAGCTGCCTATCATGATCAAGATCATCTTATTGTAATGCTACATGTTGTGTTTGCTGGGATCCGATGAATATTGATACTATGATCAAGTTGATTATCAATCTATCTTATATGTTATTTATGATCTTGCATGCTTTCCGTTACTAGTAGATGCTTTGGCCAAGTAGATGCTTGTAACTCCAAGAGGGAGTATTTATGCTAGATAGTGGGTTCATGCCTCCGGTAATCTGGGCGAGTGACAGCAACGTCTAAGGTTGTGGATGTGCTGTTGCCACTAGGGGTAAAACAACAATGCTTTGTCTAAGGATAATTGTATTGTTTACATTATGCACTTTACTTAATGCAATAATCTGTTGCTTGCAACTTAATACCAACGGGGAACACGGATGTCAACCTGAAGGTGGATTATTAGTCATAGATGTGTTGGATAACGGTCTATGTATCTTGTTGTAATGCCCAATTGAATATCATAGTAGTCATCTTGTCATATATATGCATTGTCATGCGCTCTCTATTCATCAATTGCCCAGCTGTAATTTGTTTACCCAGCATGTTAGTTATCTTTTATGGAGAGACACCACTAGTGAACTGTGGACCCCGGTCCATTCTTTACACTGATAATACAACCAACTGCAATCATTGTTCCTTTTCATTCTCTGCAATTAAACACTATTTTCCACACCATACGTTTAATCCTTTGTTTACAGCAAGCAAGTGAGATTGACAACCTCACTGTTTCGTTGGGGCAAAGTAGTTTGATTGTGTTGTGTGCAGGTTCCACGTTGGTGATAGAGTAAACGGCGCCACCAACAACCTTCAGAGGTGCCTTTTACTCCTATTGATCTGACAAGCTTGGTATCTTACTGAGGGAAAACTTGCTGCTGCACTGTTTCATACCTTCGTCTTGGGGTCTCCCGACGAACGTGTGCTTTCACGTCATCAGGCATCACTCTGTCTCCTTGTCCGGCTGCCCCGTCGACGGGCACGTACGCCGTCACGCTCGCCCGGCACCAGCGAGCCTGCGGCGAGGGGCTTGTGGAGCGATCCACCATCAGATCCGGCGAGACTGCTAGGGCCTGTGCTCGCTTCGCTTGTTGGAATGCTGCGTGCGTGGTGTTGTCACTGCCTGAAGGCATGTGATAAACAACGACTTGATTTGTCGACTGAATACATGTTTTCAATCAAAAGGTTGTCAAATCCTTGTTCACTTTGCACTCTACCGTTTGTTATTAGATATAGGAGGAGCATATTCATATGCATTTTTTAACACACACACTTATGTGGGGAGGAGGGGCTCTTTCCTATATCTTGTCAACCACCGCTCTAATTTTATATCAAACTTTTGTGAGTTGTAAATCATTCTTTTCTAAAATCCGCTCTGCAAACCACCTTGTCATCATCCATCGAAAAGGGGAGCTAAAAGGATATATATTTAAATCTGCGTGGATTTTTGTGGTAGTTTACAAGTTAATTAACATATATTAGTCCATGACAAGGATTAAGCTACTGGTGGTCACTAGTGATCATTGGGTCTCATTACGCCACCACTCGGTCGGAGCGAACCGGCTCTCCAGATTCGTGTCTCCTTGCATCCCACGTGTGCCCCTCCACCACATTCGTGCCTTGCCGGCATTTTGCGCCCGCTGTAGCGAGGCCGTGACCTACAAGGCGGGAGTGCGGATTTAGGACATTTGCGAGGAGAAATGCATGGGACGAACGTTGGTTGCGAATTCGGGATAATGTCAAGAGAATTTTTTGGACATAGTCCCACGTGACTTATAAATTGCCCTCGACACACACATTAGTAAAATCCGAAACCTGGTTAATGAATTTCTCTTCAGTTTTTATTTGCTATGCTGTTGCACGAAACTGGTTTTGGAGCCAACCTGCTATACCACGCCCATTTACACCTGACAGGTCGGTCCCACGCGCCAGCCACCCACAGGCCGCAGCCATAAGCCCATAACGGCTTCAACCCCTTCCCCCCTCCTTTTATCCCCTTCCGTCTCCCGCTCCCCAAAACTCAGCGCCATGGCCATGGCTTCCACCTCCTCCTCCTCGCGGCCGCCTCTCATCCACCCGGCCTCCAAAACCCCAAACCCTCCCCGCCATATTCCGCTCGCTTCCAGGGCTGCCGCCCCTCGCCCGCTGCTCCTGTCCTTCGCTCCGCCTGGCCCCACCCGCGACCTCCGTGCCTCCGCCGCCGTACAGCAACCCGCTTACGACGATGGAGAGGAGGAAGAAGAGGGGGAATCGGGGGAGGAGTATTACAGCGAGGAGGAGGATGAGGAGGATATGGACGTGGAGGCGATGGAGGAGGAGGCGCGCCGCGCCGCCGCCGACCTCGCCGCGCGCATCGACCGCGAGCTCAGCGTAGGTGGGTAGAACCGTAGAAGTATTGTCCGTTTGGTTTCCACCTCTCTCCTTCGGCTATTTTGAATCCGGCACTGGTAGCCGCCGTTTGTGTGCTGCCTCTGGTCAGGCAATTTTACTGAAGTTGGCTCGTCCCGTAGCATTCACAGTGAACCCTGCGGTACTAATGTCCAACCCACCGTTGAGAATTCGCAATTCTAGAGTACAGTGTCATACAAGTTTTGCCTCTGAACACTGAACTAATGTTGTAGAGCTACCCGATATGAAAATTTGAGTCACTTGGTTATGGTTTCACATTCAATTCTTTTAGTAAATGAAACCTCAACACACCACCCTATTGACTCAAAATTTCACTAGACCACCCGAATACCGAGCAACGGCGACAGCAAGTGAGGGGGGAGGGAACCGTGCCGTTGCCGGTGATCAGCAGCGGCAGGGGAGGAGAGGGACTTGAGAGGGAACTATGGTTAGGGTCTTAGGGACGTGATCGCCTATGGAGTATGGACCCTAGTTAACTAGATGTTGGTAATTAGCAAGAAATTGCAGAGAGTTTAGCCTTAGTGTGTAGTATTGCAGCAATCACATTGTTGACTGTAGAAGTTGTGTTTTCAAGTAGCACACAATGATATGCTGGTTTATCCATCTAAAAGCTTAAATCTCGAACCTTTTTCAGATGGCGATGTTCGGGAGAAAAGAAGAACCATGAGGGATAAGACATCAACAGTTAAACATGTCAGTATATCTTAATAATTAGTCGTCTAGTTCACATGCTAATAAACAAGTTGTTGTAATGTGGAATATAAAGTTAACTGAATTATTATTCAATCCATGGTTCAGATCGCGGACAATAATCTTCCAAAAGTGGCTGTTATTGGTAGGCCCAATGTTGGTAAATCTGCACTATTCAATCGTCTTGTCGGGGTATGCCACTTATTTATATGATCATAACTTCAGTTAGTTTCTGAAACATCGACCATTGTATGTCTGATCCGAATGCAAAAATTGATATGGTATTGTATTATGATATCTAACAGGGCAACAGGGCTATCGTTGTCGATGAACCTGGTGTAACCAGAGATCGGTTGTACGGGCGATCTTTTTGGGGTGATCAAGAGTTTATGGTTATTGATACTGGGGGTGTGATTACTCTATCAAAGTCTCAAGCAGGTGTGATGGAAGAACTTGCCATCACAACTACTGTTGGTATGGATGGGATTCCTCTGGCCTCTAGAGAAGCTGCTATTGCTAGGATGCCATCAATGATTGAAAAGCAAGCTGTTGCTGCTGTTGAAGAAGCAGCTGTCCTTCTATTCCTTGTGGATGGTCAGGCAGGTTTAGGCAATTATCATCTTATATTTTGAGCAACTATTTATGAGTTACTTTTGTTACATTGTGTGTTCCTCTGTTGTCTTGGTTTCCCTAACTTTTTTCTTCACCTGTTGTTACCTGTAAATTGTTCCAAAACTTGTCCTTATTAACATGATGGTCTCAAATTCCTTCAGGCTGGTCTTGTGGCAGCTGATATAGAAATTGCTGATTGGTTACGTCGCAACTTCTCACATAAGTGCATCATACTTGCTGTAAACAAATGTGAATCACCACGGAAAGGGCAAATGCAAGCTTTGGAATTTTGGTCATTAGGGTGAGCCTGTAAAAGTACAACTTACACTATGCTCGCACTGTGATTGCATAGCATTCTTTTCAGTCACATTTCAAAAAAATCACACAATGTTGGAATGATTTTTTATGTTTCATTTTGGACCATAGCAGCTACTGAAAACTTCACACTGACAGATATTTTAAAGATTGTGCTGCTAAAATAAAATTAACAAACAACACATTAGTCTTGTTTCGAATGTATAGGCCATAACTCCATGAAGTAGCAGAATTTAATTATTCGACATGCGAGATCACCGAACTACTGTACATCATTTAGTTACGCTGTTGAATCAATTGTCTGTAAACTTTTGTTGCCTTCTTGCCATAAATCATGATGGTGTTTCTTTTCCTTAGCTATGCTGCAATTGGCTGTATTTATATTTGTTTGCTGCTTGGCTCATCTTTCCATTATTCCTGCTAGATTTACACCTATAGCAATATCCGCTATTACTGGCACTGGAACTGGAGAGCTCCTTGATTTGGTCTGTTCAGAACTGAAAAATTTCGAGGTATTGCAATATTTGTTAAGACAATATTTTATCTTACATGCATGCATGTTTACGGTATTGGGAACATTCATGACATCCTTTTTGATATAAAGATTGGCATTACAGGGACTAGAAGGATTGGATGATGTTGAAGAAGAGGAAAACCGCATTCCTGCTATTTCCATTGTTGGAAGACCAAATGTTGGGAAAAGTAGTATACTAAATGCTTTGGTTGGAGAAGATAGAACAATTGTGAGCCCAGTTAGTGGGACCACCCGTGATGCCATTGATACTGAGTTAACCACAGCGGATGGGCAGGTTTGTTAACTAGTTTAGTACTAGTTTAAATACACGTCCGCTTCACTAATTTAGTACACAGCCCAACTGTATCCACTTAAATGCGCTTTATCTGTAAGTAAGAAGGAGAAATCAGACGTCATCGCAATGCAACACTGATATGCTGATGTTTCAAATGCTGCAGAAATACAAACTCATTGACACGGCTGGCATCCGACGCAGAGCAGCAGTTGCTTCTGCTGGCAGCACGACTGAAACGCTTTCAGTAAAACGTGCATTTAGTGCTATTCGTCGATCTGATGTTGTTGCCCTTGTTGTTGAAGCGATGGCATGCGTCACGGAGCAGGTATTTATCTCAACAATCTATTCACGCGTGCACACAAAACAATTCATATAGATATGAAATTCGGTCTAACACAGTGAGCTTTTTTTGGTGCCAAGGATTATAAAATTGCAGAAAGGATTGAGAGAGAGGGAAAGGCATGTGTCATTGTTGTGAACAAATGGGACACGATTCCAAACAAGAACAATGAGAGTACTACACATTATGAAGTGGATGTAAGAGAGAAGCTTCGTGTACTTGACTGGGCACCTATTGTTTATTGTTCTGCAATAAATGGGAGCAGCGTTGACAAGTAAATCCCCTTTATCTTAGTTAGTTTTAGAATCTCAGTCTTTTGATATTTCGTTCAGATATTAGGTGTATAAGTATAACCCTATGGGCTTTAGTGTGTTCACTTCACTCTGGCTTATAATATCTCTTTTTTTTCCTATTTATGCTGGTTTCACAAATCTCTAATTGTTGCCTTGCTATCATTTCTAAAGTACCATTGCAGAGATGTACCGCAAAAAAAAAAGATAGCATGCAATGCTTGATTCAGTTGCGGGGTTTAGGTCACATACTCACGTGATGTTTACACACTGGAGTCTATTTTCCAACTCGAAGATTGTTGTAATTTTTTCCCGATATAGGGCGCTTTATTACTTAAAGAGTATTAAGCATTACACCGGCCTCTGCAAAACCAAGATGCACACAGCCGCAAAAGTTCCGCACAAAAGATAAAAAAATAAAAGTAAGGAAATTGTTGTAATGATTGTGCAATTTACCAATGTTCAAACCACGACATATAGTTGTGCTCTGAATTTGTTCCCTGTCCATCTATACCTGCATTCCCTGTGATAAACATGAATTAGCAACTTCCCATCAAACAAGTGGTAGTTAATTAATAGTTTGGGTTATACCTCTGCAACGACTAATTTATACAGTGGACAGCCATTTCCAGTTTTGTCTTCTAGAACACCATTGCCCTGTTTTCTTTCATACTTCAAATTCCGTACAACATGAATCTTATAGACTGGGTTCTGGCGTAGAAAATTTGCAGTGAATGGCATTACAATTTCTTTCTGTCTGTTCTCAGAACCCTCCAGGTCTACATGTTTTGACTGTTAAGCAAAGCTGTATGTTGCTTGTCATGGTATCTTTCTTGCTAACCGGACATACACTATTGTGTTGACTCTTTAGCTTGTGTTTCCCAAGTTCTCCGTGCTTACTGGACATACAAAACTTGCTGATTTTCCACTTTTCCCCCTAAAATTAATGAGTCGTCCATGCCTTATTAGTCACCTCCTGTTACTTGTGTTCTGGACACCAGCACTGCAATTAGAGCAATATCCTGTAGTGACATTCTCTGATAAATATGTTGTGTGGATTTGTTGTCAGGATTATTTCTGCTGCTGCTTTGGTTGAAAAGGAAAGGTCTAGAAGACTTGGCACCTCCATTCTTAACCAAGTGGTTAGAGAAGCTGTATCATTCAAAGCGCCACCAAGAACAAGAGGTGGCAAAAGAGGACGTGTTTATTACACAACACAGGTAATCTATGTCCTTGCTCTAAGCTCACGTAGTTTACTTGTTAAGTCATAGTGTTTATGAGATAAACCTTCCGAATAAGCTGAAGCCATAATCACAACTGCATTGCCCATTTATGCATCTGCTTTTCTTATATTTAATATAGATCAGTCGTGTACAGATTTTCAATTAACTTGGTTTCTACCATCATTAAATCCATGCTCCAGTTGCTCAAAGATATTTTCTTGGGCTAATTCCCAAGTCCTGCTAAACAATTCAGATATGAGTATAATTTTACATTTCGACAAGTCAGCTAGTATGGCATCTTTGTAGATCATTTCACCTCTTTGGAAAGAGATAATCCTCACTGCTTTTAGTTTGTAGAGTTTTATTTCGAAACTGCGTTACAGCACCTCCATTCTTCTGAGCTTTTCTTCTAAAGGAACCTTGTTCTTGTCCTGTAGGCTGCTATTCGTCCACCAACATTTGTCCTCTTCGTCAATGACGCGAAACTCTTCCCTGAGCCGTATCGCCGGTACATGCACAAGCAGCTCCGGTCTGACGCTGGATTCCCGGGAACACCTATCCGGCTACTGTGGCGTAGCAGGAAGCGGACTGACAAGCAACAGAGGAGGTCAAATACGGAGGGCCGTAGTGCGCTTGTAGCGGCGAGTTAGCATGTGAAAACGTTGCTATGTTCAGAAAGAAAACGAAAATGTAGCGAGTTAGCACTATCAACGATGCCTTTTTTCTTCTTATACTGTACTTTTCCTGGCTGCTAACCTGAGACTATCCAATATTCATGCGCTAAGAAGTTCATAATAAATGGAAAAGTATTTGTATTCCTCAAAACTGGGTGGCTCCGGCCACTGTTCATCGCAGGCAAGCAGGGCCAGGGGTGGTCGTGCTGTGGTATAGCCGTATAGGCTCACCACTCCTGGTCTGAGTTGTTCAAGGTTTCTATGTTTGTGTCCATTTCGATGGTGCGAGTGTAGTGTTTGGCGAGTGTGTTTGTTTAAGTTTCAGTTAAGGTTGTCTGTGTTGTGCTGTCGCTGCCCTCGGCTGTGTAGCTTAGACTGTTGTCTGCGTTTGGGCCTGCTTGTGTTGATCCTGTGGTCTGTCATCATTGAGTTTGTTGCTGTCATCAGAGTTTTGTTGCTGTGGTTTCCCTCTGTCTGCTTGCTGTGGTCTACAAGTTTCCTTATGGAACACTATCTCGGTGGTGGGATGTCGTTGCAGCTTGGGTGGATTTCTTTGAGCTGGCGGAGTGTGGCCGTTCTGTGAACAGTGAACACTATCTCGGTCGTGAGAGCAAGTCGGAAAAACCTGGGGGTTAACAGGGGTCGATGGGCCACAGTTGGATAATGAGAAGGTTTTGTTTATCGATGAGCTGAAGACCTTGAAGGGCACAATGCCGTCGCAGTGGATTCTGGTTGGCGATTTTAACTTGTTGGTGAAAGAATCGGAAAGACCTCACCGCTTGTGAGCTGAGCATGAGGCTAATCGCATCTTTTCGGGCTGCTCTGAATTTCCTGGAGCCTTCAAAGCTTTCGCCTTACGCAGCAGAAGGTTGCCTTGGACCTTCCCTTCTCCCGTCTACAGTAGAAGGAGATTTTCTGAGCCCCCCATACTTCTTCCACCTCGCCGCCCCGATCTGGTCGATTTCTCGGCCTCCGCCGGCCGCTCCGGCGGCGGGAGGGCGGGGAATCGCCAGATCGCGGTGTGTACATAGTGTAGGAGGCAGTAGGGTGCCAGCCGGCGTCGCCATGGAGGTCTCGGTGGCGTTGGAGTGGCTTTTGCCGGCGGCGGCGTCCTCCTCTGTTGATGATGCTCCTGGGAGCAGAGCTGCAGATCCGCCGTCGAGGGTGTGCACGGGTTCCTCGGAGCTGCACGTCGTGCCCTTTTCCCCTCACCGGAGTCCGGGACGGCGGCTCCGGATGTTGACCTCGAGGGTGCTGTGTTGAAGCAGGGTGCTGGCGTCGATGGCGCGGGATGGAGGTCCTTTGGGGCCGAGCTTCGTCGACTTCCCGGTCATGGAGGGGCTCCTCCGGAACCAAGGCTTGAGAGGAGGAGTGGCGGCGGCGCGCCGGCGTTACGTTTCGTCGTCTTTGGTAGCGGTGTCCACAGGGACCTCTTTGTAATTTTTGCGTTTGTGGTGGACATTTCTGTAATGACCCTGTTTTAATATCAGTTTCCTTCTCCGCAAAAAAAAAAAAAACAAACTATTTCCATCGAAGACGAAGAGGTCGGCTAAATTTTTCAAAATTCTGAGGATTCCAAGCCCCCCAAGATTGTTCGGACGACAGAGGGTCTTTCAGTTAACTAAGCAAATGCCCCGTCACCATCGCTTTTGAATTTCCACAGGAAGTCACGCTGGATTTTATCAGTTTTCCAGATTGACTCCCACAGTTTGGAATCATGTTGTGCAGGTGGGGAGCGATACGGTTGGCCAAAACCTTGCAAACTGTCTTGGCAACTGAATGGATGAAGCTCACAGACCTGAAGTCCTAGACAGTGCAGGCATCACCCCCTTTCGGCAACAGAGCAATATGGGCAGAATTGAGGAGGTGCCACCGATTCCCCCAAGGCACTGAAGCTGGTTCATGGCGCGCAACAGATCAACTTTGGTCAATGACCAACACTTGCGGAAGAACGTGGATGTGAGCCCATCAGGACCCGGCGATTTCCCTACGAGCAATCCATAGACCGCCTCTTTAACTCCTCATCAGCGAAGGCCTGATCAAGAGAGGACAAATCAAATCTAGGAATGCCCAGCGCATCCCAACTGAGTGCGCATGGCGTGTTTTTTTGAAGACCGGTTTTTTTGAAAAGTATCAGTCCAAAACGGGATGACGTGGCCCGTTTGTGACCAAAGTGCACGCACTTGTCGAAATGTGTGACCAAAAAATCCCGTTATCCAGATGTGTGACCAAAGTGCACGCACGCGACGAGATGTGTGACCTCCAGCGCAATTAACTCTGAAACAATCCATGATAATGTAAAGTGACAATGCCCAAGAACCGACGAAGAAGATTAGGTCCACAGAACTAAAGCATCTTACAAACCAGTCACCATAACGGTACAACATGAACACTAAATAAGGAAGAGGTAACATAATAACGAAAGCAATGATCACCGTGGCCTCACGGAGACTTTCATGGTCATTCAGATCACTGGCACCTGCTCCAACTTCACTGTCAGCATCACCCTACAACAACACACATCTTTTTAGTTTCATGGGCACTAAACGGTAGTGAAAAGATCTCTTTACATTTGGAAGCTGTCCTTTTGTGTATGACACTGGAACTCAGTAGTAGAAAGACACATGAAGAAAAATAGCTAATGCTCCCACAGAAGTCCCAACCCGAGAAGGAAGTGTGAATCGCCGACGTTGATCACCATCTTCAGTTTTCTTTCACATCTTTTTTAAGAGTGCTAGAAAGATGTGAAAGAAAAACAACAGAGTTTTCCGGGAAGCATAATGTATACAGTTCTACCGCTCTTTTTTCGAATTACAGAGCATAACTCCCGATTTCATTGCCAGAATGAAACCAAAAAACATAATCCAGAATTTGAGACATACGAACTCCCTCACACCCCATATACTTCTACTAGTATTACACATTTGTCAGAACGAACGCCTGAATAACAGCAAACATCCACAAAAAAAGGCATCCTCCAGTTACAGTTCTAGCGCTTACGTCTTCTAATTCTAAGCCCGTTAAATTAAACCATCCAGGATATATTTTTCCTATTGAATAATATAGAGAAGCTGATGCGTTAGGCTAGCTGCTAAGTGGTCATGCATACGCGTGAACAGCAGCATGATCGTGAACAAATTAGTGCAGCATCGATCGTACTGTTTTATGCTACCGTAATATTTGTGTGTTAGCATTATTGATGTCCTCGTATCAGTGCTGTGTATTGGAATGTTGAGCACTATATCCTGGTATTCGTAACTAAATTCTCCCCTTTTCCGGGTTCTCCTGAACGTCTGTCACATCACATCCTGGACACCATTTCTGAATTCTATCATGAGCTGTTGCCAAGTAATAGCAATTGGTTGTATGATCTACTAGATTGTTAATTCATTGAATTTGTTAAAAATAATTTCGGATAATTTGGGGAGAACCGTAATATTTGTATTTCTGAAAGACCTGACACAAATCTTCCTCGGATTACATGACGATGATAGAGATCAATTCAAGAACCAAGACAAAGAAACAACGCTGTATGAAGTATGATCGACCATCAATTCCAAGGAAGAAATCCATGATTGATCGACAAAAAACTGCACTAGATGACGGACCATCCCAAGATTCGAGCAACATAAGCAACTAACTAACCGACGAACCGAATTATGTTCTCAGATCATCTACACCGTCAGAAGATCGCATGACCAAATCAGGCACACACGGCCCAGAAGTTCAGAACCAAAGCGATGTCTCGCGTTCACGTCACGCTACGGCATGCAAAGCAAAACGAAATGGAGCAAGCGGATCGAAGCCTGTGGATTCAGGAGACCTGGGCGCGGATCGAGGGCTCAATCGTCGCGATGCCGAACGCCGCCTCCCGCGCCGCCGTGGTCAGCGCGACGAGGTGCAACACCTGCGAGAACGCCTCGCCAAGGTCCATGACGCCGTCAAGCTGCTCGGCGACGCAGGGCGGCTGCACCCAGGGAGCGGAGCCGTCGTCGTCCCCGCCCAGGCCCAGCGCCTGCAGGAGGGACTCGGCGGCGCCCAGATGTCCGCGAGCGCCCTCCACCAGGTCGTGCACGCGGCAGACGAGCTCGGAGGCCTCCCGGAGCAGGGCCAGCGCGCGCCGCGCCTCGGGGTCGGCGACGGAGGCGGAGGAGGGGGAGAGCGGCGGCGTCGAGGGGCTCGGGTCGGAGTCGGGGTCGACCGCGCCAGCGCGGCGGCCGCCGCAGCGGAGCGCGAGGTGGCGGGCCGCGCCGATGTTGGCGATGGCGAGGCCGAGCTGCGCGGAGGCGTCCTCGAGCGCGCGCCGAGCCTCCTCGGCGCCGCACGCCGCCATGTCGCGGGCCTCCCGCTCCGTGAAGAGCACGGCCAGGCCGTGGAGCAGGCTGTCGGCGTTGCGGCAGTGCGCGTCCGCCATCACCACCCGCCGCTGGAACAGCGCCTTCCAGCTCATCCCCTCCATCTCCATCTCCTTCTCCGTCTCCATTCTCTCGGCTACTCGTGCGTGCGTTGGTTGTTGAACTCTGGTCACGGCTTCGCCGGCGGCCGCGTTATAAATGCCCTCGAAGCTGCGATCGCCAGCCTGGCAAGGAATCTCGCTGTGGGGTCCACAGGACGATCATCGGCTGATCGGCTGGACCGAGAGACGTCAGAACTCAGAAGTTTTCGCAGTGGGTTTTACAATTCAAATATGGTCGCGTACGAAGTAGCGGGTCGATTTGTGGACCCTACAGCTGTAACGGTTTTTGTTAACGGTTTTTTTAGGTTACATTATGTCACAGTCTTCTCTTAGCGTTGACACGTATTGGTCAAATTTAGATCTAGCTTATACTGTCAAAATGACTTTCATTAATTCTTGCTTACCTTAATTCATTATATGCAAGAAGGGATTCGGAAACAGAAAAGTACTCACTCCATTCCATACATATATCATCCATATGTATATATATGTGAGTCAATTAAAATGAAACGGAGGGAGTAAGTCTCAAGTAATCTGAATAGGTACCCACTCTTAGTCCTACAACTATCAAACCTAGGTGCACTTGCTTCAAAAGGCTCGGTACGTTCTCTAGGTACTTCAATTTTCAATTGTAATCTCATGTCTCCAGTTGAGTAGCAACTGGTTCTCCACGAGGCTCATACCAGGCGTTATGGTGCCGAACCATGTAACTGATGCAAATGTATCAATATCAAAGAAATGACCTCGTCTTCTTGTTTCAAAAGTAGATTTCCTAGTTCATCGCGTGTGCTCGTGCCTTATAGTTGCGAGTTCCATAGCTCTAGAGAATTCCACACTTTAATAAAGACGATGGATAATGTGACTAAACATACATGTACAATGGAGCAAGAAATTGTATGCGCTTTAGCAAGGGATAACTTGATGGGAATTCACTATAGCTTCTCAAGACACTTGATGGGAATGACCGAATGAGTGTAATGCTGTGTGTTTATAAATGTGGCTTCCATGCCAACTATAGTTGGTCTCCTTTATGCTGCGAGAGTAAGCGTTGTACCCAACCCACTTGGCTTGTTTTCTGGAACGTAATTCAACTGTTCTTTGTCTCGCAAAAAAAATAAAAAATAAACTCTTCTTTATCAGAATAGGCTAAGGTTTTTTTGTTTGCCTTGTTTCATTAAAAAACAAGTCCAAGCCCACACAAGTCAACAATAAATATTGGCTAAGGGAAAAAAGTAAAACAAAAACTCACAGACGACCCATGCTTTAGCTGCTCCCTCAGATACAAAATAACAGGGATGTATCCAGTGGAGGTGCTGCACCCCCTAAAAATATATAGAAATTTATTTTGCTACTAATATTTGGAGTAATTTCTTCTAAATGCTACTAGTATTTGGACTAATTATTACTAAATGCTAAATATAATAGGAAAGTTTTAAAGCTTGGCAACCCCACCAATTTTATCGTAAATCTGCCACTGCAAAATAAGTGTCGTAATTTTAAAGTTCAAAAACACTTATTATGGATCAGACATAGTAGTCCTTGCCGTGCTAGAATTATAGTATACCGGAAGAATTATAGGTCGTTGTACCCTGTACTAGTGCGTAATGTGTCCGACTATGTTTCCGGTTTCTATGTATTAGAATATACCCTAATCTGCGATGTGTACATATTTGCTCAGAAGAATCGAAGCATTATTTTTCTTTTCTTTTTTGCGAAAAGGCCAATCAATTTATTGATCATCAACAACGGTACAAAGAATTCTCTACGTGCACATGCACCCGAGACCCGAACAGGGTATCGTTTCTACCCACTTTGATAAAGAGCTTTCATTTCCAAACTTACATCTGCATAATTCCTCAAAAAAAGAACTTACATGTGCATAGCATATGAGAGTAAGCAGAAGCAAGAAAGTTAACAACTGTCATGGAACACCATAGGATATATTCTCTTAGAGTTTACAAAAATCTATGTCATGTTGAACAAATATGTAACAGAACTTTCCAACACATTTTTCTTTGTGAAAAAAAAACTTGATTACGCATAACTCAAGATTATGCACTTTAATTTAACTTCACAATCAGTCGACGACGTTTCAGGACACCCTTTTGGAATCTCCTCTGTCCTCGAGGCACGACAGTTGTTGCTTCTTCTTCTTCCTCCTCGTCGTCACTGAGCTCGATCTCGGCCATGTAAGTGACATACCCTTCGCTCCGCGACGATCACATGTAGTCTTTCTTCTTAGTCCTTAGCGAGCATCAATTCATCTTGCTTCTCCTGAAGTTTGGTCATCTCAACTTCCAAGGCCCTGAAGCAGCGATAATGTCTGGGTACTTTTCCTCGAAGCAGTCCATGTTCGGGCTGTCGGATTCAACCTCGTAGGACAAGACGTTGTCCACCTCGTGTTGCGGCATCCGACACACCACCTTCTTGAATTTCTTCTTGGTTGTCGGCGGCTTGATCTCCTCAGCCTTTTGCTTCGCACCTCTGGGGCTCCTGGCCAGGTCATCGCTGCCCCGGCCCGGATCGGCTGACGCGTTCAGAATATGATTCTCCTCCTCCTCTTCCTCCCTGCAATCTGCAGAGCGAACTCATGGTCGCCATTATGTTGCCTTGTACCTTGGGTTGGATTAGTTTCTCGCGCGCATTGCAATCGTAATTATACCAGGCCACTGAGTCGTGCTCAGAGTCCCTCTCCCAGCGTGTCGTGGTTTGATTCCCTGCCTGGATTCGGAAAAATGCAACTCCACACCTAGTTGGATATCCCCTGCTTATCTGGGGCATCCAGCAGCTTTACGATCCGTGCACAAATTATTATGAATTTTTCAAATACCAATGTATTATCAATAATTTTCGGATTTATTTAATTTATTTATTGGATTCATGTACTAACAAGAAATTTCTGGACATGCATAAAAAACACGCATTAACATGATTTTTTGTTTTGTCAATACATCAATTAGTAGAAATCATACCATTCGTTAGATGTAAACTCGACGGTCATCATATTTGGTGGATCAACTAGGTATATTGTATCGCCGCGTTGCTCATTCGGCAAAGGAAGGGTCGGGCCATTAATTGATCGACCGACGACGGCAGGTTTGAAACTGGGTCGGAGTCGGATCGATAGCTTGGACCCGGGTTGGAAATCAATCGGGAGAATCTATTCATTAAAGTGAAACCGATGTGAAATCAGATTTGCATGCTAGCCCAATGGACGCCCTGTCCCTAGCAATATGGTACTGTAAGTATATTGGACGCGGTGATTTATTTCCGAAAAATCACCGCGTCAGATCCAAATCTACCACAAAAATTTGGCGCCAATCACGGCAGCGCCTCTTTATATCCCCTGCCATGCCCGTCCCTCACCTCCATCGCATCGCATCGCAGAGCAAACAGAGCACCCGCGTTTCCGCCGCCGCCGCCTCGTTCGACGACCATGCCGCAGCCGCCGCTCGACAACGGCAAGAGGACGAAAGGGCAGCAGCGCAGGGAGAACCGCTGGGTGGAGGACAAGGTGTCCCGGCAGGTCACCTTCTCCAAGCGCAAGGCCGGGCTCTGGAAGAAGGGCTCCGAGATCGGCGTGCTCTGCCGCGCCAGGCTCGCATTGATCGTCTTCTCCGAGGCCAACAAACCGTTCGCCTTCGGCATCCCCTCCGTCGACGCCGTCCTGGACCTCCTCGACGTCCCTGTTCACGCTCATGCTGCTGATGCTGCTGACGAGGTGGACTGGGAGGCCGCGGAGGCGCTGTATCGGGAGACCGGCGAGAAACGCATGGAGGTCGCGGCGGAGGCCGCGCGGATGGACGCCATCGGGAAGAAGGTGGTGGAGCTGCAGAAGCAGGCGGGGAAGGAGAACTGGTGGGAGGCCGACGTGAACGCGCTCGGGATGGAGGAGCTGCCGGTCTTCCAAAAGTCGCTCGAACGCCTCAGGGAAACTGTCTGCCGCCACATCGACAATCGCGCACCTCAGTAGCGCAGGGGGTTTCGATAATTGCCGCCACTGGCGGATCCAAGTTCACCCTTGGGGGTGCACAGGATACCGGTAAAAAAGTATTTTCTTGATAATATGGCTACTTTTCACCTTGCGTGACACCCCTAAAACAATATTTTTTGCACTTGGGGCACCACCGTGCACCCCTATCACAAGTTGTCTAGCTCCGCCACTGATTGCCGCTTGTCTTTGGTTAATGGTTACTTTGTAATTTATCGGTCACCAATTTAGTCCTGTTTATCAGCGTTTTTGTTTTTGCTACTATATGGATTGGCACTGCACGGCCATGCGGCAAGTTATTTGTTTCTAGATTAATAAGATATTTTCTTTCTGCTCCAATGAGCACTCAAGCCGAAATTCAGAGGTCTTTTGCGTGTCCCCGCATCTATACAGTTGATCCGATCGATAGCATTTTGTAATTTTCGGCACTAACCCTGGATTAATGGATCAACTCAATGGACATGAGATTTGAGGCCGAATTAATTGTCGGTTGGAACTACACAATCCAAAAACAAAATAAGTTTCCTTTTCGAAATGCTGCACCTTCCGTAAAGGCCAAGACAAGCAGCAACGCAAATATCTAAAACCAAAATAGTATTACTTTTGAACATGCTTGGAGCATCTCCAACCCGCAAGTTGATAGCAAATACTTCCTCCGTTACTTCATGTAAGGTGTATAGTTTTTTAGAAAAATTCCAAAATGTATGGTATAATGAGAATTATGGACAATTTACTCATACACAAATGAATCCTAATTTATAGGGTGTATTGTTTTCAAATTGTGTCTATTAGGAACTCATATCTCTCAATTTTTTCAAAAGAAAATGAGTACACCGTGTGCCAAATACCCATATCTTAATATTCCTGCAGAAAACACGCTACATTCAGGAATGGAGGGAGTAGCATAAACTACCACATTTTGTGAGTTAATTGCATATTGGTACCACTTTTGTTTTGAATCGCACAGATGTATCAGAAATTTCCGAGCCGTTCACAAAAAAAACCCCAAATCACGTCTAAACGCAAATTGACAGCGTTTCCTGACTAGGTGGACCCACTGGTCAGTCTGACGTGGCACCAGTCGTGAGACGGCCGTTAACGGAGACGGAAGGGCCCACCTGTCAAGACTTGTCTGAAGACGGAGAGTGGATTAGGTCTGAGCCATTTCCCCACGCATGCGCGCTTGTCTTTCTGCCATCTCCCCCATGGCGGCGAGACTCCCGGCGGCGATAGATACGTGGACTCAGATGCGGGAGCAACAGCGATTCGTCGGCCGGCGGTGGTCGCTCGATGCGAGGCACGTCGGGTGTCGCCCAGTCGTAGTCGGTGAAGTGGAAGGCACGAAGGTGGTGCTCGCCTCACCGGCGAAGACCAGCCACCAGTATATCTCCTCCTTGGGGCCAGCGGAGTAAGTCAATCATTGCTTTTAGTTCTTCTCCATGGGCTAGTAGTGATTTAGGTCCAGATTTAGTTAGAGAATTATTTTGAGATCTAGACAGAGATTTATTTACAGATTTAGTTAGAGATTTGGCTATAATTGTATAGGTTTAGGAGCTATTATTTGTTAGATTTAGCTAAGCAGTGTGCATTATTTTGAGATTTAGGCAGGATTGAACTGTAATTCTTTAGATTCTTCATTATTGTTTTAGCTTTTGCATTATTAGCTGGAATTGATTAGCTTCTGCATTATTTAGCTTTAATTGTTTAGCTTCTGAATTATTTGTTGAGGTTCTGCATTATTATAATATTTAGCTTCTAAATTATAATCAATGTGCATTGTATTTTATTTGTAGTCTTGATGATGACATTGCGGATATCAGATTTAATTTTCCTGGCCTCGATAATTTGGAAATAACTCTGTGCAAATCTGACATAACAGTGCTGAACCTGTTAGCACTAATTGAAGGGCATGGGTATGGGATTAGAGACAACATGTACTATGTGAAAGAAAAGGGGAAAGGCCAGCAGGGCATGGAAGTATTGGACAGTATGCCAAAGGTAGAAGAGATGCCTGCTCTTTATGAAGAAAAAAAGATTCTGAACATCGATGTGCTGAAGAAAAGTGCCACATGGCCTATAGAACTGAACACTAGAGAAGAAGAAAGGCAAGTAATGAATGAGGGGTGTGAGGTGTGTTTGTGGCCGCTCCTCTGCGACGTCTTTTACGAGCGGGGAAGTGTCGCGTGGTGGAGCACGGATGGAGGCGGCGCGGTCCGTCGGTTGGCGCGGCGAGAGGCGGAGCTGGCGAGATGCAGCAGTGTGGCATCGTGGTGGTGCGTCCCCCGGCGGCGAGCTCGAGCTCGCCAGATCCGGTAGGCTTCACGGACCTGATCTGGGCTCGCCATGGGCTTTGCGTGCGGTGGTTGTGAAGCTCCGGTGGTTGTCGGGCTGGAGGTCGCCCGGGCCACGATGCTTGGTCTTCGCCAGTAGGGGAAGAGGAAGGTCTGGCCGTGAAGGGCCATGGTGGTTGCGTGTGTGTGTTCGTCTGGTGGTTTGACAGCAACGAAGCCTGCTCAGTTGCTTGCGCTCTCGATTGTGGAGGCTTCCAGGTGCGGTCTGACGGCGGAGATTCTCCGAGCGAAAGCTTTGCACTGACTCCCATCGGTGCCAATGAAGACGGTGCCTCCGGGAGCCATGTTTCTTCTTGAAGACATCATCGTGGAGCTACATCTTTTGCCGTTGCAAGTGTCATGGGATCGCCGGATGAAAACCCAAAGCTCATTGGAGCGGGCGACGGTGACACCTATGCCGTTATCTTCTTGAAGGCGTCGCCTTTGGAGTTCTTGACACTTGTGTCATGGTGAGTTTGCGACACTTGTGCATGGTTGCTTTGTTGTCGAGGGTGGTGGATGCCGGGGTGGCGGCTCCGGACGGTGGATGGGTGCTGAGGCGTGATACGTCTCAAACGTATCTATAATTTTTGATGTTCCATGCTGATATTATATCAATTGCTACATGTTTTGGCTACACTTTATATCATTTTTATGCATTTTCTGGGACTAACCTATTAACAAGATGCCACAGTGCCAGTTCCCTGTTTTCTGCTGTTTTTGGTTTCAGAAAATCTATTAAGGAAATATTCTCGGAATTGGACGAAACAAAAGACATCGTCAATAATATCACGAGGAGATCACGGAGTCCAAAGGGGAGTCGGAGCAGACCCACCAGGGGGCCACGCCACACTAGGGCGCGGCCCAGGGTGGGCCCGCGCCCCCTATGGCGTGGTGGCCCCCCTCGGCCACCGACGCCGCCTCTTCGCCTATATATTCTCCGCGACGCGAAAACCCTATTACGGTCGATCATATTCCACGAAAAGTTCCGTCGCGGCCGTCATCGTCAATCTCAGATCGGAGGAGTTCTGAAGCTCTTCCCGGCACCCTGCCGGAGGGAGATCATCACCGGAGGGCTCTACATCACCATGCCTGCCTCCGGAGTGATGCGTGAGTAGTCCACCCCTGGACTACGGGTCCATAGCAGTAGCTAGATGGTTGTCTCTCTACCTTGTGCCTCCATGTTTAGATCTTGTGAGCTGCCTAACATGATCAAGATCATCTTATTGTAATGCTAGATGTTGTGTTTGCTGGGATCCGATGAATATTGATACCATGTTTATTCAAGTTGTTTATCTATGTGCTCTTGATCTTGCATGCTCTCCGTTGCTAGTAGATGCTTTGGCCAAGTAGATGCTTGTGACTCCAAGAGGGGGTATTTATGCTCGATAGTGGGTTCAGTCTCTAGATATCTGGATCAGTGACAGAAAGGTCTAAGATGGTAGATGTGCTGTTGCTACTAGGGATAAAACATTGGTGCAGTGTCCAAGGGCACTTGTATTGATTACATTACACACTTTACTTCATGCAATAATCTGTTGTTAGCAACTTAATACTGAACAGGATGCGGATGCTGCCTTGAAGGTGGATTATTTAGGCATAGATGCGGTTGGAATAACGGTCTATGTACTTTGTTGTAATGCCCAACTAGATTTCATAGTAGACATCTTGGCATGTATTGCTTTGTTATGCCCTCTCTATTTGTCAATTGCCCAGCTGTAATTTGTTTACCCAACATGCTAGTTATCTGTTCTGAGAGAGACACCACTAGTGAACTGTGGACCCTGGTCCAATTTCCTCATACTGTTTACACAACCTGCTGCAATCATCTGTTTCCTGTTACTTGCTGTGTTTCCTGCTGTTTTCCACACCATACGTTTAACTCTTTGTTTCTGCAAGACCGGAGAGATTGACAACCTCTCTGTTTCGTGTTGGGCAAAGTTCTGGTTTGTGTCTGTGCAGATTCCACGTTGGTGCAAGCTCCCTAGCGCCAGGGGGAGTCAACATCAACAACCTTCCGATAGATCGTCAAGTCCTACTGGATTGATAACCTTGGGTAGATTTCTCAAGGGAAAACTTCTGCTGTCTACATCATAACCTTCCTCTTGGGGTTCACCAACACGTAGCCATCAAGCTGTTTTCTGGCGCCGTTGCCGGGGAAGTACTCATCATCACCATCATCATCATCCTCAAATACTCTCCCGTCAACCAGGCACCAGCTGTTTTCTGGCGCCGTTGCCGGGGACTTGGAGGCTATTGGAAAGGGGAGTCTCTCAGTTCCAATCTCTTTACTTTGTTTTTGTCTTGCTTAGTTTATTTTATTTTATCTTGTTTGCTTTCAATATTCAAAAATACAAAAAAATTAGTTACTTGCATTTAGTTTATTTTCGGTTTTGTTTCTTGCTGAGTTATTATGTCTAGCTCTTTACTTGCTATCACTAGTTACTTTCCTTGAAACTAGTCCTATGGCTGAAAACAACATGAGAGAGCTTTATGAAATTTATCTTGAGTTGGGACATGAGGTGTTTGAAGAGAAAATTAAAAAGCCTATGGAACTTTATTTGCATAACAATCATGATAGTAGCAATGTTATTAGCATACATTCTTTGAACACCATTATTGCTAATGCCATGGAAAGCTCTAAGCTTGGGGAAGCTGGTTTTGATAAAAATGATATTTTTAGTCCCCCAAGCTTGGAGGAGGAAGAATGCTATACTTTTGAATGTCATGATTCTATTGAAATATCTCCTTTTGATAAATTTGAAGTAAACATCCTCCTTGACTCAGTAAAAGAGGAAATTGCAGAAAGTAAAAATGTGCTCCCTAATGTTATTTATGATAATTCTCTTGATGATGGTCCTATATTGCCTGATGATATTAATCTTGCTACTATTGTCAAAAGTGAGTTTAATGACTCCACTGTTTTTGAGCTTAATAAAAATTATGTGTTTGAAGATCATGAAAAGCATGCTTCATGTGATAGCTATATTGTTGAGTCTATTCATGATGCTACTGAAAATTATTTTGAGAGAGGAAAATATGGTTATAGAAATCTTCATGTTATTAGATTTCCTCTCTTTGTGATGAAAGTTTTGAGCTTTCTCTTGTGTTGCTTTTATATGATGGTTTCTTTAAAACCTACTGGTCATTATGTGAGAGGGAGACATAGTTTCATATATCACAATAATATTAAGTCTCCTCTCTTTATGTTGAAAATTTTGAAGTTGCACTTGTTTTGTCTTCCTATGCTAGTCACTTTGTGCTTCATTTACTTGTTTTCTTACAAGGCTCCTATGCATAGGAAGAGTGTTAGATTTAAACATGTTTTATATATGCTTCTTGATGCTCTCTTTTACGTTTCAACTCTCATCTTTATGTGAGCATCATAAAAATCACTATGCCTAGCTAAAAGGCGTTAAAGAAAGCGCTTTTGGGAGGCAACCCATTATCTTTTATTTTCAGTATTAGTCAAGGATGTTTGTTTACCTCTGTAGCAACTCCTTTGTATCTTTTATTTGCTGTTTTGTTGTGCCAAGGAGAGTTACTAATGCAAAGTTGGTTTTATTTTCGGGACTGCATTGGGACAGATTGCTGTTCGTCACCGTTTAATTCAGTAGAAAATCAGAAAAAATCGAAAAATGCTGAAATTTTTGTGCATGTTCCTGATGATGTTACGCAACTTTCATTATTTCAAAAGTTTTTCATCTGAGCATCGTAAGTGCCTCGAAAAAATTCGTCATTACAGACTGTTCTGGTTTGACAGATTCTGTCTTTTATTTTGCATTCTCTCTTTTACAAGTTTTTAAGTGGTTTCTTTTCGTGTAAAAGTGCCCACTTGAGCCTAGTAACAGTGGCTAATGTTTAAAATAGTTGGCTTGTGAGTTTTGTCTTTGCTAGAACTTTGAAGTATTATCTTTTAGTGCACTAACCTGCTAATGAGAAAAGCTGTTAAGTTTTGGTGTGAAGGAAGTTTTCAAGTGTTGATAGAGGAGAATGATATTACATGATCAAGAAGAGTGAAGAGCTTAAGCTTGGGGAGGCTTACCTCCCCAGCATATTTCAAGAAGACTCAAGCATCTAAGCTTGGGGATGCCCAAGGCATCCCCTTCTTCATCTACAAATTATCAGGTCATCTCTAATGGTGCTATATTTTTATTGCTTCATGCTAGTGTACTCTTCCTTGGAGCGTCAGTGTGTTTTTGTTTTCAGTTTGTTTTGTTTTGTTTGCTGTGCTATACTTGTTGGATCCTAGTATTCATGTTTGGGAGAGAGACACGCTCCACTTTTTCATTAGAATACTCTTGTGCTTCACTTATACTTGTTGAGTATTCCTGTCTAGTTGCTGTTATTGCTGTTAGCTCTCAGTTTTTCATGTATCTCTTGTTAGAGCTTCAGTTTCTTTTGAAGAAAGTACTCTCTTGCTTCACTTATATCTGTTTGGAGAGTTGTCAAATAAGTTGATTGGTGTTTGGTTGGACCAGAAAAATGCTATGCATGTGGTAGTGGTATAAAATGCTTACATGAATCTTTTTAGATCGTTGTCTTGAGTAATTTGATGCTTGCCAATTGTTTTGAGCTGTCAAGTAATTAATGTTTAAGCTTGTGCATCATGTAAGTAATGGCTATTAATGAAGAACTACTATAAGGATTTTCTGCTATAATAATCTGTTGCATAATTGGAAGTCCATAGTAGTCTAGATAATTTTTGGATGAAGGCTATGTGTTAACAAGGAAGACAGTGGGAGTCTATGGTTCGTCAAACCTTGTGTTTTATGTACACTCTTGCTATTCCAGTTGATAATGATGTTTGCTTATAATAACCTTGCTAGCCTAAACTCTGTACTAAGAGGGAATGCTTCTTGTACATCCAAAACCTTGAGCCAAATCCATGCCACCTGTGTCCACCATACCTACCTATTATGTGGTGTTTTCACCATTCCAAGTAAATTTCTTCATGTGCTATCTACTAACTACTCAAAACTGTTACATTTCCTTTTTGTGTCACTACTTGAAAAGCTCATAAGGACGTAGATAGGTGGTCTTTATTTCCTGGTTGATCAAATTTTACACACCTGGACTAGTGGCATATACATCCGCTTATCCAATAATTTTGCAAAAAGAGCTGGCAACGGGGTGCCCAGTCCCAATTAATTACAACTTTAACCAAACAATTCTCTTCACATCTTTTTGCCCCTGATTCGTCAGTCAAGCAATGTTCACAAGTGTGTAAACAAAAGAGAAGAGGGATGATCTGCCCGCTGGTAGAAATAACGTCCTTCATGGGAGCCGCTCTTGTAAAGTTTGATCAACTAGTGAAGTAGAGTATTGCCTATTTGCTGATTTGTTGACACCTGTATACACCATTACCTTACAAAACAATATTTTATGCTCTCTATATGCCTTCGGGAACTACAGCTCTAGCACATGATGTTAATCCCTGCTTCCCTCTGCGAAGGGCCATTCTTTTACTTTTATGTTGAGTCAGTTTTCCCACTTCTTTCTGTCTCCTTAAGCAAACATCATTGTCAACTCCAGTATAACAGTTTTTACATAACTTTGTGTTTGGTTGATCATATTCTTTGCATTGACATTATCTATATGATATACATGTTGAAAGTTGAAGCAAAAGCTGAAGCTATTATCTTCCTTTGTGTTGATACAAACACTTTCATGTTGAGAATTATTGCTGCTGTGAGCTAACTATTATGTTAGACTATTATATCTCTAAATGTTTTATAGTGTTATTCATGAAAGTTTGCACTTGTGTGATCACTTATGTTTACTCTTTATTTACTTGCTTGCAAACTATAGACCATTGGCTTGGATCACTTCATTCAGATCATGTGCATTACATTGTTATTTGATCAAAGATTGTGTTGGTAGCATGTCACTTCAAAAATTATCTGTTTTTATCGTTTACCTACTCGAGGACGAGCAGGAACTAAGCTTGGGGATGCTTGATACGTCTCAAACGTATCTATAATTTTTGATGTTCCATGCTGATATTATATCAATTGCTACATGTTTTGGCTACACTTTATATCATTTTTATGCATTTTCTGGGACTAACCTATTAACAAGATGCCACAGTGCCAGTTCCCTGTTTTCTGTTGTTTTTGGTTTCAGAAAATCTATTAAGGAAATATTCTCGGAATTGGACGAAACAAAAGACATCGTCAATAATATCACGAGGAGATCACGGAGTCCAAAGGGGAGTCGGAGCAGACCCACCAGGGGGCCACGCCACACTAGGGCGCGGCCCAGGGTGGGCCCGCGCCCCCTATGGCGTGGTGGCCCCCCTCGGCCACCGACGCCGCCTCTTCGCCTATATATTCTCCGCGACGCGAAAACCCTATTACGGTCGATCATATTCCACGAAAAGTTCCGTCGCGGCCGTCATCGTCAATCTCAGATCGGAGGAGTTCTGAAGCTCTTCCCGGCACCCTGCCGGAGGGGAGATCATCACCGGAGGGCTCTACATCACCATGCCTGCCTCCGGAGTGATGCGTGAGTAGTCCACCCCTGGACTACGGGTCCATAGCAGTAGCTAGATGGTTGTCTCTCTACCTTGTGCCTCCATGTTTAGATCTTGTGAGCTGCCTAACATGATCAAGATCATCTTATTGTAATGCTAGATGTTGTGTTTGCTGGGATCCGATGAATATTGATACCATGTTTATTCAAGTTGTTTATCTATGTGCTCTTGATCTTGCATGCTCTCCGTTGCTAGTAGATGCTTTGGCCAAGTAGATGCTTGTGACTCCAAGAGGGGGTATTTATGCTCGATAGTGGGTTCAGTCTCTAGATATCTGGATCAGTGACAGAAAGGTCTAAGATGGTAGATGTGTTGTTGCTACTAGGGATAAAACATTGGTGCAGTGTCCAAGGGCACTTGTATTGATTACATTACACACTTTACTTCATGCAATAATCTGTTGTTAGCAACTTAATACTGAACAGGATGCGGATGCTGCCTTGAAGGTGGATTATTTAGGCATAGATGCGGTTGGAATAACGGTCTATGTACTTTGTTGTAATGCCCAACTAGATTTCATAGTAGACATCTTGGCATGTATTGCTTTGTTATGCCCTCTCTATTTGTCAATTGCCCAGCTGTAATTTGTTTACCCAACATGCTAGTTATCTGTTCTGAGAGAGACACCACTAGTGAACTGTGGACCCTGGTCCAATTTCCTCATACTGTTTACACAACCTGCTGCAATCATCTGTTTCCTGTTACTTGTTGTGTTTCCTGCTGTTTTCCACACCATACGTTTAACTCTTTGTTTCTGCAAGACCGGAGAGATTGACAACCTCTCTGTTTCGTGTTGGGCAAAGTTCTGGTTTGTGTCTGTGCAGATTCCACGTTGGTGCAAGCTCCCTAGCGCCAGGGGGAGTCAACATCAACAACCTTCCGATAGATCGTCAAGTCCTACTGGATTGATAACCTTGTGTAGATTTCTCAAGGGAAAACTTTTGTTGTCTACATCATAACCTTCCTCTTGGGGTTCACCAACACGTAGCCATCAAGGCGGCGGCCTCGGATGGCTTTGCAGTGATGGCTCTATGGGGTTAGGCCATGACATAGCAAGGCATGGGTGGCGCCCTTGTTCTAAGAGGGTAGCGAGTTCATCAAACCGGCCCGGTCGATGCAATCGAAGGTCGGTCGGGTTGCACTTGTACAGAACGACACATCGGAAATGGGCCAAAACCCTCATCGGAAACAGAGAAGTGGACCGTGTCCCCGCTTCCGATACTGATGTGAAGAGCTCAATGGCAACGGAGGTAAATAACCGTTGCCCCCAACGTGGGCAACGGTTGTTATATTAGATCGTTACTGATATGTTTCACATTAGACACAGAGTTTTGCTAATCACCGTTTCTAATAAGGGTTTAAGGAAAACAAAAAAAGCACGGTGACGGGTTGTGCCGTCGATGGAGCCCCGCTCCATCCGACTAGACGGCCACCCGGTCGTCACCGTATTCCTGTCCGCCCTGCTTTACAAAAGTTCATCAATCCGCCATGTCTTCACGACCGCCAGATGATCATCAACTGTCTTCATCCTGCTGCACAAAATGTACTGCTTGGTGACGGCACCGTGTACGGAGCCCCGCTCCTAGGTCTTCACGGCAGTGATACGTCTCAAACGTATCTATAATTTCTGATGTTCCATGTTGATATTATACCAATTGTTACATGTTTTACATACACTTCATAGCATTTTTTTTGCATTTTCTGGGACTAACCTATTAACAAGATGCCACAGTGCCAGTTCCTGTTTTCTGCTGTTTTTGTATTTCAGAAAAGCTGTTCCGGAAATATTCTCAGAATTGGACGAAACCTGGTTAGGACCTCCTATTTTTCCAACACGTACACGAAGTCCGAAGGAGAGACGGAGGCGACTGAGGAGGGCGCCGCGCCCTAGGGCGGCGCGGCCCCCCCTCCAACCGTGCCGTGGTGGGGTGTGGGCCCCCCAGGTCGCTCCAACCGCCGCCCTTTCGCCTATTTATTCATCTTCACGGGAAAACCCTAGACACCCGAGCCTCCATCCACGAAAAGTTCCGTAGCTGCCGTCGTCGTCAACCCTAGCTCGGGAGGGTTCTGAAGCTCTTCCCGGCACCCTGCCGGAGAGGGGAATCATCACCGGAGGGCTCTACATCACCATGCCTGCCTCCGGAGTGATGCGTGAGTAGTTCATCTTTGGACTACGGGTCCATAGCAGTAGCTAGATGGTTGTCTCTCCACTTTATGCTATCATGTTTAGATCTTGTGAGCTGCCTATCATGATCAAGATCATCTTATTGTAATGCTACATGTGTTTGCTGGGATCCGATGAATATTGAATACTATGTCAAGTTGATTATCAATCTATCTTATATGTTATTTATGATCTTGCATGCTTTCCGTTACTAGTAGATGCTTTCGCCAAGTAGATGCTTGTAACTCCAAGAGTTAGTATTTATGATAGATAGTGGGTTCATGCCTCTGGTAATCTGGGAGAGTGACAACAACTTCTAAGATTGTGGATGTGCTGTTGCCACTAGGGATAAAATAACCGATGCTTAGCCTAAGGTTGTGCCGTTAGGTCTAATGCATTTGTTTACATTACGTACATTACTTAATGCGATTATCCGTTGCTTGCAACTTAATACCAACGGGGAACTCGGTATGACAACCTGGAGGTGGATTATTAGTCATAGACGTTGTTGGATAACGGTCTATGTATTTTGTCGTAATGCCCACATGAATATCATAGTAATCATCATGTCATATATATGCATTGTCATGCGCTCAATATTTTGTCAATTGCCCAGCTGTAATTTGTTCACCCAGCATGTTAGTTATCTTTTATGGAGAGACACCACTAGTGAACTGTGGACCCCGGTCCATTCTTTTACACTGATAATACAACCAACTGCAATCATTGTTCCTTTTCATTCTCTGCAATTAAACACTATTTTCCACACCATACGATTAATCCTTTGTTTTCAGCAAGTCAGGAAGATTGACACCCTTCCTTTTTCGTTGGGGCAAAGTAGTTTGATTGTGTTGTGTGCAGGTTCCACGTCAACAGCCGAACTCCCTTCCACACGCAAGTATTTTTCTGGCACCGTTGACAACCTTCAGAAGTGTTTCTTGCTCATACTGGATCTGATAACCTTGGTATCTTACTGAGGGAAACTTGCTGCTGCACTGCTTCATACCTTCCTCTTGGGGTCTCCCAACGAACGTGTGTCTCACGTCATCAGGCAGCAACATCGTCATCAAGTATCCACCAAGCCCTTGACACAATGAATATTCTTTGTAAAAAACAGCAAACGGAGCTAATAAACAAAGCCAATAAGCAGTAAACAGAGCGAAATACAGAGCTAACTAGAGGGAAATAACATAGCAAACTGGAGTGGGATAAGTAGCTAACAAAGCAAAATAAGTAGCTAACAAAGCAAATACATAGCTAAACAGAGCTAACTAACAGAACAAATACATAGCTAACATAGCAAAATAAGTAGCTAACAGAGAAAATACATAGCTGAGCAGAGCTAAATAACATAACAGACCGAGCTAAATAAGTAGTTAACAGAGCAAATACATAGCTGAGCAGAGCTAAATAACAGAGCAAACCAAGCTAAATAAGTAGCTAACAGAGCAAATACATAGCTAAACAGAGCAAATACATAGCTAAAAAGAGCGGTCGTTTACCTTAGGCGAGGCGTGGTCGCTTTCCGTCGCGGATTGCGTCTCAGGCGTCGGAGCCACTGTCAGAGGAGACGTCAGAGAAGACCTCATCCTCCTCAAACATCGGAGCATCCTCCTCCTCCTCCGCCGCGTCCGCCGCCGTCGCCTCTGGACCAGGGCCCTGGCCAGGGAGAAGTGACCGGTTTATGGCCGCCCGAAGCTGCGTCTGAAACAACGCCTCCTCGGTGACTTCTATCGTGTGCTCGACAGCGGAGATGCGGATTGCTCTCTGCATCGCGGACGCCTGAATGACACCGTCGGCGCGCTCGCGCTCAAAGGCGGCGCGAGAGAGGAGACAGACCTCCAGATCCGAGTCCTCATCGACCGAGGAGGACGAGATCCGGGCATCAGGGGCCGCCTCCGCCGTGGATCCGGAGGGGATTTGATGGCTCCGCATGAACTGCCGACATCGGTCGCCGTGGACGTCGGCCCTGTTGTAGGAGAGATCCAGCTCTGGGTGGCACCTCGGAGTGTTAGAGGAGGAAGATGCTCTATCCTGACTTCCGTCGGCGCCGGAGGGGTTCGCCATCGACGGAGTGAAGTTCGTGGAGAGAGTGTGTGGCTAGGGTTAGTACCTGGGGAGAGTGAGAGTGAGATGCACTGGAGTGGGCGGCATTTATATTTTTTTAGATAAAGGGAGCTTTTATTACTTAAAAGGTTTAAGTATTACAGCTAGCCTCTGCATAACCAAGATGCACACAGCCGCAAGTATAGTTCAAAGGTTCAAAAAGCTTGAAAGGCGAATTACATATCATAACGAGAAATTGTAAGAATGTCTATGCTGATGGAGGACCGAGTCGCAAATTATTCTGCCATCCATGTTGGGATAAAAAGTCTCTCGATGTATCCTCCAGTCTGGTACACACCTCCATAAACAGGTCTCGATGCCACACACGTTGCAACTGAGACCACGAACGGAGCGTAGTTGTACTCCTGTAGATAACCTGCAGAAGAGAACAATTTTTATCATTGAAAACATTGTCATTTCTACATAGCCAAAGCGACCATATAACGGCAAGCGCTGCCACCCTAATAAGTTTTTTAAACCTATTATCCACCCCATTTAGCCAGTTTCCAAAAATATTGGCAATGCTTGTGGGTGGGTATATAGTAGAACCTATCTGGATGATTGACCATATAGAACTAGCAAGTTGACACTCGAAGAATAAGTGCTTGATAGTCTCGCCCTTATGACAGAAGACACACTTTTTACTTTCATGCCAATTGCATTTTGCAAGGTTGTCTTTAGTAAGAATAACTCCTCGACGAAGATACCACGCAATTTTTTTGTTTTTTAGTGGGATCTTCATCTTCTAGATTTCTTATTATTATCTACCGGCAAATCTGGTTGGATTAAAGCTGTATACATGGAGTCCACATAGAATTTACCATTGTTGTGTAAATTCCATCGAAACTCATCGGACCCTTGTGTCAAATTGACATTAGCTAGACGTTGTAGCAACTCATGCCAAGCGGTCAGTCTTGGTCCAACGAGATCTCTTCTGAACATCACATTTGGAGGATTTTCTTCCATCACTTGGGCGAGAGTATCACTTCTGTGACGTCCAAGTACTATACTGTATAAAGCCAGATATTGTTCTCGAAGTGAGGTAGCTCCAAACCACATATCCTTCCAAAACCTTATCTCCGATCCATCCTTAATGGAAAACGTACCATAGGGGAAGAAGAATTTCTTCGTCGCCATTAGGCCGGCCCAAAAATGTGAATAACCAGGCTTCCAAGCAACCTATGATACCGCACTTGAGCCGATGTATTTCCTCCTAAGAAGAGTTTGCCATACCCCGTCTTCGGTTAGAAGCTTAAACAGCCATTTACCAAGTGACGAGGTGTTAACTCGGCAAATCCCATGGTAATGCACCTAGGGTTGAGAATAGGAACGAGATTGGTAGCACTGGCGATTATCTACGGCTGACAAGCAAGGATTTACCCAGGTTCAGGGCCCTCGTGTGGAGGTAACACCCCTACGTCCTGCTTGTCTGATTATTGATGAGGTGAACACAGGTGTTACAAGGGTCTCGGCGAGATGTCGATCTCGCCAAGGGTTCTGAGGCTAGAGTTGCGTGTATGCTATCGTGTCCTTGATCGGGGACCCTCCCAGCCTTTATATAGGAGGCTGGGTCTCGGGTAACCGACTAGGATTACAGATATGGCAAGTCTAAACCGACTTAATCTATGCCTAACTTGGAGAGCAATCCTTCCTTGCGGGTCCCTTCATGGGCCTTGGTCTTGTTATCTTGATGGGCCTCCATATACGTGCACCAGGTACCTTCACAGTGGGTCACCCGAAGGGTAGGCCCACGTCAGTAGCCCCCGAGTGCCTGGCTGACTCGAAGATTCGGGCAGGGACTCCTCCGTAAATGCACGTCTTATCTTGCTTGAGTATTTACTCAGTCGACAAATATTTCGACTGACCACTGGCTGCTGTGATAGGAATGTGTTGGAGCCAACTTTTAAGTCGACTAATGTTCTGGACAGCTTTACTGCCTTTATGACATGTGTTGGGGATAATGACATAGTAGGCCTGGTACACTCGACGGATCGGGACCAGTTAACTGCTCTTGGGCAAAACCTTACTAGCCTACATCAAATTCGAGTCCCCAGACTCGAACCCGGAATCGACTGGTCAGGATCGACTCAGGCCGCGGAGGTCTTACGGAGTCGACCTGCAGTATAACTGTTGAGGGTACCTAGCGCGTCCGCCAGGATTTTCTTCGTGCCGTCAGACACGGAAAATTTCAGAGCTAACGCAGTATGTGCGCGCCCCGGCCCATTCGACGGATCGAAGGGTCTTACCTATGCACCATGTATGCAGCTTCCAAGGATCGAAGATACATCTTGGGGAGATTGTGATCTGATTTGCATTATGCGTCCAGCTAAGTAGCTGAGTCGAACACTATTCGACTGATCATGATATCTTTTTCTGACTATCGGGTACGCGCAGCGCTCCCGATGGGAGTAGCCCCCGAGATTATGCTTAATTGTTTGCAGTTGAGGATAATCTCATTCTCAAGAAATTTGTAACACTCGACTAAATGTCGAGTCGCTCCCGATGGGAGTGCGAGTGTTTCGTGCAGATCGGTATAACCCGAATAATGTTTTGCTTATTTTCCACTCTCCCCCATGACATCAGGGATGACGTTGGTTGGCGACTGCGCCATCTGACAAACAATGTCACGCGCTGCGTGACAGACGGGACGTGACATGTGGGCCCCCAACTGACAGTGTTGACCAAACGGCGACGCCTGTTTTGATGGGACTTGACCGCCCTGGCGCGATTTTCACGGCGTGCGTGATGATGGTTCCTCGTTTCTCGCGCGTAGTGGGCGGAGTGGCCCGTGACGGTTGCTCTCTTATGCTGCCACGTGTACGGCCAGATACGCCATTGCACGCGAGGCCCGTTTTGCACGGTTGTGATTTGAGGGCCCATAGTGGTAAATAGTGCGGCGGTGAGAGAGATTTACTCACTTGCCATTTGCTTCCGCCGCCGCTTCCTTTCCATCGTCTTCCTCCTCGCGCCTTGCCATTGTTTTGCCTCGCCCCATCTCCACAGCTTTTTGCGCACTCTTCGCCATGGCCAAGGGAGACAAGCGCAAAAAGGCCGCCGCCGATGCGGCTACTGTTGCCAAGGCCGCTCCGGCCACCGCATCCGCGAGCACCGCGGCTCCCCTGAGGAGGAAGACCGGCGACTGGGCGCGGTCTGACCTCTCGGTGTCCAAGGTGGATGGATACCGGCGTGACGGGCTGCTGCCCCCGGCGGATGTGCTGCCCACGCGCATCCCTGGCGACGAGGTAACCCCAGCGCCCAAGGAGCATGAGCGCGTCTGCTTCCACGACTTCGTGGTCAGGGGCCTCTCCTTCCCCATTCATGATTTTCTGCGTGCACTGATGTACGCATACAAGGTACAACTGCATGATTTCTCGCCCAACGCGATCATGCATGTTGCTGTTTTTATCGTTTTGTGTGAGTGCTTTCTGGGTGTTCACCCGCATTGGGGTCTTTGGAAGAAGATCTTCAATGTGAGGAGGAATGCGGGTGCCGCTGGTGTGTACGCCGTTGGCGGACTCATCATCCAAGCCCGCAAAGAAGTCGAGTATTTCGACATCCGCCTAGTCGACTCCGCGCAGAACTGGCGCAAGAAGTGGTTCTACTTCACCTCTCAGCAAGAGGGGCTGCCGGATTTTGTTGAGCACACGCCGTTGGTGAAGACCCGAGCGTGGTTGCACCAAACTTCTGCGGCGGAGGAGGCGGAGGCCAAACCTTTGATGGAGAAGATCGAGAAGCTGATGAAGACCACAGGCCGCGTAGTCAGCGGCCTGCACTTGATCTCGACCTTCATCAAGAGGGATGTGCAGCCGCTGCGGGCGCGGGTGCACCCAATGTGGGAATTCCAAGGCGTGCATGACCCGACACGCCTGACCACAGAGCCTCTGCCTTCGAAGAAAGCGGTGGAGGACCGGGTTCGTGCCATCACCAAGCTGACGAAGAACGACCCGTGTCCCCTCGACTGTCCGGTGGATCCCTATGACAGCGAGCACCCACTTCCTGAGGTATGCATTTTGCTTTGCTGAATTTGCTTCGTCTGTATTCATGCTGAGTCACTCGAAAAATAAGTTTGTGTGATATGTATGTAGGGCCACCCTTCCTTTGTCAGCCTACCTCCACTGCCCGAGGGTGGAGAAAATGCTGAGGTAGAAGTGCTGGATGCGGAGCTAGAGGAGGAGATATCTCTGGCTTCCGCTCACACACCCGAAGAAGGCGAGGGCTCGGAGCAAGAAGAAGAAGGCCAGGAGCTAGCTCGCAAGAAGCGTCGCTTGAAGAAGGTTGCTTCGACTGCCAGCACCCTGGAATCGGAGCAACCGACTGAGCTAGACGATGATGACTCGAGCTCATCATCGCCTATTGCAAGGGATCCTGTTGCAGTGGCGCCCCTTCGCATGGCGCCTCCGGCCAGCGCTCCTGGGTTCACCAGATTTGTCGACGTCCATAGCCTTGTGGATGACGACGACGATGATGACAGGTATGCTTTTGCTCACCACTCCCTTTTTTCTTGCATCGTTCTTTCTTACAATTGCTGATTTTGGTTTCGTGTGACGCTGTGTTCCAGCCCTATGAGGGATGATGGCCCACGGGACGTCACTCCTCCAGTTGCACCGGAAGTGAGCCTGGCGACTGAAGAAGTGGCGCGGGTCGAGCCGCACCCGACAGCTGAGGCGAGTGCACCCCCGAATCCTCCGGAGTTCACGCCGTCCACCTCGGGCACAGCTTCGCCTCTGCCTCGTGACCACGTAAGAATATGTTTTTTGCTTGAATTTCTATCGGGTGCGCGTCAGCGCTCCCGATGGGAGTAGCCCCCGAGGCTATAGGCAACTAGCATAGTTGGCTATAGGCTCAAAGAAACATCTTCCCATTTTTGCTGTTGTGCTAAGTTTTTTGCTGGGCAGCCCTTCATCCTCCGTATGATGGAAGACGCCGCCACATACGTGCGAATGGAAGAGGAGCGCGACCAACTTCGCTTGAAGATGGAAGAGGCGGCCCGTAAGTGTTTTCTACTTGGTTTTGATCTCTCTTTTTTGCATGTGAGAAAAACTGATGTTTTTTGCAGGTGAGCGCAAGGCCGCACTCGACCGCGTTCGGGAACTCGAGGAGGAGCTCAAGTCCCAACGCGAAGACGCAGAGCGGAAGGCACGACAGGCGAAGGAGTCTGAAGGCCTTCAGGCGGCGCGGCTGCGCGCCATTGCGGACGTGGTTGAGGGTGGGATTTTTTTTTGCGTGCGACTGCGTAAGTCAATTTTGCTTAATTTTTGCTAACCCAATGGTCCTATGCTTATTAGGTGCTCTTGACATGAAGCCCGCACCCGAAGGCGCGGCGGACGAATCACTCGAAAGTGCCGTCGGCGCTTTTGATTTGCTGTGCGCCCAAGTCAAGGATCGCCTGAGCCAGTCGAAGGGCGCCCTCGCTGCTGTCTATCGGAGCATCTTCCCCCAAGGAGATGTTCCTTCGTCGACTGAGGAGCTAACCCAGCTTTTTGGCCCAGGATCTTCGACCTTGGCGGACTTCGTGCGCGCCCAAACGGTATGTGGCTCGGAGTCCGCATTTATGCTGATGCAGCTGCACGGGGTTGTCGCTGATTTCGAAAAGATCGCGTCTGGCTTTCCCAAGAGGGCCGAAATGCCGGCGACTCCCCTGGAAGCCATCAAAGAGCGATCAGCCCAGCTGGGGAAGGACATGATCGCCATGATGGAGAAACGAGCGGCCAACGCTGCCGAGCGTGCAGCTCGCAATGCTAGGGCTAGGTCCGAGTCAGTATCTTAGGGTGTAGCTTCGAGTGCTACTTTTGGTTATGCTTGTAATGAACTCGTGCTTGATGATGAATATGAAGTTATCTTTTGCGATCTTTTAATTTTTCGACTGATCTCGTGGGATTCAAGCCCCCGAGTATGTTTTGCGACTCCTTATGTAGGGAAGGCCTCTCATGCTTTTTGCCTCGTTGTTTCTGACAGCGTGGGACGGCTGCCGTGCCTGAGGCTTCTCCGTCCACGACTGCTCCCTCTCAACCTCCCAAACGCAGCAAGAATGACCAAAAGATCATCGACTGGATGACCAATCGAATCGCAAAGCTGGACGCGGACTTGGCGGCTGTGCGAGGCGAGCTGGAGGCGCTGAAGTCGAAGCCGTCACCGTCCTCTGAGCGGGAGGCTTTTTTGCTTGCTGAATTAGAGACTGTGAATCATCAGTTGGAGTGTAAGTTCGCCCTGTATATTTTTCGAGTTTGCATTGTGTTGCCTTGCAATTAACTTGAGATTTGCTTTTTGCAGGCGCTTGCTTCGACCAGCCCAAAGAGGAGGTTCGCGTGCGCGATCGGCTGGATGGCTATGCTAGCAGCGACCAGTACTCCACCCACCCCTTCTGGTCAGACAGGGCTAGGGTCAGTACTGGCAACACTCCTTGACCGTTCTTGGCACACCGCCATTGCGCTGGAGACCTGCAGGCTAGCCTTGGCTCGAGTGCATCGCTCGTTGTTCCCTTTAAACGAGCAGCCAGGGAGTCTAGCCGAATTGCTGAGAAGGTTCCGTAATGGCAAGGCGATCAAGAAGTTTGTTCGAGAGCAGCTTATTGGCGGAGCCAACGTTGCGCTCGGGTGGATCCGGTCGCACTACCCAAGATTTGACTTCCAGAAGATTGCTGCGGGGCCTCCCCCTGTGCCTGGTGGTGGCCCCGTGCCTATGCAGGAGCACTATAGGGAGACTCGTGCAGATGCCCTTGTTATAGTGCATAAGATTTTGAAGGAAGAAAAGAATTGGGTAGAGCCGAAGGAGGAACCAGCCGAATAGACTAGCTCTTTTTGTAATGTGGAACTTGTATAGTTTATGTAAAGTTTTGTTGTTTGTACAGAGGGCGAGCCCCCGAGCATTTGAGTGAACGAAATTTGTTTTGCTGCGTAATTTGAGCAACTCAGCCCCCGAGCCGTCGAGTGCGCTGAGGTATTTTGTTTTGCAAGATTAGCATACGACCCAGCCCCCGAGCCTTCGAGTGCTGGTAGCTGAGTGCTGTAATTTTAGCGACCTAGCCCCCGAGTCTTCGAGCGTAGCTAAGATGTACTGCGTTTTATCATATGATGCAGCCCCCGAGTGTTCGGGTGTGACTAAGTATTTGCGAATGTGCTTATGCAAAGAAATAAATGAGAGGAACATTGATTTTATTCCACTTTTTGTAAGCTGCAGGCCGCCTCATTAAAAACCTTCCAGCCCCCTTAGGTACCCTGGTAAGGAAAAGAGCGCGTCTGAAACCTGCAGCTATCCGACATATGGCCTATTACATTTGATGACTGAACAGTCTAAGCATAGAAACGGCGCAGCTGCGCAACGTTCCAAGGGTTGTGAGAGGGTTCTCCCGTCTTCGCGTGCTTCAGTCGATAAGCTCCACCGTCGATGACCTCCGTGACGATGAAGGGCCCTCCCATGGAGAGGCGAGCTTGTGCACCTTCTTCTGCTTCAGGCGAAGGACCAGATCACCCACCGTGAAGGATCGAGTGCGCAGTCGGCGGCTATGATAGTTACGGAGGCTCTGCTGGTAAACAGCTGTACGGGCAAGGGCGATGTCGCGGGCCTCGTCCAATGTGTCGACGCCGTCTTCGAGTGCTTCTTCCGCGTCGTCCTCGTCGTATGCGGTGACTCTTGGTGCGTCGAATCGAATGTCAAACGGCAAGACTGCCTCTGCTCCGTACACCATGAAGAAGGGCGTGTACTGTGTCGACCTATTTGGAGTTGTGCGGAGGCTCCATAGGACAGATGGCAGCTCTTCAACCCATGCACCTGCTGCTCGTTTGAGTGGGACCAAGAGTCGCTTCTTGAGTCCGCTGCATACGAGTCCGTTTGCCTTTTCCACCTGACCGTTCGACTGCGGGTGCGCCACCGATGCGTAGTTGAGCTTGATCCCTTGGTCCTTGCAGAAGTCCTTGAACTCTTCTGCCGTGAAGTTGGTGCCGTTGTCCGTGATGATGCTATGAGGGACGCCAAAGCGGTATATGATGGACTTGATAAAATTGACCGCGGTGGAGGCAGTCGAACTTGTGATGGGGACCGCTTCGATCCACTTGGTGAATTTGTCGACTGCTACCAGGAGGTGAGTGTGTCCGCCCCGAGAGGATTTCTTGAGTGGCCCGACCATGTCGAGTCCCCATTGGGCGAAAGGCCACGCCAACGGGATTGTCTTCAGCTCTGACGCAGGTGCGTGCGGCTTAGTCGCAAATTTCTGACAGCCGACGCACTTTCTGACGATGTCCTCCGCGTCCCTGAGCGCAGTGGGCCAGTAGAACCCCGCTCGAAAGGCTTTTGCTACGAGAGCTCGACTGCTCGCATGATGTCCGCAGGTCCCTGCGTGTATGTCTCGAAGGATGGCCTCACCATCTTCGTGTGCTATGCACCTCTGAAGTATCCCAGAGATGCTGCGCTTGTATAGTTCACCGTTGATGATGGTGTATGCTTTTGCGCGTCTGGCCACCCGCCGCCTTCTGCTACGTCTTCTGGAAGCTCGCCGTTCTTCAGGTATGCCAGGAACCGATGCGTCCATGTTGGCTCAACCAGGAAAACTTCGACTGGTGGATCATTGACGCTGGGTGCAGCGCTCTGGGCTGCAGTTTGCGCGGTCGGAGTTTTCGACTCTGCTTTTTGCTTTGTTTTGATGGAGCGATGCTCGATTTTCTCGAGGAAGACACCGGGTGGTACTTGTGCCTTTGTGGAGCCGATGTTGGCGAGTTTGTCTGCTTCTTCATTGCTTTCGCGCCCAATATGGCGCAGCTCGCACCCGTCAAAGCTGCCTTCCATGATGTTGTACAGGTCGCGATAGGCGATCATGTTATCTGCTGTAGCATCACAGGCCTTCATAGTTTGCTGCACCACCAGGTTCGAGTCGCCATAGATCATGAGTCGAGTGCAGCCACATGCTTTTGCCATCCGCATGCCATGCAGGAGTCCCTCGTATTCTGCTTCGTTGTTTGAGGGTGTGGGGAAGTCCATCTGTAGGACGTAGCGGAGCTTGTCGCCTTTTGGTGATATCAGAATGACGCCTGCGCCGCGCCTTCATGCTTCTTCGACCCATCGAAATACATTGTCCAAGAATTGGACAAGTCCGGAACGTCGGGTAGCTGGGCTTCAATCCACTCGGTGGTGAAATCAGGAAGGACTTGTGCCTTGATTGCCTTCGGGTGCTCGTAACGGATGTCTCGAGGCCCCAACTCGATGACCCACTTGGCGACCCGCCCGGTTGCATCGGGGTTTGTGAGGATGTCTCGCAGCCCTGCCGAGCTAACAACAATGATCGGGTGCTCAGCAAAGTAGTGTGCCACCTTTCGTGAAGACATGAATACAGCGTAGGCTAGCTTTTGATAATGCGGGTACCGCTGTTTTGATACTGAGAGGACCTCGCTAAGATAGTAGACGGGTCTCTGTACGCCATGCGGGTGTCCCTCTTCCATGCGCTCAACCACCAGGACAGTGCTGACCACCCGATTAGTCGCAGAGACGTATAGAAACAACGGCTCGCGCTCATTGGGTGCCACCAAGATTGGAGGGTTTGTCAGTACTCGCTTGAGATCTTCAAAGGCTGCTTGTGCTTCGGGTGTCCACTCGAATTTGTCTGTTTTCTTCATCAGCTGATAGAACGGGAGCGCCTTTTCGCCCAGTTTGCTGATGAAGCGGCTAAGTGCTGCGACCCGACCGGCCAGTTTTTGGATCTCCCGAAGTTTTGTTGGTGGTGGCATGGTGAGGATGGCCTGCAGCTTTTCCGGGTCCGCCTCGATGCCTCTGGCGGAAACAAGGTAACCCAAAAGTTGTCCGGCTGGCACGCCAAAGACACACTTCTTGGGATTGAGCTTGATCTTGTAATGCTTCAGGTTGGCGAAGGTTTCGCGCAGGTCGTCGAGGAGTGTCGACTCCTTTTTTGTTTTGATGACAATGTCGTCGACGTAGACTTGGACGTTGCGTCCAATTTGCTTTTTGAGGCAGTTTTGCATCATGCGCTGGTACGTAGCACCCGCGTTCTTGAGCCCGAAGGGCATAGTTGTGTAGCAGTAGACGCCGTAAGGGGTGATGAAGGCAGTCTTGTCTTCATCCTCTTCTCTCATCCGAATCTGGTTATAGCCCGAATAGGCATCCAGGAAGGATAGGCGCTCGCATCCCGCCGTTGAGTCGACGATCTGGTCGATACGTGGCAAGGGGAAGTGGTCCTTGGGACAGCATTTGTTGAGGGAGGTGAAGTCGACACACATGCGAAGGACAGTCGAATTCTTCTTTGGCACCAGGACAGGGTTGGCAACCCAGTCAGATTTTTTGATCTCCCGAATAAATTTTGCGTCGAGTAATCTGTCGACTTCTTCTCCAATAGCTACGCGTTTCGGCTCGGAGAACCGTCGCATTGTTTGCTTTACAGGTTTTGCATCTGGAAAGAGTTGAAGAGAGTGCTCGGCGAATTCCCTGGGAATACCTGGCATGTCAGCTGGACACCAGGCGAAAATTTCCCAGTTCTCACGGAGGAATTCGACGAGCGCGCCTTCCTATGCGGGTGATAAGCTGGACGACACGTTGACCGTCTTGGCCGGGTCCGTCGGGTGGACCTGATGCGACGTTGTGTCGTTTTTTGCGTTGAAAGCGGCGTCGGGTGCCTGCTTTTTTGTTTGAGGGAACACTGTGCGATCATTGGTGAGGGAGATCTCCTTGAGCTGTTCCTGCATCCCGAATGTCTCGGATATTTTGCTGAATTCTCTGTCGCAGCTATCAGATCGCTGGAAGTTGCCCTTGACGGTGATAACTCCTTTGGGTCCTGGCATTTTGATCATCAGGTACGCGTAGTGCGGGACCGCCATGAACCGAGCGAACGTCGGGCGCCCCAGGATCGCGTGATATTGCGATTTCCAGTCGACGACCTCAAAGTCGACCTTCTCCGATCGAAAGTTGCCTGGCTCACCAAAAACAACTGGGAGCTGTAGTGTCCCGAGTGGCAGGACTGCTTTGCCTGGGACTATGCCATGAAAGGTTGTGTCTGACTCAGGTAGATTTTCGACTGATAGATTCATCTTGCGAAGCGTGTCGGCGAATATTATGTTGATTCCGCTTCCTCCGTCCATGAAGACCTTGGACATGGCGTAGCCACCGATTTGAGCGTCGAGTACCAGGGGCGCGTGCCCTGGCCGCACCACGGCTGGGGGATGATCTGCACGTGAGAACGTTATGCTTGTTTCTGACCCCTTCAGATATTCAGGTACTGCTGGGGGTGCCATGACCGCCATATTGACTTGTCGAGTGATCAATTTCTGCTCCCTGTTGGTTGGGCGTCCCTTCTGGATCATGTTCATCTGTCCACGAGCTTCAGGGTACCGTTCTGCCGGTTCTGGTGGGGCTTCTAGGCGAGCTTGATTTTGCATTGCGCCTGCCACATGCGCGTTTTGACCTGCGGGTGGAGCAGGAGGAGGAGGCGGTGCAGGGGCTCCTGTTGCCACCGCACCTTGAGCTGCTTGCAGGCGTTTTATGTACGCATCTGTCATCCTGGTGAATTTTCTGCAATCTTCACCAGGTGGCTTGAGTGTAGCTTGCCGTCTTGGCCTTTGAACATGTGGAATCTGCACTCTTCATCTAGCTCCTGATCACCCAAACCTTCGGGTGATGGTGATCGGCGTTTGCGCCACTCCTGTTTGCGATATCCATCTCTGCGTGTTCCGTAGTCGCGGCGGTCGTCCTGGCGACTCCTGCCACGATCATCTTGACGACTCGCACTGCGACTGCTGTCATTGCGGTTGTCGTATCCAGCCGCCACCAATTCGACTCCGTCTTGGTCGTCGTAGCGGTGGGATTTGCGTTTGCGCCTGCCGCGGCCGTCTCTTCTGTCCCAGCTTCCGTGGTTGTTGTTGCCACGTGGTGACTCCTGATGCTCTCGCACCAAATCTTCTCCATCTGCCCACTCGTTAGCTACTTTCATGAGTTGTGCTATAGATGTTGGCTTTTGGCGGCACAGCGCTTCCCGAAAGTCGTGCCTGGCAGCTCCTGCGATAAAAGCGTCGATTGCCCTGTCTTCCGACACCATTCCTACAGAGTTGCGCATCGTGGTCCACTTTCTGATGTACTCGCGCAGCGGTTCGTCTGAACGCTGCCTGCAAGCTTGCAGTTCTGCGAATGTCGCGGGTCGATCGCATGTTGCGAGGAAGTTTTTGATGAAGTCCTCCTGGAAACGTTCCCAGGAGTCGTATGAGTTTTCGGGTAAGCTCTTCAGCCAATCCCGCGCGGTCCCAGACAGCATGAGCTGGATATACTGCATCGCAGTTGTGGTTGAGCCTCGTTGACAGGAGACCGCTGTTCTGTAGTCCTCTAGCCAGGACGAGGGTTCCTGCCTGCCATCGAACTTGGGTGTTTCAGACGTGAGTCTGAATCTTTTGGGCATCTTCGCCTGGCGGATGCGTCGAGTGAAGCATAGCGCCCCACAAGGCTCCCACTCGTCGCCCGAGTCTGAATCGCTGCTCCGAGATCGCGTGGACCTTCTGCTTCTGCCTCTGCTGACCCGATGCTGTGCCATGACATCGCGGCGATCACCACTCGCCTCGCGATGCTGAGTTTCGCGTCGACCGCGTCCTGACCGGTCTCGGTCGTCTTGGTTTGCGACTGTACGGTCGCGGTTCTCCCTTGTCTGTACTTCGCGTCGCGGGGTGGCCTCACGACGGGTTCTGCTTCCTCCAGGGTGCTCCTCGACTGTGGCTAGGGCTCCGCCTGCCATGTGGAGCGATTTGATTTGCTGGCGATGCAGTGCCGCGTTCGGGTCACTGTCTGGAGGTTGTGTCGCTTTCAGGTACGTGGCCACTGACATGAGGGCTCCCTGAGCCGTTTTGGGGATGGGGATTCCATCTTCGTCGTGCGTCATGAACGACACATCTAGATCGCGGGTCAGCGCCGCCCTCGCTTGCTGTCAGGTGCGCCAGCCTAGATCGCGAACGTTGTTGTGTTCCTCCAGAAGAATAGAGTGACGACAGCTGGGCGCGTCGTGCACTCGACGCGCTTGCAGCCTTTTTGCGCTCGTCGAGGGTTGCTTTGAGGTTTTTCAACCTTAAGGTCTCCTGCCAGAAGATGTATTTGTGCGCCGCGAGTTCTTCGGGTGTCGAATCCTCGGGCATCATGGTGCAATCATGTATTGCTTTGATCGCTTGCTCCTTTGTGATGACGATCGTGCTGCCGTCTGGCATGGTTGCAGTCATCGGGTAGGTTCTGACGTCAGGACGCTTGCTCCACTCGCCGACGATTCGGGTGCTCCGTCCTCTCGGTTCTCGATCTGCACCATGCAGATCTGGTTTGGAGCGTTACGCGAAATTTTGCCTTTTTCACCGTTGCTGCGATTGTTGAGGAAGGCAGCAGCGGTGTTGAAGTAGAAGTCGATCATGGCCTGACGTCCGCAGCCGTCGTCGCTGTGGACGGACTCGACATCCATTGCGTCGTCTGACGCAGCTTCTTTTGCTGATGATGGTGCGTAGTCCTCAGTCGAAGGAGACGCGGGTGCCGATGGAGACACAGCGGGTAGTTCGTCCATCAGAGATGCCATCTCTGAGGGTGTTGGTGAAGGCACCGGAGTCGATGCAGGCGTGGCCATCAATGACATCATCTCCGAGAGCGTCGGCGATCTTGGCGGAGTTGATGCAGACGAGGCCACCGATTTTGCGGGTGATGACGGAGCCACAGGCGCAGATCCAGTCGATGGGGATGCGGGTGTTGAAGATCGATTCGAGTCCGCCGTGACAAACGCCCCTGTCTGATTAGCAGTAATGTTTGAAGGACAAACGGGTACGTTCTCACCTGATTGCAGATCCGAGTTTGCGGGTTGTGATCCCGGCGAGTGCGGGTTGTAGTCGAAGGAGCCGAAGGGGATCGGTCCCGTGATGGTGATCGGCGAGCTGCCGTTTGCGGATGCAGATTGAGCCGGCGAAACCGTGAACCCAGTGCCACTCGTTCCCACAGACGGCGCCAATTGACGAGGTGTTAACTCGGCAAATCCCATGGTAGTGCACCTAGGGTTGAGAATAGGAACGAGATTGGTAGCACTGGCGATTATCTACGGCTGACAAGCAAGGATTTACCCAGGTTCAGGGCCCTCGTGTGGAGGTAACACCCCTACGTCCTGCTTGTCTGATTATTGATGAGGTGAACACAGGTGTTACAAGGGTCTCGGCGAGATGTCGATCTCGCCAAGGGTTCTGAGGCTAGAGTTGCGTGTATGCTATCGTGTCCTTGATCGGGGACCCTCCCAGCCTTTATATAGGAGGCTGGGTCTCGGGTAACCGACTAGGATTACAGATATGGCAAGTCTAAACCGACTTAATCTATGCCTAACTTGGAGAGCAATCCTTCCTTGCGGGTCCCTTCATGGGCCTTGGTCTTGTTATCTTGATGGGCCTCCATATACGTGCACCAGGTACCTTCACAGTGGGTCACCCGAAGGGTAGGCCCACGTCACCAAGCAGGGCTCTATTCTTGACCTCAAGGTCATGAATCCCACGACCACCGTGATCCTTAGGGCGGCACACTATATCCCATTTGGCTAGCCGGTATTTCTTTTTCTCACTATCCCCTTGCCAAAAGAATCTAGATAAAAAATAATCCAATCGATGCAAGACTCCTTTTGGTACTTGGAAGAAGGATATCATATACAGTACCATGTTTGTTAGTACTGAATTTATGAGCACCAATCTGCCACCTAGGGATAATAGTTTTCCTTTCCAGCTACTCAACCTTTTTTGTAGTCTTTCCTCAACATGTTTCTATTGAGCGATCGTAAGCCTCCTAAAGTGAATTGGGATGCCAAAATAGCTTATCGGAAACTGGCCAATCCCACAGCCAAACAACTCAGCGTACTGGCCTCGTCCTGAGCGTCGCCAAAACAAAACAACTCACTTTTATGGAAATTGATTTTTAATCCGGAAAGTTGCTCGAACGCTGATAATATCAATTTCAGGTTTTTTGCTTTTTCCATATCATGTTCTATAAAGAGAATCGTGTCATCAGTGTATTGAAGAATGGATAATCCACCATCTACTAGATGTGGAACCACTCCTTCAATTTGCCCATCCACTTTCGCACGTTCAATGATTATAGGTAGCATATCAACAACTTTTTTGTTTGGAAGTATTACTAACGGTATCATTAACTTTTATGGTGACACTTCCTTCGGAAACGAAATTCTGAATCATAGCACGATACTCATCAGAAAAAACCTTTCATTCTGAGTGTTTGTTGCAGGAATGACCACTTGACTTCATCATAAGCTTTTTCGAAGTGAATCTTTAGAATAACTCCATATAGCTTTTTCCGATGCAACTCATGGACAGTCTCATGCAAGATTACTACCAAATCAAGGATATTGCGACCTTGCATAAAAGTCATTTGAGTTGGTTTCACAACATGATCAGCCACCGAATTAAGCCTAATAGTAGCGGTTTTAGTGAAGATTTTGAAGTTAACGTTTAGAACACAGATAGGTCTATATTGCTAAATCCTTTCTGCTTCATTAGCCTTTGGCAACAAAATCATCTCACCGAAGTTTAGGCGAAATAGTTCGAGTTGTCCAGCGTGCAACGCATGAAACATCTCTAACAGATCCGAATTGATTATGTCCCAAAAAGTTTGATAAAACTCAGCAGGAAAACCATCCGGACCCGGTGCTTTGGTGTGTTCCATTTGGAAAACTGCCTTCTTTACCTCCTCCTCGGAGTAAGGAGCTTAAGGTGGGCATTTTCCTGATCGGAAACTTGCGCAATGTCATCTATTCGGGATTCATCCAGGGAGAAATTATCCGCCTCTGGTTCTCCAAACAGATTCTTGTAATACTTCGTGATTTATGCTTTGAGTTCCTCATGGCCTTCAATCGTGCCCTCTTCTTGGATAAGAGAATGAATGAGTTTCTTCCTATGTCTGCCATTAGCTAGACTATGAAAGTATCTCGTATTCGAATCTTCCTCCAAAATAAATTGGGCTTTGGATCGTTGGTACCATTTAAGTTCCTCTTCACGAAGAAGACTGGCCATCTCCGCGTTAGATCGATTTTTTAATTCAATCTCTTGCATTGACAGCGGTCGCACTTCAGCAAAAGCTTCTAATTCATCAATAATAGATGACAGTCGAAGCTTGTCCTTCTTTAACTAGCCCACCATATGTCTAGCCCAACCACTCAGGTGTTTGCGCTATTTTATTGTTCCACCTTTGTATTGGATTGAGACCAGGTACCGGCCTCTCCCACACCATTTTAACCATTTCGAAAAAACCTTCCCTATGTAACCATCCTATTTCAAATTTGAACTGACATTTACAATGTGGATTAGGTGATCCCGTGGTTAGGAGTATGGGAGCATGATCTGACAATGCCTCAATACGTTCGAGGGCCCACACTAAAACCAGTGGGAATTTAACTTCCCAATCCGAGTCCATCAGTACACGGTCCAGCTTTTCGTATGTCGGCTCTGGGAGGCTATTAGCTCAAGTGTATTGCCTCCCAGTCATTGAGACCTCTCTCAAACTAAGACTGTCAATTACAACGTTGAATAAGAGAGGCCAACGGTTGTGAAATCTCCCTCTACTCTTCTCATGCGGGAACCTTAGTAAATTAAAATCACCACCTATAATAATATGATATGGATTGTCTTTTACCAGGTTTACCAATTCGCGGAGAAAAGCAGACTTATGTTCATCCTGGGCTGCCCCATACATAGCGACAAGACTCCATGTGAAGTAGTCGACTTTGTTCCGGATGTGGAACTTAATTAAAGTCCCCTTCCGAACTAGCCAACACATCCATGGTTTCTTTTCTGACGCCTAGTAGTAAGCCCCCAGATCAACCACGTGGTGGACGCGACTTCCATGTGAATTATACACCACCAGATAGACGGTTTAGTAGACTCACGGGGAAGTCCCGTTTACCAGTTTCGGAAATGCCCACAAAATTCAATTTATGGTCCCGAATAGAATCAGTAATATGAACATGTTTAGCCTAGTCACGAAGACCTCTGCTATTTTCGAATATGCCATTCATCGGGAAACCATTGGAGGAGTGGACAATTTCGTCTTTTTTCGTGGCGTTTTTTTATTCTTTTTAAAAGAGTCTGCTTTGGACTTTCGGCCAGACGCTTTCATGACATATAATGAGCTGCGCATCGCCTCATCTAAGCCACCCTCTGATATGTCCCCCACTAGGTGTGAGAGAAGCTGGACATCAATTGTGTCATGTAGCTCCTCCTCATCCATGTGAGGTGAAATCGACTTACACGAGGCATTTGGGGTGACTGTTAACCGGACATATTCCAAATGCCTCATTGCTTTAGTCAAAATAGCAATAGTTGTATCATTATTACCCAAAGAAACTCCTACTCTATTCAACTTAGCTGAAATGCATGAATTTTTAAAAGCAAGAAAAGACTTCGGTGTTTTGTTCATACCAGCGGTGTCAAGGTTCTGTTCGGCCTTGCGCCTCATAGCCTTCGCCAGGGAGTCCTCGTCCGTGGCGGAAGACCCGTCCACCGCCATGCTGTGCCTTCCGCTCCTCCTTAGCAAAGTTGACACCGGGGAGGGCAAGGGTGAGGTAGAACCCTTTCCCGGCGTCAACTCACACGAAGGTGCCGAAGAAACAACAACGGCTCCCTCCTGCTGGGCATCGCGCCCCTACTTCTCAAGAGCAACAGTTGCCTGCACAGCCCGAAGCTGGACGTCGCTAGTATCATCCAGGCCGAGCTCAGGAACGTCCGCTCTGGGCGGCAGCGAGCGGCCCACCTTCGCCGGACCAAGCGCGGCGTCTTCCTCACTCGGCGGCAGCGAATGGCCCAGCTGCGCCACGCCCCGCACGCCATCATCCGCCTGGGCGGCAGTGAGGAGGCCACCTGCGCCAGCCCGAGATCGGCTTCATCCGACCTGGGCGGCAGCAAGCTGTCCACCGCCCATTGTCCCTTCGGTGCCCGCGGCGAGCCCAGGTCGCTAGGAGGCACGTTGGCCCGGTCGGTGCAGACTGCCCCAGGCGACGTCGAACGGCCCACCGCCGGTAGCCGCGAAACATCCAGCCCGGGACAGTTGTTCTTCTCCTGTGCGCTCTCCAGGATCAGCATGCTAGGTGCGGTGATCCTCTTCTTCTCCATAGTTTCTTGGCTAAAAATTCCAGCCGCTCTTGTGGGTGTCGAAGATGAAGAAAGTTGCGCCACTAACTCTTTGCCTCTTGGGGTTTGCGGGTTCTTACTAAACGGTGTCACCGCAACGCCATACAACACCTCGTTTCCTCCCAACAATCCCATAGTCGTAACACCCGACCCCGTCGTATTAACTTGAGGCATCGGAGTGTCTCCATCTGCGGACTTTGGAGGGTCATTCATGCTGGATTCATCATTGCCCTGCTCTTCCATACCTTTTGCATCATCATCCTTCTCATTCCGCCTCCATATGAAGGGTACAAAGTCCTTCTCGACGGCGTAGTCCGCCGCCTACTTACTGAACCGAAATGAGTACCCCTTAAGGGCCACAAAGTCATCGGCCTTGACCACCCTTGTCTCAAACAAGTTCGGATTGCGAAGGGCCACAAGAATTCTGACAACATTGTGATGGCGGAGAGCCAGCAGGTCCACATCCATGGTCTTGCCAATTAGAGTACCCACTGCCCAAAGACCCAGAAAATGGCAGACCGTGTTTGGCACTCCAGCTACATGTACCCAAGTCGGCGTCAACTCCGTCATAGGCAAGACCTCCTCAGCTCTACAAATATCCAACGTAATCCATGAATGTTGTTTTGGCACCCCAAGCTCAAACCCATTCATTCGCTCCAAATCCGCCATGGAGGGGAAATTAACCAGGAAAGAATCCTCCTTGTGCGAAATAGCCTCCCAATGCCACGCGGACTGCAGCGGACAAAAGCGAGCCACCAAAGTCTCGATGATATCCGCTGACATCGGTTCACCGGTCACTGTCATGATGGCCACTCGAGACACGCTCGGAGCAAGCTAGGGCCTAAACACTCCACCGGGAAGGTGGCTGAACATAGTGTCCTCACATCCAATGCCCGCCAAACCAGCATACGGCTTCGGCATCCTCAGGATTGGGCAGCGAACAGTCGGGTGCACAATTCTATCATAGATGTAGCAGTAACCGTCCACCGAACATTCTTTTGTCTCATGGGAGTCAACCTTACAGTTCGAGCATCTCTTCCTCTTTGCTTTTTGTGTCCCCGGACCAGCAACGACAACAGGAAGTGGTGTTACCTCCATAGCAGTGGCAGATTCTGCCGCTTGGCTCGGCCCGGCTACCGTTGTCGCGGCCGGTTTCTTCTTCTGCTTTTTCTTGGTGGTCTTCTCCCCTGCCACAAACGGCACCGTGGTCACCGTCATCGGGGTGATGATTGATGGCGCTATCATGGGCGCGGCCATACCACTTGGCAGATTCTGCCGCTTGGCTCGGCCCGGCTGCCGTTGTCGTGGCCGGTTTCTTCTTCTGCTTTTTCTTGGTGGTCTTCTCCCCTGCCACAAACGGCACCGTGGTCACCGTCATCAGGGTGATGATTGATGGCGCTATCATGGGTGCGGCCATACCACGCACAACCCCAGTCGACTGTCCTGCGACTCGCGGAGCCGCAGCGGTCATCCTCGCACCCTGCTCTGTCCCTGGACCGGAGTTACGGCCGAAGATCATCGGTGTGCCGCTTGGCTCGGCCCGGCTGCCGTTGTCGCGGCCGGTTTCTTCTTCTGCTTTTTCTTGGTGGTCTTCTCCCCTGCCACAAACGGCACCGGGGTCACCGTCATTGGGGTGATGATTGATGGCGCTATCATGGGCGCGGCCATACCACGCACAGCCCTAGTCGACTGTCCTGCGACTCACGGAGCCGCAGCGGTCATCCTCGCACCCTGCTCTGTCCCTGGACCGGAGTTACGGCCGAAGATCATCGGTGGCCTTGTTCCTGGGAGCTGCACGAGGACCTGCTGCCCTCCTTCCTGCCCGTTCGCCGGCGCTCCGCCCGAACCACTTGGATTGGAGGCGGACATGGTTGTCGGCGAGCCCACCACCTCGGCGAAGGACCGCGAGAGGGCCGGGACTGGCGTGGGCGTGGTGCGGCAACTAGGAGGAGATGGTGTTGTCATGGATCGGGACAGGGTGGGATGGATCATGGAGAAGGTGGTGCGGCGTGAGGCGTATGTCGAGGACGAACTCACGTCAGCCTCGATGGAAACCCTACGCGGATCGTCTTCCAACTTTCTCCATAGCCCAGCGAACCGGCGGCCCAGATACGCCCATGGCGACGAACGGCCAGGATCGTCATGCACCGGGGGCCCAGCTGGCCGGTTTTTTTTGAAATTTGGGGCCCGTCGTAGCAGCGTGATCCGCGCCTCCCGGATCGGCGACGCTCGCCGGCGAGCTCCCGCCGTCGTCATCTCCGTATCCCGTCGAGGCCGGCAAGAACATTCCAAGGACGGCCCACGGCGAGATCCGAGGACGAGGGAGAGGACCCCGCCAGCCAACCCTAACTGGCTTAGCCACCGCAGCACCTCTCGCCGGCGTCGGCGGAGAAGACCGCCCACGCCCCGCAGCGCAGTGCGACTTAGGCGGGCTCATGGGCATTCCCAGCGCCGGCGGTGATGGCGGAAAGTCGCCGTCCAGCGTCGAAGGCGACGAAGATCGCCTCTCCCAGACCCGGGATGCCGGCGTTGGGAACCCGATCTCGTTCTAGAATTCCTGCGCGAGTTCCTTGTCCGACCGCCGGCCCTTTCTCGCGACCGTCTTCCAGCCCTCCGCCGGCGCCTCCTCTTCTACTTCCTCCACCAGCACATCCATGGCGGCCTCGAACGGAACCTCGGAGAGGCAGTCCTCTTCGTCCAACGAACTCTCCTCTTGGAGACACGAGAACCGCGAGCCCCCCGAGTCACACGCCGGCGAGCGAGACTCCCGCTCCGACGATAGCCCATTGGGCGGCAGCGTCAGCCACCGCCGTCGCGCAGCGCCCGTCGCCCGCTCCGTCGCCCACTCCATGACAGAGGATGTTGGCAAGACCAGAGTACAGTACTGAATGTGTCGGCGGTATTTATATGTGCATCGCTTAATGGGCCTTCGCATGGGAAACGGGGATTTACATATCTCCGTATCTGTTTTGGACTTATCAGCAACGAAGACTTATTTTTCCTCCGTTTGAAATATCTAGGCAACGGAGTTATTTTGTTCTCCGTTACCATTGTGTCGGGCCCATCACCGGCTAGCGCGCGCGCACTCTCGCAGAAGCGCGTGGAAGGCTCGATTCTCCGTCGCCTAACTCGTGTCGTTTCCATAGAGGGATATCTGATGTGTCGTTCTGTACTAGTGTTGGTATGTTGGGGCGGCGGCCTCGAATCTTCTGGCACAGCGTTCGTGGTCTGCGGGTAGTCATCTTGTGTAGCATGGGCTACAAGGCGTCTTTCCGTGCAGCGTTGCGGCTCGCGTATGAGCGGGGGAAGTCGGAGCAGCAGCTCGGGACACAGTTGTGTGTGTTTGTGCGACGGTGGTCTAGTGTCGTTTGGGCGATGAGGCCTCGTTGTTTGTTCGGTTTTCGGACCTGGTTTTCCTCTAAACGGAGTCACTCTGTACGGTTTTTGAACCCGCTTTTCAATATAAGCTGGGTCATCGGTCATCTTGACCTTCTTCTTCTAATAATTTGGTCTTCTAAAAATGGCAGCAGTTGTTTCAGTTGGCAGAGATGGTACCAACTATACTCAGATGATGAAGGTTTTATTCCAGTGGCTATGGATTTCTCATATGTGCTCTATGTTGGCACAAAACAGAGCTTCAACTTTCAGAAGAGCAACTATCGCGAAGTTCTTACTATTGATGTTATATCGTCTGATGATGATTTTTTACGAAGGTCAATACAAACCCGAAGATCACAACATAATGGTACTGGAGGAACTTGGATTAGTTGAGAGGTTGAATAGGAAGGAAAAATAGAAACAACCTGATCAAGAAGTTGTGGAAATAATGCACAAGCTTAATGTGCAGAAGAAGCAAAGAGAGAACAAATTCCTGGACTATGAAGGTGATACTGATGTGGAAGAGTTCTTTGAAGCATCAGATGAATCTGAATTTGAGGAAGCATCTGAACCTGAATATTTTGAACAGAAAAAACCTATGAAGAGGCAAGGCCCAACTAGTATATGTCACTATGAGCCAGAGGATGAACTGATGTGTGACTTTGTCCCATCTAATGATGAGGATACAAGTCATGATGAATTGGGTGATACTGATGATGATTGTGCAGTGGCAAGAGTTGACCTTCCAAATGGCAGGAAGAGGAAGTTAAAGAAGTTGAAGAAGAGGATATGGTATGATCCCAGTAGGGCTGGCCCCAGTGAGCAATTTTGTTTGAAGTTGTGCTTTAGAACTGTGGTTGAATTTAGAGTAGCACTCAGGAATTACCACAGAGCTCAGCTTAGGGATTTTAAATATCATAGGAATGAGAGTGGAAGGATCATTGCTAGGTGCACTGATGTAGGCAGGAAGAAAGGTTGTCAATGGTTCATCACGGCTTCTTTGATTGCACATGAGAAAACATTTTGCATAAGGAAATTCATAAATCTCCACATTTGTCAACCTCTTGGAGAGAACACAAGAGTTACCATTGATTGGCTAACTTGTAGGTCAATGAAGGCAGTTAGAACATATCCCAATACTTGTGTTGACACACTAATTGAGAATGTGAAGTTGGACTATGGAGTGGAAGTGCCAAGAAGCAAAGCTTACAGGGCTAGGAAGAAGGCCTTTTATGTTGTCATTGGTGATCAAAAGGCACAGTACACAAGATTGAGGGACTACTTGCAGGCTATTCTTGATACAAATTCTAGAAGTAGGTGTATATAGTTACAACTAAGCAGCTTGTGGAGCATCCCAGCCCAAATCCAAGCTTTCATGGGTTATTCATCTGTTTAAATGCTTCAAAGGAGGGTTTTCTAAATGGATGCAGGCCATTCATAGGTAATAAAAATGGATACCACTGAAATTATAGTAGCCAACTGATTTCAGCAATGAAGATAGCACAGTTTCTTAAATACAGCAAAGAACAATAGCACATTTTCATAATTGAACAAACAGCAACCCGTTCTTTAACTAATTTTCACCAATGAACAATATCACAGTTTCTTAATTTCACCATGAATAATACCACTTTTTCATAATTACAACTACTATGACAGAAATGTAAATCTGACAGAGATGGAAACGTAGTACTTACATTTTCAATAGAACACAGATAGAATCGCCGGCCGGTGTTGCTTTCTTCAAATGCAACACACTTCCGAGGTGCGAGCTTGTGGACACGACAAAATGAGGGAGCATCCGGTGCTATACTGAAGAACGTGGGGTCGTCGCAGGTATCAGGGGCGTAATCACGGTCGACGAACTCCTAGATGGCAGATTAAATCGTTTTTAGAAGACCAAATCGACTCGAAATCGCAATCCATTCGAACCCTAACCCTAGATCGAAAAAAAGGAGCGGCAGAAATTGCTTACACTAAGAAGAGACTCGCTCGAACAACAGCTGTCGTCATCCAAATCGGTTGAGCAGCAGCTCTGGGCGGCGTAGGAGTTGAAGCCGGAGACCGTCGCCCGGAAGGAGAGGCGCCAACGGCAGAGCCTCCGTCAGTTGGCGGAGAAGGAGAAGGCGGCGAAGAAGGCGGCTGCGGAGATGCAGGTGGACGGCCTGGACGCGCCATCGCCCGCGCCCAAGCCGCGGATGCCAGCGGCCCCGGCAGTGCCCCCGGCAAGAAGGTCGACGTCCTCTGCCACGAACACGGAGGACAACCCGTCGTTGTGGCCACGACGGGGCGGCGGAGGACATCCGAGGGTAAGACACGGCAAAGATGGTGTCAGAGTGGGCCGTCCATGGCGAAACGGTGGCCAGCGGCGGATTGGGGAGGGGAGGCGACAGGACGGGAGCGGGCTGGAAACTTCCGAGCGGCACTTTGGGGTGCGCGCGAAGCCGAAAGAGTTTTTGGGCATGGCCAATTTTTTGGGCAGTCCAAAAAATTATTGGGCACCAAATAGGGATAGGGCAGCTTTGGAGCAACTTTTTTTTTTGCCCCAAATGTCCTAAATATCAGTTTTTGGGCACCACTTTTTTTTTTGTCATCGGTTGGAGATGCTCATGCTCTTAGGGCCTCCGGTCGTCTGGAGAAATAATCATGCGCATCTCGGTGCAGACTTATGAATTTGTGATCGAGGGCGGCAGGCTGGAAAATGGATCGGAGTCGGACCGATCACTTGGACCCGGCCCGGCCGCATTTTATGCAGCACGGGATTGGAAATCAATCGGGAGAATCTCCTGTTCACAAATAAAAATAGGGAGAATCTACTCATGGAAAGGAAACCGATGTGAAATGCAAGCTACGTACCTCAATGGACGCGCTGTCCCTAGCAACATGGTAAGTACTCGACGCGGTGATTTTTAGCAACATGGTAAGTACTCCGTATATTGGACGCCGTGATTTATTTCCAGAAATCACCGCGTCAGATCTAAATCTAGCACAAAATTTTGGCGCCAATCACGGCAGCGCCTCCTTATATCCCCCTGCCTTCCCTGTTCCCTCACCTCTCCATCGCATCGCAGAGAGAGATAGAGAGAGACAAGGCAGAAGCAGGGCAAACAGAGCGCCCGCGTTTCCGCCGCCGCCGCCTCCTCCTTCAACGACCATGCCGCAGCCGCCGCTCGACAACGGTAAGAGGACGAAAGGGCGGCAGCGCAGGGAGAACCGCCTGGTGGAGAACAAGGAGTCCCGGCAGGTCACCTTCTCCAAGCGCAAGGCCGGGCTCTGGAAGAAGTGCGCCGAGATCGCCGTGCTCTGCGGCGCCAAGATCGCCATGGTCGTCTTCTCCGAGGCCGGCAAGCCGTTTGCCTTCGGCAGCCCCTCCGTCGACGCCGTGCTGGACCTCATCGACGCCCCTGCTCACGTTCTTGCTGGTGCTGCTGACGAGGTGCACTTGGAGGCCGTGGAGGCGCTTTATCGGGAGACTGACGAGAAACGCGTGGAGGTCACGGCGGAGGCCGCGCGGATGAAAGCCATCGGGAAGAAGGTGGTGGAGCTGCAGAAGCAGGCGGGGAAGGAGAACTGGTGGGAGGCCGACGTGAACGCGCTCGGGATGGAGGAGCTGCTGGTCTTCGAAAAGTCGCTCGAACGCCTCAGGGGCAATGTCCGCCGCCACATCGACAATCGGCTCGCACCTCAGTAGCGTAGAGGTTTTCGATAATTGCCGCTGGTCTTTGGTTAATGCTTTCTTAATTAATTTTTGGGTCACCAATTTAGTCCTGTTTACCTGAGTTTTGCTAGTACTATATGGATTGGCGCTGCACGGCCATGCGACAAGTTATGTGTTTCTAGATTAATACGATATATTTTCTGTCTGCTCTAATGAGCACTCCAGCCGAAATTCAGAGGTCTTTTGCGTGTGCGTGTCGTCCCCGCTTCTATACAGTTGATCCGATCGCTAGCATTTTGTAATTTCGGCACTAATCCTGGATTAATGGATTAAGTCGATGAACATGAGATTTGAGGCCGAATTAATTGTCGGTTGGAAGTACACAATACAAAAACAAAATAAGTTTCCTTTTCTAAATGCTGCACCTTTCGTAAAGGCCAAGACAAGCAGCAACGCAAATATCTAAAACCAAAATAGTTTTACTTTTGAACATGCCTTTAGTAAAGGGAAAAGGACAGGCAGCAACGAAAATGGGCGTACGTTTTGGAGGTGCTGATGAAACATCCATGTAGTATCTTTTTGTTTCAGCCTTCAGGTTTACTCTCTGCTCCAATGAGCACTCCAGCCGGAATTCAGATTTCTTTTGCGTCTATATTCTCATGTGCTCTATTTTCGGTTGATCAATTCGATAGCATTTTGTAATTTTCAGCACTAATCCTGCATTAATCAACTCAATGAACATAAGATTTGAGGCCGAATCAATTGTCGATTGGAAGTACAAAATCCAAGAACAAAATAAGTTTCCCTTTGGACATACTGCACCTTTCTTAAAGGCCAAGACATGCAGCAACGCAAATATCTAAAACCAAAATAGTTTTCCTTTAGCAATTCTTCTATAAAATTAAGCCACCAAGGGCTAGTCCTGGTTGGTCTCATTTTTTTCTGAAAAAAAAATAGTTTTCCTTTTGAATATGCTACACCTCTAGTAAAGGGCAAGACAAGCAGCAACTAAAATGGATACGTGATGTTGAAACATTGGTGGATACTTTGGTTTCAGCCTTCAAGGGCAATGCTAACTCTAACTCTACCAGTAATTCAGATGATTAGTGTATAGAACTGTACATATATATCCTGTTTTTCAGAAGTTGAGTGGGCCTCCTAAGCCTTGCCAAAAGACATCAGAAAACGGATTTGCTAGTTCTAAGTCGCCTGAGAACTCGTGAGTTCTCAGTCACGTTCCCGACCGTTCGATCTCCCGCGTCAAGATTCGTGCGTTTTGTTTTTTTTTTCGGGCGACCGTGTCTGCGGGCTGAGTTGTCTGCGGGCTGAGCGTGTCTGCGGGCTGAGTTCGATTTGTGTGTGTGCGTCGCGCTGGGCGGCGGTTAGTCCGCGTTTTGTGGGCTTTTTGTGTGGGCTTATGTTTCTGCGAGTTTCTTATGTTTTTTTGGGTGTTCTTCTTTGTTATTTTTTGTAGGCTAACGATAGTAAAAAAAAATTGAGAGAGATGAATGTTTTGGAGTTCTAGGTGTTTTTATTTTTGTGTTCAGATTATTTTGAAGATGTAGTATTAATCAAAGATCACTACTAGGTTACTAAGTAGCAGATTGGTCCTTGCTACTTCAGAGCAGAGATCAAAGAACTTGCTGATATAGTATGTAGTATTCATTAAATTAAACTGGGAAGTATGTTTGTTCAAATTAGTAGGTAGTTAGTATTGATGTATCTTTTGTAGTATTCATTAAATTAAACTGGGAAGTATGTTTTTTATTTTTGAGTGAATACTGGTGTTGTGAAGCTGCTATATGCATGCGGGGGCACTTTTAGATATGTTATATTATCCATCAACTTTTTTGGTATTTTTGTATTTTGGTGATTTGCATACATGTAGTTAGTTTTTTAGTGCGTGCACTAGGTTACATGGATGTTTGTTCTCTTCAGTAATTGATGTGGTTTTTATGAGTTTATGCTCATAGTACCAGTTTTAATGCAGTACCGTCATCTGGGAATGAAGTGCCAAGTCTGCTGCAATCCTGATGGACCATGCAGGGTTAAAAGAAGAGAATGCTCATTCTTCATGGGCTCGTTGGTTGAAGAGTTCAATGAAGCTTTTGTATATTTTCTTAAAAGTTTTTTCACTACTATTTTTTGTTGTCATGTTTTTTTGGGCCATTTTCCAGTTGCAAGCTACTCGAAACTAGGGTTTTGGGCCATTTTTCCAGTTGCAAGTTACTCGCAACTAGGGGTTTTTGGGCCATTTTTCCAGTTGCAAGCTACTTGAAACTAGGGTTTTTTGGGGGCCATTTCCAGTTGCAAGCTACTCGCAACTGGTGTGTTTGGGACCATTTTCTAGTTGCAAGCTACTCGAAACTAGGGTTTTTTGGGCCATTTTTTCAGTTGCAAGCTACTCGCAACTAGGGATTTTTGGGCCATTTTTTACAGTTGCAAGCTACTCGAAACTAGGGTTTTTTGGCCATTTCCCAGTTGCAAGCTACTCGCAACTGGTTTGTTTGGGGACCATTTTCCAGTTGCAAGCTACTCGAAACTAGGGTTTTTTGGGGCCATTTTCCAGTTGAAAGCTACTTGAAACTAGGGTTTTTTTTGGGGGCCATTTACAATTTTGCAAGCTACTCGCAACTGGTGTGTTTGGGACCATTTTCCAGTTGCAAGCTACTCGAAACTAGGGTTTTTTTGGGCCATTTCCCAGTTGCAAGCTACTCGCAACTGATGTGGTTGGGGACCATTTTCCAGTTGCAAGCTACTCGAAACTAGGGGTTTTTGGGCCATTTTCTAGTTGAAAGCTACTTGAAACTAGGGTTTTTTTGGGGCCATTTCTAGTTTGCAAGCTACTCGCAAGTGTGTTTGGGGACCATTTTTCAGTTGCAAGCTACTCAAAACTAGAGTTTTGTGGGCCATTTGTTTTAAGTTGCAAGCTACTCGAAACTAGGGTTTTTTGGGCCATTTTTTTTAAGTTGCAAGCTACTCGTAACTAGTGTTTTTTGGGCCATTTTTCATTTGCAATCTACTCGAAACTTTCTTTTTTTTGCCATTTTCCCAGTTGCAAGCTACTCGCAACTGGTGTGTTTGGGGGACCATTTTTCAGTTGCAAGCTACTCGAAACTAGGGGTTTTTGGGCCATTTTTTCAGTTGCAAGCTACTCGCAACTGGTGTGTTTGGGGACTATTTTCCAGTTGCAAACTACTCGAAATTAGGGTTTTTTGGGCCATTATTTAAGTTGCAAGCTACTCGCAACTAGGGTTTTTTTAGCCATTTTTCCAGTTGCAAGCTACTCGAAACTAGGTTTTTTTGGCCATTTTCCAGTTGTAAGCTACTCGCAACTGTTTTTTTTTTGGGCCATTTTCCCAGTTGCAAGCTACTCGCAACTGGTGTGTTTGGGACCATTTTCCAGTTGCAAGCTACTCGAAACTAGGTTTTTTGGGCCATTTTTCAGTTGTAAGCTACTCGCAACTGTTTTTTTTTTTTGGGTCATTTCCCAGTTGCAAGCTACTCGCAACAGTTTTTTTTTGGGCCATTTTTCCAGTTGCAAGCTACTCGGAACTAGGGGTTTTTTGGGCATTTTTCAGTTGCAAGCTATTCGCAACTGGTGTGTTTGGGGACCATTTTCCAGTTGCAAGCTACTCGAAACTAGGGTTTTTTGGGCCATTTTTTCAGTTGCAATCTACTCGCAACTAGGGTTTTTTGGGAAATTTTCCAGTTGCAAGCTAATCGAAACTAGGATTTTTTGGGCCATTTTTCCAGTTGTAAGCTACTCGCAACTGGTTTTTTTGGGCCATTTCCCAGTTGCAAGTTACTCGCAACTGGTGTGTTTGGGGGACCATTTTCCAGTTGCAAGCTACTCGAAACTAGGGTTTTTGGTCCATTTTTCCAGTTGCAAGCTACTCGAAACTAGGGTTTTTTGGGCCATTTTTTCAGTTGCAAGCTACTCGCAACTAGGGTTTTTGGGCCATTTTCTAGTTGCAAGCTAATCGAAACTAGGTTTTTTTGGGCCATTTTTCCAGCTGTAAGCTACTCGCAACTGGTTTTTTTGGCCATTTTCACAGTTGCAAGCTACTCGCAATTGGTGTGTTTGGGGACCATTTTCCAAGCTAGTTATAACATAGTCGTAACTCGTGTGGTTTTTTGGGCCATGTCTAGTTCCAAGATACTCGCAGTGCTTTTTCTTTTGCCATGACCATTTTCAAGCAAGTCGTAACTGGCGTTTTTTGGGCCATTTCCCAGTTGCAAGCTACTCGAAACTAGGGTTTTAGGACCATTTTCCAGTTGCAAGCTATTCACAACTAGGGTTTTTGGGCCATTTCTTAGTTGCAACCTAGTCGCAAGTAGGGTTTTTTGGGCCATTTTCTAGTGTTTTTCGGACATTTTTCTAGTTGCAAGCTAGTCGCAACTGGTGTTTTGGAGGGCCATTTTCTAGTTACGTGCTACTCGCAAATGGAGTTTTTTGGCCATTTTTCTAGTTGCAATCCACTCGCAATCCATTTTTTCAGTTGCAAGCTACTCGAAACTATGGTTTTTATCACCATTTTCCAGTTGCAAGCTACTCGCAACTGGTGTTTTGGAGAGAAATTTTTTTTGTTACATGCTACTCGCAACTAGTGTTTTTTTTGCCATGACCATTTTTCAAGCTACTCGCAAATGGAGTTTTTTGGCCATTTTTCTAGTTGCAATCCACTCGCAACTGGTGTTTTTTCGCCAATTTTTTCAGTTGCAAGCTACTCGAAACTGTGGTTTTTATCGCCATTTTCCAGTTGCAAGCTACTCGCAACTGGTGTTTTGGAGAGAAATTTTCTAGTTTATATGCTACTCGCAACTAGTGTTTTTTTTGCCATGACCATTTTCAAGCTACACGCAAATGGAGTTTTTTTTGGCCATTTTTCTAGTTGCAATCCACTCGCAACTGGTGTTTTTTCGCCAATTTTTCAGTTGCAATTTACTCGAAACTGTGGTTTTTATCGCCATTTTCCAGTTGCAAGCTACTCGCAACTGGGGTTTCGGAGAGAAATTTTCTAGTTACATGCTACTCGCAACTAGTATTTTTTTTTGCCATGACCATTTTCAAGCTACTCGCAAATGGAGTTTTTTTTAGCCATTTTTCTAGTTGCAATCCACTCGCAACTGGTGTTTTTTCGCCAATTTTTCAGTTGCAAGCTACTCGAAACTGTGGTTTTTATCGCCATTTTCCAGTTGCAAGCTACTCGCAACTGGGGTTTTAAAATCACTAGTTGCAAGTTAGTCGCAACTGAGATTTGTTTTTTTTTGTACAATTACTAACTAGTTTTACTTGGAAGTTAGTCACAACTGATGGTTTTTAGAAGATTTTTCAGGATGAAAGTTAGCGACAGGTTAGTTGTTTTTTGCTTGAAGATGTTGTTTCATCTCAATACTATGGAGTGATGTGTGCCTTGAATGAAGTATATATATGTTAAAATTGAGTTTATGACAATTTTTTTATTTTTTCCATTCTAAAATAAAATCCAAAATCATCCATGTGTGGAAGAGAATGTTAATTCGAAATCACATTTTTTCACCACCGTGATTTTTTTATTTAGTTTTTGGTTTTGATTTTGTTTGGTGTTTGTTTTTTTTTTAATTTGAATAATGTGATTTTTTAGCAACGTATACGATTGTGAAACAGCATATTTCGGACCCAGTAGTCATTTCCTGGCCCCACCAGTCATTCAGTCTACAACTGAGTGTTCCTTTTTTTGGTGTTGCAAAAAAGTGTGTGCTTGTTGCAATTTCGTTGCTGACGTGTGAATTATTTTTTGAATTTCATTCCGTTTCCTTATTCAAGGGTTATCTCCCACCGTGTTCCCCATTGTCGATACGTGGAGGAGGGAGAACAGAGTGGAGGCGAAAGGCGGAGCGGAGTCCGCGCTCGCCGGCGCAGCGGCGGCGGACCTCCGCGAATCGTTCTCTGGCGGCGAAGCTTCACTGCGAGGGACTCCGCTCTAGGTCTGCTTCTAGATCTACCCCGGCGAACGTCTGCCTCCTCCCTGTTGCAAGCGCCTGCGAGTTGTCCCGGGGTGCCGACGCCGTACACCTCCGCGAATCATTCTCTAGCGGCGAAGCTTCACTGCGAGGGACTCCGCTCTAGGTCTGCTTCTAGATCTACCCCGGCGAACGTCTGCCTCGTCCCTGTTGCAAGCGCCTGCGAGTTGTCCCGGGGTGCCGACGCCGTACACCTCCGCAAACCTTCGCTTGGAGCCGCGGTTGAGTATGGCGAGAGTCTGTGCGTGTCAGTACAAGGTTTGATTTCATTTTAGCCGTCCTTTTCAAACTTGTGTTGGGCTTTTTGTAGTGCGAATTTGAAATACCACAGGTTCCATGGCGTATCTAATTAGGGTTTCATTGTATAGGTTTGCTTTTGGCGGTAGAGTTTGTGCTGTAGACCCGATTTTGAGTTTGCACTGAAACAGAGGACATATTTGGGGTCGCTAGCTTTTTAGGGTTCGTGCTCAACGGCTATTTTTCTAGAACACTAAATGAATGAGTGGTTATCTGTGCAGACAGTAATATGTGTGGGAACTAACTATACTACTGCTGGATGTTAAATAATGGTTCATCATTTATATGTTTTCCTTCATGTATAATTATATTTTTGGTCTGAATATAACACACTGAATGTATGAAAATGGCATAGGAGTACATATAATTTTTGCATGTATGAGTTTGAATTTCGTAGTGGCAGTGTGTCAGTGTGAAGGAGTTTTGCTTATACATGGTTTACTGAACTACATGGTTGAAATTGTGGTTGGATTTCGTAGTACCAAGTTAGTTGCAAGTAGTACTTTGTGATATGAAGTTGCATATGAAGAATCCCAACTCAGTTGGAACTCAGACAGTTGCAACCTAGGTTTCTATTTGTGTTTTTTTTCTGGAATAGTGCTTTGGTTTTGGAGTACCAAGTTGGTTGCAACTAGGGCTAGTGATATATAGAAGCAAATGATGTGTAGTTTTCCTCAGGATTGCTGATTCGGTTTGGCTCTTTCATTTTTTTTTGTAATTAGAACATCTAATATGGTAGCACATTTTATTTTTTTATGGTACGTTTAATTGACAGTTTTGGTTTATTCAGATATGTTTCCAGAAATGGACGATGGTGCACACGATTCTGATGGAGATCCTTTTGGTGATGACTGTGCTCAAATTGGCGACGATGATACCGAGAGGAATGATGATGATGTTTCAGAAACTGAGTTATCAAAAATTAATTTGTACAATGGCATTAAGAAGATGGTATGAGTTTTTATGGTGTTAAAACTAATTTAACTGACAACATCAAAAACCATAGTTCTTGCTAATGTAGCTGTGTTTCTTCAAAAATTTCCAGGTGGAGAAGAGTGTTGAAATTATAAGAAAGCACAGAACTGAACGTAAGAAGAAGAGGAAGGTAATTTGTAGGAAGTTAGAGTTGCTGTGAATCTGTTTTTGTTACTTTTTCTTTTTCATACGTGCTATCCTTTTCTCTACATCGTTTCCTTGTTTTTGTACATCTCAGAGAACCAATGGCAATGGTGGCGATGCTTGTTACAACAGACAAGATACAAATGCTTACATCAGATGTACGTTGCCATATCTTGCCAAGGTTATCCAGAGCATAACTTGTTCAGATCATAGGATATCACTTGTAAAGAAGATGGGTTTTGAAGAAACATTGCACATCGATGATTGCTATATCCCTAGGCTTTTTGCACAGTGGATAGCAGACAAGATTAAACCTGATGCACAAGTGATACAGTTTGATGAGAAGTCAATCCCAATCAACCCCAAGTCGTTTCAAGATGTGTTGGGAATTCCTGCAGGGCTACTGCCAGTGCTAACAGATGAGGACTCTGGAAAAGCAGCATTTCTTGGATTTTTTGGCTTGTCTGAGATTCCAACAATCAAATACTTTGGAGAGAAGATAATAAACAACGACGACCTGGGTGATGATGAGTTTTGTATGTGCTATGGTGCTGTTGTTCTTTCTACATTTCTATGTCCTAATTCAAGCCCAAGACCAAGCACAAAGTACTTGGGTGCCCTTGCTGATGTTGAAAACATTGGGAACCGTAACTGGTGTCAGTTTGTTCACGACTGGATGATGTGGTACATCCAGAAGTACCTGAAAGAGCGAGCAAAGCAAAACAAACTGACATTAACACTTGGAGATGTATCTACCATTTGGCGGTATGTCTAACCTAACATTTTTGTTATTTTTTTCATTCCTGTGATGTGTTTTTTCATTGGGTTTGATGTGACAGTATTGTGTTTTTTGTGATGCAGGTGCGTTATCTCGACTTCATTGATTTAGGTCCAATAAATTTGCCATCAACACTACCAAGAATTCGAGTATGGAAAGGAGATCTAATAAAACATTTCAGTGAGATGGACAGACGGAACGACGGAAATTATGGGTCTCACACTGTAAGTCTACATTTTTTACTAGTGTATACGTGTATGCAGTGCTATAGGTATTGTGTAATATGTCTAACTATACACCTCTTTCGAAATGACCAGATAAAAGATGTGTCTGAAACATGCTATGCACCTCCTTCGATTGCTACTACTCAATATGAGTGTGGTCATGATAGATTCAAGAATCAAATTGCAACAGTTACTGGGGAACATATGTCAAAGGAGGTGTGCTCTTTTTGTTATAATGTCACTTTGTTTTCATTTCCTCGTTTCCTTATTGAGTTTTTGTGGTATCAGTTTAACTGATTTTTGTTTTGTGTGTTCAAATGTCTGCCCAGGTAAAGGATGATCTTTTTAATGCATTCCAGAGCCATATGGTTGATGCAAGCCCTGAAAATTACCAGAGAGCACAAGTTCTTGTCATTGATTTTCTCAAGATCATTGTATCGGAAGGAGTGACTAAGACAACATCAGAAAGAACTATGGTTGGAAGTCAAGGTAGCACGGACCTAGATCATGAAGGTATATTATCACAATTCCTCTCACCAGGTTTTTTTTCTGATTTTGTTTTTGTTTAAAATAAAAATGCTGACAGTGTCTTTTTGCTATTCTTACTGACACGTCCTACAGCAGTTCATAAAGGAAAGAAACAGCGGTGCAATGCTAGTAGAAAGGAAGATTACGTTGCTGAAACTAATATCGAGGTGGACACTAATTCCCAAGGGAAACTGGATGGTTCATGCCAACAGAAACAAGTCACTGAAACAAAAGTGAGTTCGGTTGTACGAATTGTTTATATATAATTGTTTTTCTCTGATTTTTTTGTTTCTGTTTTCTTGACTTGTGATTTTAACTTACCCACAGGATGTTTTCACTGATCAAGCAAAAACAATTGAAGCTACAGTCACACGTATGAGAAGTTTTAGCCCGAATCACACGCCTTCAACAGATGAAGGGGGCAGTTGTTCAGTGACTTGTAATAGGCAGGTCAAACCATCAGTGTCAGAAAAGGAAGTCAGCAAGTCACAACCTGAAGAAGTGAAGAGACAAGGTCGCTTCATAAACACTATGCCTTGCTTAGGTATAAACTCATTCTTTATACACTATGCCTTGCTAGTATCAAGTTATTCTGCAGTAGTACAACCATTTTTTTGTAGTTCATAGAGGGGCGGTACAAACAAGTGTTTTTATCTGACAATTTTTTTTCCAGTGCAAGATTACATTCAAGGAGCAGACCCCAAGCCTTCTGATTTTGCTACCAGGTAAGAGTATCTAAAGGAAGCTAGTAAGAAATACTTCTTTTACGATCCATCATATCCATCCATGAGATTGTTCGAGGATGAAGATGACAACGGTAAACATATTGAAGAACCTGAACTCTGGAGACCATTGCCTGGTGATATAATCGAGGTTTGCAGGCTGTTTTGTTTTGTACCATATTTTTATTTTTGTGTTGTAAAGTACTTTCTTGTTAGTGACTCAATGTTCAGAAAGTTTACTAAACTTTTTGCTTCTCTTTTCAGAAAGCAAACTCCAATGTTCAGAAAGTGCAAGAAAAATTCAAAGTAGGCAATCTGAATGATGTGCCCCAGGTCTCTATGTCATGTTATCTGCAATATTTCCTCTCTCTTAACCAACTGATTTTTTTGAAAAGTAGCACTTCTTTTTTAACAATTCACATGCTGACTCCATTTTTTTACCATTTATTCAGGACGATGAAAACAGTTGTGAAGTATTAGGGAGTCAATTTGAAGTAAACATTTCGAACGAAAAGCTTGAGGTTTTTTTTCTGATTTCGATTGTTCTCATTCTTATCAACAAAATCGCTATTACTATTTAGTTTCAAGTGATAATCTGAAAAAATATCTGTACATGCAGATGAATGATGGTTTGATTGTTGGTTATAACTCTCCACCATATCAGGGAAACACTAGTTATGTTTACTCCCCACCAAAACAACACACTACAGCATATAAGGTTTGTGTCTTTGTCATTTGTTTGGCTTAACATAAAACGTCCAACTTAATCATTTTTCACTACTTTCTTTTTGCAGTCAAATGCAGACTCTGAGTTTGAGTTCAGCAGCATCCAATGTGCTCAGAGACAACCGTCATACTCTCTCCCAAAGCAAAAAGTTGATGAAACAAAAGAAATCATTGACCTAGATGTGAGTTCGCATTTCATTTTCCTGGTTTACTATGTGTTACACAACCGTCATAATGTTTCCTTGTTTTTTGAAATGGGGTAGTTCCAAGCTAGTTGCATTTTTTTGTCCATACTCTCATTGATATGAGGTACCACTTAATAGTTTTAAGTGGGGTGTTATGACATAGTATATGACTGTTGCGTCTTGATTAATGTTTTTTACTAACTATGCTCAAGTTAGTGATATGGGGAAAATGAACACCAGTTACAAGCTAGCTTACAACTGTGGGTTTGGGGCAGTTGCAAGCTAGTTGAGACTGCCCACCTTTTACTAGTTTTTTAGTGGGCAAGGGGCTAGATTCATGTCTACTGCATCTTTATCAATGAGTTTTACTAATTATAAAGCTTCAAAATAATTGATATTATGGTGTCAGTTCGCGAGCTTATTGGAAATGTTTTTTATATGGAAAACCCAAGCTAATATGCTTCTTGTGTACAGTTCCAAGTTAGTTGCAACCTCGTAAGCTAGTATGTTTGTCTGTTTTTTGTACTTGTATCTAGGTTGCAAAAATGGTTCATCTATATCTAGTTTACTTATATATCTATTTGCTATCTTGTACAGCCATCTACACCACCTTCGCAGCCTTCAAAGTTAACACCAACAAGAAAAGAAAGTCCAAAGAGTTGTATGAAAGGAAGAAGGTTGTTCGATAGCGGAAGTAGCAGTGCTGGGAACGAAAATACTCCAAACAAACCAAATTACAAGAAGCTTAAACAACAGGTGAGCTCAAATCCTTTTTGTTTATTCTAATGCCCAGCTGCAACTGGGTACTATCAACGACGAGTTACAAGATGGTTGCAACTGGAGTTTTTGTAAGCTAGTTGCAAGCTAGTTGTAACTAGGAACTTTAACCAAAACAATAAATCGTGCTCAAGTTAGTTGTAGGGGTGGGAATGGACCACTGTTGCAAGCTGCTTGCAATTGTAAATTTGGCAGTTTGCAACATAGTCAGTCTCTTAGTAAGTTGCATATGGGGTTAATTGCAACCTGCTTGCAATTGGATGTGACACATTCTTTAATACATTTTTTTATTGTGGAGTATAAGTCTCTTTTTATTGTCTGTTATACCAGATGTCCCCAGAAGTTGAGTACTTGGGTGAAAGAAGCTTCAATACTGTGTGCAACAATATGGCAGAAAAGACGGACGATTTGTATAATGCTGGTTTAACTCTAGGGAGTGCTAGTATGCCATTCGGGAAGGAAAATTTGCCACCAAAGAGGGTTATAAACAGAAGCAACTGGCTGCGCTCACCTTACGAGAACAACCAAAGACCAGTTCTTAATCCCAAACATGTTAGGCTGCACGAGATTCTTACAACGCTTTGTGACGATCCACAGAACCAATAGTAAGATTCCTCTTCCTTTCTGTTTCCTTTTTTTTATAATCTTGCTTTGCTGCCTTCAGCACAAATTTCAATGAATATTTTTTTTATATATCTGATTTAACCTGATATCTTCTTTTTATAATTTAATTTTGAGCTCCTTGTTTTCTGTAGTAAATATATTATCAACATTGACAATTGCAAAGTCTGGTTGAAGCAACTAGGAAATTCAATGAAAATAAATGGATGGGTTGAAGCATGGGTTATAAATGCTTTCTGTCAGAAACTTTTCAAGGATAACCACCCTAAGAAGTCACAAAAACACTGGTTTTTCCATACATCATCAGTAAGTCTGTTTTTTGCACTGCAAATATAAATAGCAAAATGTTACTTTAAATGTTTTTCATTTTACAAATTTTGCTTACGCATCTTTGTTTGTTTGTGTTTCAAATTATAAATACCAGGAATACTTTTTGGAGAAATGGCCCAATGAATTCATGATGAACAAATGGAGGGATGGTACTATCAAAGGTTTTAAAGGAGCAGATTCGGCGAATAGGTTGAATGAGTCTCACAGGGTACGTTATGCGTTTACTACTTTTTCATATTTTCTATTAATATTATATTTTTTAGCTATGATAATCTTTTTGAATTCATATTTGTTTAATAAGTTTCTTATTTGCTTCTTTAACCATTGTAGCTTCATTTTCCTTCATTGTACGAACGGCATTGGTTCCTGTTCATTGTTGACTTGATAGCTCGTAAATTCTTGTTCCTTGACTCATTCTATGGAGAAGGTAGCAACTATCATAACAAGATTGACAATATGATGGTAACTTAACTTCCAATCTATTCTTATTTTAATACACCTTACAATTTTATTACCACTGATTTTCATTCTTATATTTTGGCCTCTGTCAGATTGGAAACTTCAGGCAGGTGTGGAAGGAATGTAAACTCCCTGACATGGGTTTCGAAAAATTCGATATTTTCTTTCCTAATGTCCCTAAGCAGAAAACACAGTATGTCCTCTATCGAAAGTTCATCATATGTCATTTTGTGCAGTATGAAAATGTCGTTGTATTATCTTAAGCATCTTGAATCTTTTTGCATTATATCACGTTAGTTCCCACTTCCGACTGTTTTTTCCTGAATTGTTTTTGTTCTGTTCATAATTAGAAATGATTGCGGGATTTTTACCATGAAGTTTATGGAGTTTTATTGTCCAAGGAACCCATCTTCAATCAAATTTTCAGCAATTGATATACCAGATTTAAGGGTTCAGATTGCTTTTGATTCAGTATGGAATGAGTACAACTCAGAGATCGAGAACGCGTATCTGATCAGTTCATTTGATTTGGAGGTACTTTTGTATTAATTTTGTCATTGTTGCACATTTTATTTCTTTTTGAGTATGATAATAGGTTTGCTAAATCCATTTTCTAACATCTTGCAGGCGTACAAAAGACTCAACATGCAAACCACCAGTTAGATCATCTTCTTTTCCAAGAAAACTCACTTCATACTGCGCTACTACAGTTGATGACCAACTGAAGCAACAACATGTGAAGTTGCAGATAGCGCATCTTCTAACGGCCTGGAGCTGAAGCTTTTTCATCTTTAACACTAGAGAAAATTTGTCGTTGTCTGATACCACATGTAAAAATAGGTTATCTCGGTGTTGATGTGGCGGCTGACATTGAGAACTGAATTCGTTTGCCTTTTTTGGTTGTATGAACAATGAAATACTCTTCTAGTTACTGCTGAGTTTTTCTTTTACATCTCACTGATTTAATTTTTTGTACTTCTGATGTTGATTTCTACTCAGATTTTTCCCTGCAAAACTGATCTCTGTGTTCGCTTTTCTATTTTCTTCTTTTGTTATTACGATTATTGTTTCTTTTGCAGAGGCATATCAAATTTTACATCACAAATCATTACCAGAGAGTAAAATCAATAGAGTGAGCGTCCAACTAAAGATAACGAGGTAATTTTCCTGTCTTCAACTTACAAGTCTTTTTTCCACAAATACATTCTCTGTCTTTTGGGCATAAGGTCCAATATATATCACCCATAGAATTCCAAATCATGAAACACTAACTAAAATATCAAAATGTCTTTCTTTTCCTGATTGGTCATTAATCTTATGATTGTAAAGGAGTCCCCAATCATAACTCCATTGGTGTTTGGCTAGCATTATTCTTCTTAGGCCCTTCATTGTTGCCTTGCTTCCCAGAAGTTTGTTTCTTCTTAGATACACTAGTTCCTGTGGAATATAACAACAACTAAATTAAGCACAAAACATACCAGTTGCGACAAGTACTTTTTTGTGAGTTATTTTTTGTATGGTTTTTTGTACCTGATGTCTTTTTGGTTGGAGTTTTCTTCTGGAACACAGACTTATCAATGTGCTTGAACTCGCAGGTTGCATAGTTATGCCTTGGAGACCCGCAGTGGCTGCAATTGTATTTCTGTTTGCTCAGAAGTTGTTCAACCAATGTTTTCTGCCTACCAACCACTGTAGGTCTGCCTCTTGGCTTAGCAATATCTGGGTTTTCAAGATCATCACCGTAACCATCATTTACTATGAGCGGCTCAGCATCTGATTGTTTTGAACGTTGCCTCTTTTCCTGTTCTTCTAGCTCCTCTGCTATTGTCATAGCATCAAGCCTTGCCTCAAGCTTAATGCCGTCCTCAACGCAAGCAAGGTACTTTGCGTTTGAATGGCAACCATCGGATGCAATGTCAATGAAACGCTGGGACAGCAAAGTATATCTAAGGTGATGGTCTTTTTCAGTTAGTTCCATTGGAACATTATACTTTCTGTCCCTTATTGTTTTCCTCTCCTTTGGCCTCCACCTTTCAATGAAGTACTTTTCTGGTAGTTCAGCGATGTTCAAATGAACAAGCACACGAAGGATATGTCTGCAAACAATGCCATCCTTCTGAAATTTGCAACAGATGCATGAAAAATCTTGCTGTGGTAGATTCACTAGAACAATGTATCGTCTAGGCCTAAAATCCTTTTCAGCTAGCAGCCTTGACTTGTAGACTTCATACCTCTGTTGCCTAACAATCTCATCAACGTGTAGGTTGCTTGCAAACCCTAGCTGTCTCTGAAATTTGTAGAATATTTCCCTGTTGTATATTCTGCCTGCTTGAAACTCAATGTCTGTTTTCAGCCAGTACTTTGGCTTAGTAATTCTTGTAATTGAATCCTGCTGCCTCTCCTTCTCCTCAATGGATTCTGTTATCCTTTGGTACTCACTTAAGAACCTGATCACACTGTAGGTTGAACCCACATTATCCTTAAACACTGAGTTTGTCCCTTCACTCCTAGCTGTAGATTGAATGAATGGGAAGAAATTACTCTTGAAGTACACAGGGACAAACTTTTTCCTATGATCCCACATTGCCTTCAAGTACTTTAAGTTGCCAACATCATACTTTTCTATCATAAGCAGCCACAGCATTTCAAACTCCTCAACTGTCAATGAGTTGCGTAGGATATCTAAGAATTCTGCATGTAGATTGTTTTTTGTAGCAAAGCTTCTGCCACATTTCTCCTAGGCTTTCCTTAAGATATGGAAGAAGCAGCTCTTGTGCACTGTACTGGGGAAAACAGCTGGTATTGCAATGCGCATTGAAACACACTGAGCTGTTATGATTGTTTTTTGGAGCTTTGCCACCCATGCAATCCAAAAAGGTCTCGAAAACCCATTTGAATGTATCAGCTTGTTCATTCTGCATGATAGCACAGGCAAAAAGGCAGTTGTTTCCATGCCCAGTTATGCCTACAAACGGTGCAAATGGAAGGTTATATCTGTTGGTTTTGAATGTAGTGTCGAAACTAACACAATCGCCATACAGATCATACATCTTCCTCGAGTTGCCGTCTGTCCAAAATATGCTTAGCACCTTCTTCCCTTGAGTTTAAAATGCGTAGTAGAACCTAGGGTCATCTGCTTGTCTTTTCCTGAAGTAGTGCACAACTTGCATCATGTCATTGTGGCTGCATTCCTGTCTTATGGCGGTACGAACATTGCTAACATCTTTTTTGGTGTATGGGACAGCACCAACACCACCTCTGAGGTAAGATAAGATTGCCATAATTTTTCTTGTGGGTAGTTTCACTGAATTGAATGTTCTGATGAAAAGCTTTTCCTCATCTGTCATATGCTTGTGTGATCTAAGGTATTTGGACTCCTCAGGTGGGCTCAACTCATGGTTGTGTTGCAGGCCTAGTGTTATAACAACCCATTTACCATTTCTGAGTGACACAACCATCTTAGCTTTGCAATCTGTTATTTCAATGGTGTTTATCTTTCTCTTTTTCTTGTTATCTTGTGGCACAACTCCAGTCCTTTCAATCTTCTTCTCCTTCTTTTCTTGCTTTTTCTTTTCAACAACTTCCGGCGGTTTCACCTTCCCGGAACGGTTGCAAGTGAACGTAGCTCGTGTATGTGTAGCACTTGGAACTTTTTTGCCATGGTAGTTCCCAGCCTTCTTTACTGAAAACCCACAGATTTTTGCATACTGATTATAGAATGCATAAGCATCATCATCAGAATCAAACATCTGGTTCCAGTGCGGCACATGACGACTACGCACTTCCTGACTAGCAGTTTGAGTTGCAGATACACTTTCATTTTCCAGGAAATTGATGATGTCCTCTTGTGTTAGCTGCTCGGCAGAGTTGGGTTCTTGTGGATTGTTATCTTCAGTGATCTTATCTTCAGTGACAGGTTCTGCATTTGCATTTGCATCTCCAAAGATATCATACTCTGCAATAGGCTCTTCTAGAAATCCATCAGACATATTTTCTTCTTCTTCATTGTTATTTCCATTTTGTGAAGTGCTCCTATCAAACTGCCAAGTATTTGAAGTCTCCAAATCAATTGAATTCTCATGTCCCACTGAACTTTGATTGGATTGGTCGCTACCTTACCCCTCTTCACTGCCTGCTTCTTTTTCATCTGAATATCTCCCAGTAATCATGAAAAGCTTGTTCTGCACATCATTTCATTTTGTTTTTAGTAAGTTAGTTCGACAACAGTTCAAATGGAATAATCATAGTCTATTTATTTAAAAGTATACCTCCTGCCCAAGCGGCATTTGCTGCATGTTACTGTAATAATCTGATTCGTGTGTCGTATCAGCACCCAGCAACATATCTGTGAATGAAATGTTCTCCATATGTTCAAATGGATCCTACAACAGTAAACGAAATAAGATTTTTAGTTTGCGTCATATGTTTTATGCACTTGCTATTTTCTGATTTTTGCTTCCAGAAATTATAAATGATGACAAATTTTCAACTCACCATGCAGGATTCATGACAATCTTCAAATCGAACTCTTTTCTGCAATTGATCATTCTACAAAAACAAGTAGAGATGATTTAGCCACACTAAAACTTGACAGGTATTTCGAAATATTGTTCTTGTTTGTTTTTTCATATCAAAAGCAGTGTGCTATCTATTTTTTATGTGTTTCTTACCTTGTTTGTTCCTGCAACCAGCATTTCACCACCATCATATCTTTGATAAGGCAACAGTGTTTCAGCCTGCATAGACTGCATAACAAGAGAAAGTTATTTTTTGGTTGCCTACATCATTTATTGCTGCCTTTTTTTCATAAGTACATAATAGCACTGACGTTTGTTGCCGATGCAAATGAAAATCTTGGTTGAACCATTGTTTTGTGTCCATGTCCATTAGAATCAAGTTGCTGCAAAAACAGTAGGAGCAAAGTTTTAATGCAACATTCTGTTATTATTCTTGCATCTCATTTTGTGTTATATTTTGTGAATTGTTTTTTCTACTGTCATTTCATACCTGCATCGTGTTCACCCTGGCTTGCTGCAAATAAGGAGCATTCTGCATAGATGGCATATGCTGTTGCTGCATTAGATTCATATGTTGTAATGGCACTTTGGTATGCTCATGTGAGACTGCTTGTGTTCGATTTTCTCCAGCCGAATGTTGTGCCTGTCATTTCAATCACAACAAACCAAGTGTCAATATTGAATTTGCTGGTTTCTCACTGCTTTAAACAAACACATGAACGTCATAATACTGTACCTGAGACATGGGTCCATGATTCCCAAACAAGATTCCCCCATATGCGTCTACTATTCCTGAATCAAACAAAAACGAAGATCATGAGCTAGTTTTTAATCACTGTTATTTTGTTGTTTGCCAGGAGAAAGGGAGGGTGTGCACAGATCGAACTCCTTCAACTAGATCATGGCAAGGAATTTGGATCGGGAGAAGAGGGGAGTGGGAGAGAAGAGCAAAGCAGATCTACTGACCCTTGTACATGTTGGATCCATCATCGATCCAAAGGTTAGAGTTGCCTGCTTCCATCATGGATTTCTGTTGTTCATCAGCTTCTTTCTTTTTCCTCTCTGAATCTCGTGAGAGGTGTGAGGGGAAAGAGGGTGGAGGCGATGTCAGGCTTGAGCCTGTGAGTTCATCAGATCTTTTCTGCTCTGAATCTCGTGAGAGGTGTGAGGGGGAGGAGGGTGGAGGCGGTGTCCCGCATGTCTGATCTCAATCTCGTGATTGTTGTGAGGCAGAGGAGGGTGGAGGCAGTCGTAGACTTGGGCAAGGGGCTAGGTATTGATGGGTTGGGTTTTCTACCTCTTGTTTCGGGTTATTTCATGGGCCTCTAGATCTGCTACTGGTTTCTGTTCAATTTTTTGGCTGCCAAGAGAAGTGAGCGTTATGTACCATTTTTTCGCACATTGTTATTGCATGCCCATATCAGCCCATTAAGCCCATCTGGCAGCAGCCCAACAAACACGCCACAAACAAAAAAACCCGTACAAACAAGGCTGGTCAAACACGCGGGACCACAAAAAGCACACAACGTCGGCTTACGTCATACGACTGAGAACTCAACGAGTTCTAAGTCGACTGAGCTCCAGTCGCTCCCATCAGAAAAACAAGTGATAAAACATTAGTACTCAGTTGGGCGATGAATCACCCTTATTATTGCAAGAGAAAAATGCAATTTACAACAGCAAGAACAGGTGGCTCGATTATACACTCTTCGTCACAACTCACAACACAACCTCAAGGTTCTGGTGGCACTGAAAAAATGGGACCCTCCGGAGCTGGTGCCTATGAGGCTATGACCTGCAGGTTCAGGTTCTCACGGTGGCACGCTTACAGACTCAGGTTCTCGGGGTGGCACGCTTACAAACTTACAACAAGGGAATTACCAGCCTTTCCCCAACAGACACCCGCTGTCATCGAGTTCTCATGGGATGAAATTACAGCGATAAGCTCGATGCAGAGAGGATAGATCATCAAGGACTTTTTACTGATGCTAATGGTTCATGGTTGTTCACGATGAGAATTACGCTCAGCTTCCTTTGTCCGTTTGCTGTATGGTGTGTCCTGTAAACTTCAATGGCTCGCTGACTCATCACATGAAACCGGCAGTGGCATTGTCTGAGCAGTGTTCAAGCACCATACGTACTCTAAGCTGCACAAAAGGGGCACCTTGAGGGGTTAGATTGAACGCAAAATGACTTTCTAGGATTAGGTTCAAGAGCATTATATGCCGACAAGCTACCAGCTATGCGGGTAACACTTTATTTTTGGAAGTTTGTAGGTTCAGTTAAGACACTTATAGCTAACACGTTCAGCTAAGGTTGCAGGTGTAGCTTTCGTCAAATGGTTTCTCATTAAATATAAGATACAATGAATTAAGGTACAGCTCCCAACCAAATCAGCAATAGCAAACACAACTGAAATTAATAGCTAAACAGGCATTCGTTAAACAATAAAAATCATGCATTATCTCAAGATCACTTTATGTAAGAAGAGAAGGCAGTAGTACCTTGCAATCCAAGCAGGGGTCGTTTATCATGCTTTTTACTTGTGAAATTACCCCAGCATTTTGTAGTCTGGCTACTCGAGTAGATGAAGCGTCACTTTTTGGGTAAGCCAAGTTAAGAATGCACCACAAAGCTGCAACTCTCAATTGCTTATCCTTGCTCTGCAGAAAGTTGACCACAAAAGATGCCTTTGCTCGTCCAGGAGCAATAACATCCATTACAGCTGTCTTGCTTAATTCGTCCCCAGCTGCCATATTTGTAAGCACCAACATGCCCTGAAGAGGAGAAAATTGAAATATTAATAATTTATCGCACAATGATATCTACGTTCTTTTATAAAACAATATATCATAGAAGCACATATTTCAAAAAAAAGTGATACAAGATTATATAGTACTGCCGGAAAAGATTTTACTCTTTCCCCCTCAAAAGTTCCATACATGCACGTGGAAAAATAAATGTAGCAATCCAGATAAAGTAATTGTTCAGCAGTTTAAGGAAAACTGACCTGGATGCAAACTCCTGGGGCAGATGCGCTGTTCAGCTGTCTTGAAATAGCATTTATTACCATGTCATCTACAAGGACATAGTTAATAGCGCCAACATAGCCATCAAGAAGATTGTATACCAGTGCCAGGGTCTGTTCCTGAACAAAATGCTCAGAATCTGCAGAACACTTTGCAATTAGCAGTGAAACTAATTTAGTAGTTGCCTAATATCATATCTGGGCATTTAGACGTACCACATATGAGGCTTGAGAGAGTACATATGGTTATCTCCTTCATTATGAAATCTTTATCCTTTGGATTCAGAAGGAACATACTATTCCTAAGAGCCCATACAGATTTTAGCCTCAATGTTGGATCCATTGACTTGGATAAATTAACAAGTTGGGAGATGACCCCAGAATGAAGAAGAACAGATTTCCTGGGTGTTAAGTTCACTGCAATGTTGCAAATAGCATCCAAGGCAGCAACCTGTGACAAAGATAGTGAATAGGTGAGACAGTAGACATTATAAACTCCTGATGTCTTATGAACCTTTTCACAATTACATCATGCCTAGTTGACAACAAATTTGGTGTGGCTCCAGTGACCAAAGCGATGCTCCATCAGTGAAGACGGGAAGTGGTAGGGAAGTACTCCCTCCGTTCCTTGATATAAGGTGCCTAAGCTTTTTGCACAAATATTAACACGCATGTATAACGTACGTATTGGACTGAACTGCCCCTAAGAAAAATCGGAAGGGAGCAGTTCGTATCAGCGAAGAATTGGAAACAATCCCTCCGATCATTTCCTCAGAAGAAATGATGGGAAAGAATTAATTGCAGCCTATTTCTAAGCTACGTGAGGTGAGCTACGTGACTTGAGGATTCCTATTTAAGCTAATTGTATGGTAGGTGTATGCGATTCTAGGTAGGTGCATGCGATCCAGCCTGTACGCGAGGCAGTTGGCCTAAACAAAACATTACTAGTATTACTTCTTTATTTCATGGGTGAAATACAGTAGAATGGGGCAAGATCCGCGTGCAAATAGATAAGTTAATGCCAAAGCATTAAATATCATATTTCTTTAATAAAAGTAACACACTACAAAATCCAGCCCTACGGAACAAACAAGGAAGATTGGAAGTGCGGCCATTTAAATTCCAGACCAAAAAACGCCATTGAAGATTGCCCGATTCACTTTACCTGAACTGAAGTAGATGAGTCGCACAAAAGCTGGACTAAGGGAGCAATAACCGTATCGCAGGATAGGCGACCTGCACTAAGTACCTGCAAATTAACCACATCAACTGAATCATTTGGGTGAACACATATGATTGAGATGTAAAGAAGAAGCATGCACCTTACCTTCGATGACCTAGAGATATTCTTCAGACATGAGCATGCTGCAACACGGATATCAGCACAATGATGCTTCAACGCATCAAGTATCAAGGTTGATACCTGTTAAGCGAATTATTTTATTAGTCACAAATATTGGGTCCTTGGTTAATCATATTCATCCAATTTGTCATATCAAATGTAAAGAATCAGTGTACTGCAGAAGTTCAAATCATATTCATCAAGAATTAACACGAACAACAGAAGGACTGCAGAACTTCAATTAACAACTCAAAAGGTAACCACAACAATATTCAAAAGTATTATCCAACACAAGCTTCTCATACCTGGCCTGACATAAGTTGAGATCTTGACTCTTCCTGTTTTGAGCAAAGTTCAGCTAAAGCAAGCAATATGGTCACTGCCCGCCTTGTCTCCAATGAATTTGCTACCAGATGGTTGCTAAGCTTTGCAACTGCATTTGTTGAAAAGGCTTGTTTTTGCAGTTCCACACTATCTTTTATAAGGGTGGTTAATGCCAAGGGAGCCTCATCTCCTACATGACCAGGTTCTTCGATGAGCTCAAGTAAAACCAGAATCAACTTTGTTTTAATTTGTCTGTCCGGAAAATGACAAGGAGAAGCATGCCCAATTGCAATCAAGCACACACAAGCAAGTAGTCTTGTGCGTGGGCTCCGGTCATGTATTAACCCAACTATTGAACGAAAAGCTTTTCCGTGGTCCATCGATGCAAATCTTGAAGCGACTTCCCAGTTATTTCTGACGATTGCAGTCATAGAATCTAAACAAGCATCCCGTAGATTCATAGAGCCTCCAAAAAGACTAACAAGTTTCTGGGTACTCCAGCACCACATAGTGCTAATTGTTCTGTACTGCTATCGCAAGAGTGTGATATAATATTAGCAGCCAGCTCAGTGACATTTTCGTTCTCGCTGTCCAAAAGGGAAAGAAGGAAGTCCATATTTTTCTCAGTATTGACATCAAACTTCGGAGCTTGTTTTGATTGATATATCATTCTGAGAGCACGGGCACATGCATCGACAACCTGTAATCAGGATGGAAACTTCAGAACAGACCAAATTATTAACCACCACGCATCAGTGGCTACAACTATTCAGTATAGCATGAAACAATCAGTACAGTTAGAATCAGCACCTAACCACACTAAGTGTAACCTGCATTCAACAAACAGGGAGCTTGGACTGAACCCCTATGCACCCATGTAGTGGTAAACAACAAAAATACAAATACAAGATTGTTATGGTGAAGTTAAGTGACTACAGAGCAATATAAATTTCCAGGATAACCTTAAAGTGAAAAGCTAAGATGCAAGCTAGTCGGTCAATACTCATATGCTTAAGAGCTATTTCAAATTATAAGTACCAGATAAAAAAATTAGTTTCCTGTATACTGGACTAGAAAAGGAGTAACACAACCAATGCTAAATCAATTTATGACATAAATTGGCATGGATTTGTGATTGTATGTTGAGATGATTGAGGCCCGACAGAGTGGTTACAGAAGTACATTGAGCTGTGAAAATAGAGAGTTACCAAAGTAGTCATCTGTTTCGTTTTTCTTTTGTAACCTCATTTACCATGGCGTGTTCCCATTTTAATAGTCACGTTGCACGAGGCACAAACGCTAAGCTAGGCAAGCCATATCAAAAATTGCGGCACGAAGTAACACCTCTAAAATCATTTACTCTCTATATTGTGGCACCGCTAAGCTTGGATTTTGACCCATTCCACGTGGAAGAAAAAAACTTAGTCTGACACATCCAAACGAGGCTCATGTATTAGGACCATTCAGTATTTTAGAGAGATAGGAAGTTTGAATGCGCTCATAGTTCTGTATATCATCAGACTTTCTTCCCTAAAGGCGAACGTGCAGTAACACCTCTAAAATCATTTACCCTCTGTATGCCCATGCCTCCATGGATGATGTGATCAATTTAGGCTTGGATTTCGACCCATTCCTTGTGGAAGAAAAACTTAGTCTGACACATCCAAACGAGGCTCATGTTATTAGGACCATTCAGTATAATGAAGAGAGCTCATAGTTTTGTATATCGTTTGACTTTTTCCCTAAAGGTGCATCCACAACTGTTAAGTTTAAATTTCAACAAAGGGCATCCAAATTCTACTCTACAAACCCAACCCACTAGGAAATCATCACGCTACTGCCAAATTCTTAGCTCAAGCATATAAAGGAGATACAGTTTTACCATCACCAATTATTTCATGACCAAACCAGGAAAGCCAATCCTGATTATTAGTTCGGACAAATTCATCACGAACCCAACACAAAAGACAACTTTCCAGCACATTTATTCCCACCACCACACCTAACCATTGACCCACTACCAAACTCTCCACATATGAAGCATAAGTGAACAATATCTTAACTAGTTCAACCAAAATGATAAATGAAAAGGACACTGGAAAGAAAAAGAAATGACAACTACCACCAGTACCTCTCGCCTTAACTAAACTGATATATTCTGCAAGAAATTGGCTCATATATTGAAAGCTCAGATAATTATCCTCCACTCACAAGGCAACCATAATTTTGCCACGGTTTATTTCCAAATTCTTACTCCCTCCATGGCGCGCACGTTTTCGAGATTCAACTTTGACCAACAAAATGTGGGCTATGTGGTATCAAAACTATACCAATGCATTCGTATTCGCATAAAGCTTTTTATAGTATAATTTTTATGACTTGTTCCCATATATATTGGTCAAACTGATGGTGGTCAAAGTTAGACCATGCAAAAGAGGACGCCATGTAATTGTGGATGGAGGGAGTACTCAGCTCGAAACATTTGCTGCAAATATCTTCATGCCAAATGAAATTACTAGTACTTTCCCAGCGCTCTTCTCTACAACCTTACAAAGTAGTTCCGCTCATGCTTCATCGCTAGCCTCTAATTTACAGATACCATTCCATTCAGCAATGTGCATACTAATTCTCCCAGAAACAATTAAGTTAGCAGTGGTTATTTCCACCTCCAGCTCAGGGACAAGTACAATTGTACCATGCCCCAATTTTACGCAATGATAACAAGGAGCAAACAGTTGCTGGCTTGCCGCCTTCTAGTTTCCTTTCACCAACTCTTCTCCACGCAACAGATATTTTCCCAATTGAGCCACAAATCCACGCCAAAAATAAAATTCTCCATCCAAAACAGTTTTTGAGCCCCAAAACGAGCAGGCATACGAGGGATGTGACGTTAACAAGCAACAAACCAGTGAAGGGAGCAGAGCCTACCTTGTCGTCGGGGTGGGCGAGGAGCCGCGTGAGGTGCCCCACTGCGCCAGCATCAAGCACGGCTAGCGCTCCATCGTCTACGCCGCACGCGAAGCTCCCTGCAGCGGCCGCCGCCTGCACGAGCGCTGCCGGCGACGCGCCGGGCTCGGCCAGCGCCGCGACGACCGCCGGCACGGCGCCGAGGCGGAGGTAGAGGAGCTTCTTGGTCCGGTTCCCGATGATCTGGTTCTTGATCTCGCGCAGCGCGAGCACCCGCTCCTGCTCCCCCTCCAATCCCTCTCCACCTCCTGCTCCTTCTCCGACGACGGCGCCGGGCCCACCGGCCGCCAGCCTCGCCGCGAGCTCCTCCGGCCTCGTACCCATGCAGGAAGGCGCGGACGAGGAACCCGAAGGCGCGTCCGCTGCCTCCTCCACCCGCGCGCCGCCGCTCGCCGTGGCCGGCATCTGGGGGTGGGGGGAGGTCGGCGAGAGGTGCTTGTGTTATTGCCTTATTGCCGCTCCGGCCTTCCTTTTTATTTATTTTTCGAGTTTTTTTTGTTTGGTTGGTGTTTTATAGAGAAGTGACGGCGAGAGATTAATGGGTGGGTCGGGCCCCCTGGCCAATAATCTCGCGCCACGTGGAAATTGGTACTTTTATTTTATTTTAATAAAATGTTTCTTAGCTGGTAACTACTCTGAGACTCTGTGTGTGTGTGTGACGTGGGACAGGTGGTGAATGATTAGGGGAGATTTTTCTATTTGCAGAATTGGTTTATTTTTTAAAGCGTTACATTTTTTATTTTTTGGTGGAGTTTATCTTCAGAGGGGGCTGGATTTGGGACTTGCTTGATAAGATGTGTTGACGTGTGTGATTTTTTTTTTGTTGAAAAAGGATCCGACACATATATTAGGAGGCTCAGTACATCTTACAAACAGGTCCTGAATAACAAAGAAATTACAACAAGACCCTGTAAAAATGCACAAAACACCCTAAGCCGCCTGAAGAGATCACGATCGGATCCGCCGCCGCACCCCAGACTCCTAGCCGCCGCCGGAGCCGCCGTACCACCATTCCTGGGAAAGAAAGCACCTCCACATGTTGTAGACAGCCGCAGAACCGCCCGCCGCCGCGCGACGGAGACCTAGCTCAATGAACGCATACGGCCAAAGCACCAACTCCCCCAAACCGCCCATCTTCCCGCCGACGTGTGTGATTTATTCTACTATTTCATTTCTTTTTTGTATGGTTGTCGGAGGAACATCTAGCAAAGAGTGTCGATCCAATTATTATCCTGACAAGGAGAAAAATGTATTACTAGGTGTGGTTTTCAGCGCTGAATTATCAAGCTCCCACTTGCAGGTACCCCCAATCATTGCAATCCTGAATCAACCATAAAGTACCCAAGGAATTCTAGGTGATGTGATCTTATGATGTAGAGGACAACAATTTTGTGAGATTATGTAGAACACTTCAAATATTCAGACACAAAACATTGCATGTGTCCAGTAGGTTGCAATAAGTAAACATATTTTTCACTTTGCAGCCTCTTCCCTTGATGATATTTTTTGTTGTTGTTGTAGGAGGATGAAAACTACATCTACCATTGATTTGTTTAAGACAAACATCCAAGAGAATCAATGCCCCATGTGTAGCATGACTCATGGTAGGATTCTTTCTGACAATGTGGCGACACCACATGAATGCATCGAGATTTTATGACAGCCATAATAAATCCAAGCAGCAAACTAGCCGGAAACTCACATGTGCACCCGGGTACACATGCTCCCTTTTTTTTCGATTTTTTTTTGAAAATTCAAAACTTGTCGAAAAATTCTGAAAAAAATCATGCACGTACCTGAGAATGTCACGCACCATCGTGTCAAATTTGGCGACGAAACGACATCGCGGCCGCCCTTTGCAAAAATGACAAAATTCTGACAGATAATAGATCCAAATTTTTGAATTTTTAGATCTGAGATTTGTCATTTTTGCACAGGGCGGCCGCGATGTCGTTTCGTCGCCAAATTTGACACAATGGTGCGTGACATGCTCAGGTACGTGCATGATTTTTTTCGGAATTTTTCGACATGTTTTGAATTTTCACATTTTTTTCGAAAAAACCGGGAGCATGTGCTCCCGGGTGCACATCGTCACCCTATTTCAGACTCGGTGACTTTATCCATAGGGGGAAATGGTTATTAGCTCCGGACAAGTCTCTTAACGACGACTCCATGCCCTGATCCGACTGGTTAGAGTCATTAGTTTAAACCCATCACTTTGACGCCAAATGTCCGAAGAAGCATCAATTTTTGTTTTGATAGCAAAAAATCACAACATTTTGCTCGAACGATTTGCAAAATGCATTGATTGTGAATTGAAGGTGAATTGACACTCGTGCTGACATAGGGACCCACCAAAGGCTGACATGGCATGGGCAGCCCCACTTGTCAGGACCAATTTGCATATTTGGACTGGGTCCCACTTGTCAGCCAATTAAAAAATGTTTAAAAAACAGTGGGGAGCAGGGGGCGCGTCGGTGTCCGATGGGTCAATCATTTGCTTCATTAGTTCCTACAGTGGCAGCTGCGGAATCTGCTATTGGATTAGCCATTTTCGTTATTACTTTTCGAGTCCGAGGGACTATTGTTGTCGAATCTATAAATTGCATTCAGGGAGCAGGGGGCGCGTCGGTGTCCGGGGAGCAGGGGGATCGCCGGAGGTGGGGGAGCAGGGGCGTCTCGGCGTACGAGCAGTGGGGGGCTCGCCGAAGGTGGAGGAGAAAGGGCGCCGGTGGTGGGGTTTTTATTTTTTATTTATTTTTAATTGGCTTACAAGTGGGACCCAGTCCATATAAGCAAATTGGTCCTAACAAGTGGGGCTCCACATGGCACATCAGCCTTTAGGTGGGTCCCCCATGTCAGCACGAGTGTCAATTCGCGTTTAATTTGCAGTCAGTGTATTTTGCAAACGTTCGAGCAAAATGTGGTGATTTTCTCTATCAAAATACAAAGTGGTGGTTTTTGGGACATTTGGCGTCAAAATGGTGGCTTTACGCTAATGACTCAACTGGTTATGGTACAAAGTACTAAGAACCGGAAGCTTTGGAGAGCAAATAACAAATGGAACTATATCAATTCTTTGGCACGAACAAAGAAACTATATTTCCATGTTTTTTTATGTCTAAGTGTAAGTATGACCGAAACTGTATTTCCATGTTTTTTATGTCTAAGTCTAAGTATGACCGAAACTCCATTTCACCGGCGCCGTCTTGGTATCCGGCTACCGTGAGTTCCCTTCGTCGCCTTGCCGGCGACGCCATGATCAACCTCGTTATCCCCGTCTTCGGCGAGGTCCACATCTTTTTCCGTGACATCTTACTTGAGTCCCCACCGACATAAAGAAGAAAGGCCCAAAAATAGCCAGATGAGCATGAGGGGTACGTAAGAGCATCTCCAACCGATCTGGGAAATCCGGCCCCTATATGTCCGCAGACACGTCGCGGACAGACCCCGGACAGACACTAAATGTTGACCTCTCCAATCAAGATCCCTAAATTGCATTCCTTAAATCCATGCAACTACATGCATATTGGTTTTTGAGTACAAACATACAACTTTTTTTATCTAGTGCTCATCGATAAATAATACATAGCGAGTATGGTCACAACAAATATAAGTGTCTCTCCCAATGCATAGTGCATACACATCTCCTTAAATGGCATGTTTCTTGATCTTCTTCACAGTTACATCCGTCTTCATCTTGTAATCATCGACGATATCGGCAAGACGCAAGTATAACTCCATCTTACTTTCTTCAAGTCTCTTCTTCTCTTCTATCCTCTTAGTCTCTTCTTCTATTGTATCCTTCTCTTTTTCAAGCTTCTTAATTGTCTCCTCCATCTTCCAGCTTGTCTCGTGAACTAGCCCTAACTTTTCTTCGATCTTCTTTTTTTCTTCAATTGTGAAGTTAAAATCTTCCAATTTGGTGCGGGTGAGCGACGGATCTATGGGAGGAGAGGACATGAGTGTGAGAAAGATCTAAGTCGGGCAAGGGTTCGATCCGATTTAGTGCCATTTGGGTGGGTCCGGCCTATCGGGTCCGACATGGCGGACGCGTCCGGATGGTCCCAAACCCCTCCACCCATATGAGCTAGGTATGCGTTGCCGGACAGCCGAACGTTTGGGCTGACTGTGGGAGGTCGGTTGGATGCAAGTTTTCAGTCTGAGCTAACGTATAGGAAGGATTTGCGCATTCCGGTTGAAGATGACCAGTGCAACTAGTGTCAAATAGGATTCTTCCCCAAAAAAAAAAGTGTCAAATAGGATTCACCTGGCGCACTAACACAAAAAAAATAAAGTTAGCAGTGGGCCTCCATTGATTGCATCAAACGACGGCACATAATGTTTTGGCCCAAAGTAAACATATGCTTTTCAGCCCAGTCAAGCCCTAGAAAACAAGTTGGTATTCGTGGCGAAGACCGACGAGTGACACCCGGAGACCTAACGGTGGAGAGGGGAGCGGAGGTGGTGCGCGAGCGCGATGGCGGCCTCGCTGGGGCGGCTCAGATCCGCCATCTACGACAAGGAGGAGAGGAAGACGTACGTGCGCATCCTTCCCTGTCTCTCTGTACCTCCAGATTCAGTTTCCTCCCCTGTTTTACTCTCCTTTTCCTGCGTTAATGCGGCACAAAATCGACCTGCTTAGATTAGAGTTCTTGATTGATGATAGTTGTAATACCGCAGTTTAGCGATATTTTATGCTCAGCTTAGCTATTTGACCATCTATGTATCATTCGAGGAAGTAGATCAGGTGTGTGCTGACTTACCAATCAAATAGGGCACGGGAGAGTGAGCTTTTACTTCGATATAGAAGGCCAACCGGCCTCTCATCTAATGAATGTGGATTGGGTGGATGCAGGCAGTACCAGTCGCACATCCGCGGGCTCAATGCTTACGAGCGCCATAAGAAGTTCATGAATGACTATGGTATACTTTGCTACCCTTGATTTCGTTTTCCCGCTAAAAGAATTTCGTGCTTGTGTCCAGTTTTTGTTGATTGGATTGGGGAGGCTAAGGTCCTATTTCTTTGATGTTGGGAAAAATAGTGCAGATAGGATTGCAGCAGGATAAAGGAACTCTGATAAAGTGGCAAACCTAATTAAATGTAGTAGCACCACTGCACCAGCATAATGCTCTGAGCAAAAAGGAGCACGATAATCTTTTAACCTGCAACTTCGTCAGGTTCCAGTTGTGTTGTTAGGTGTTACACTAAATGGCACATGTAAACATTATGATGCTATCAGATTGATGCGTTGATTAATACAGGTTATGTGAACTCTATATGTAATTGAGTGCAATCATTTATAAACAACTCCTTCACCTGAAGAAAAATCAAGACCCTCTCTTTTACTTGACAACTTATAATTGAAACTTCAAAGCTTCTCTTGGAGGAATGAGAGGTTCTGTCACAGGAGAACTCTCAGCTTAGGACAGCCAGCTCCAACTTCTTCAAACATGCATTAGCTACATTCTTGGATACAAGGCTCCCCTTTCCGCACTGTAGCAGTGCCCCCTTTTGTTGCTGCTTTTGTATCTTCTTGAACGAAGGATCACTACACCAAGTTAGGCATATCATTGATGACAGACACATTCAATCTTGGTGAATGCCAAGGCCCACAATTTGAGATTAGCTGCTCCATTTATTTTTGGATATCTCAAGTTTGGTAGCTGCTGAACTGGTGGAAAGATCACACATGATTTGCAGTTTATCAACTTCAAAATTTAACTGAAGACAAATGGGTAGCTGCTCAAGGACCTTTTCGCTATAAGCCTATAACTAGCATCTGCATCTGGCTTAATAGTACCTATTTATCTTGAGTTAAATTGGGCCTCATCTATTGGAGATCATTTGCATTCCATCAATTGGGCAGCTACTCGAGATATCTTTTAATACTTGACCAACTACAGTTACAAAGATTGGATCCAGATTTATTGGCTGCTGACCTGTACGAATTTCCGCAAGCTCGAATGGTTGGTCATCGATTATATGCCTATCTGAGAGGAGTGATCCTTTGTTGAAGAAGATGCAATACTGGTAGCTACGGAAGGTGGGCCTATTTGAAGAAGTTGGAACTTAATGGCTGCCCTGAGCAGAGATCTTCCACGCCAATTTGGACATGAACTCACCAGCTTGAATGTTTTTGTACAAGAAGAACAAGCTGCTTGTGGATATCGGAGAACCTCATGTTCCTCTCCAAGAAGCATCCAATCAAAACATGTCAAGTTCTCGAGTGGGTCTCAAACCTTTCTCAAGTGAGGGCTGTTTATACTTTATAAATGATTGCAGCACAATAAATTAGTAGGACTTCCAGCTCAAAGATAACTCCCCATAGAGAGGTCACAGAATTGACCTTCCACAGCAAAAACAAAACAAGGATAATTTCTTGTAATGAGCTATTTATTTTCCTTGTCTTAGTTTCTAGAAACAACCGAATAATGAACAATCTTTTGTACTGTTGAAAAAATTGGGGCCTATCTTTGTCCTCACATGGATTATGTATATGTATATGCTATATGTAACTCGCAACTCTGCAATATTGCATCTTTTGTCTTTTGCCAGGATAAGTGGCAGCACTTGCAGATGTACTAGTCACGATGCTCATAAATTGTTGCGGCAGGCTGCTTTACACTTTATAATTAACACAACTAATTAGCTAAAATTTTATGTGATTGAGTAACCATCACACTTCGTAATCTGCTTGATGTCTTGGGTAACATTTCTTCCATTATTGTTTACTCACAATCAGTAGCCAGATAGATAGTGGTGAGCAACCTGCTTTAGAAATACCTTGATTTCTACTATTGTTGATAATTTGATACATAGCTCGGCAGAATGAAATTTTTCCACAACTGCTGATGCATGATGATATCACATGATTTCCCTTCTCTCTTGAAAAGGAAACCGGGACTGTGGCTTATAATGAGTCTTTATCTGCTTTGTCTTGGTTTCCAAAAGCAACTGAATGATGAACAGTCCCCTCTACTGTAGAAAGAATTGGGGGCTACCGTCATCCATACACAGATTATGGATATTTATATAATATATGTGACTTTTCACCTACCTTGATGTGGAACAGATCCTAGTTGCCATCTTTTTCACTTGGAAATTGACGTCCTGGTTCTCAGTCTAATGAACAATGTTGATATTTGACTGGCAGTTTATTTTTTAATTGGATTATGGACATTCTGGAACCGTTAACCAATACAAACAAAATGTCTCAGATTTCTTGGGGCTGTTCAGCAATCAGTTTGGCGGGTGGTGGGCATAATGGATTGCTAATGGCTGAATACAAATGGAAGAGTTTGTTGTAGACATATAGGAGAAAATTGCTACTACAATGTATGAATAGAGAACAACGAAAATGAATTTCCATGTAGAAAATAGTGAAATAAGGGACAGACAACCACACTCATTGTAGTAGAAAGAATTGAGTATCATACTTATCTTTACAAATTTACTCTTTCAGCAACTTGCTTTAGAATATTTTTTGATATATAACTGAGAAGATGCCATCTTCCATTCTTTACGATGCATGTTAGTTGTTAACACTGAAAAAAGATTAATATGTTCAACAGTTCAGTTTTATGGCCATGGGAAGAATGTGGATAACAGTTTACCAATCAAAACTGATAAAGATACACTGAGAGAAGGATACAGGTCATATCCATCAGTGTCCAGTCTCCATTGTTAAATATTCATTATAAAATATGTACCAGTGGTTTGTTGGATACTCATTACTATGTTCTTCAATTTTGTAATAGATTCATTCTTTCTGACGAAGATGATGTGGATTCTACCTGGGGGAAGAGGCTGGTCAAACGTTACTATGACAAGCTTTTTAAGGAGTATCCTTTTTAGTAGAATTCATATTTAAATTGTTTTATCTTCTGAGAAACGCTAATATGTGGTATATTTGCTTATATCATTTTGTACAGTAACATGTTCAGCCATGTGCCTTATATCAGATAAGTTTCTCGCATTTGCAGATCTTTCTCTGACAGCCTAATTAGCTCAGCTTTGCAACAATACTAGTTGCAAGTGTAGGAGTCTGGTAATATAAGTAGGAATAACCGAATAAGGCATATGAATACAATGTTATGCCAATATAGTATATCTATTGTTTACTTTTATCTGCCGTATCAGTATATATTTCGTGGTTTGTCCCAACAGTACATGATGCTCTCCTTAAAAAAAAGGGTTATGTAAGGTTCATTTGCAAAGGAAAACTGTTCACGTGAATAGTGCATGCCTGTGTAGAGATTCGTCATTTCTTGTAATTCGTTGTCGTCTATAATAATTGGACAGTGATATATTAACTTAAAATGACTGCGTATGATTCTGAAGTCCTATTTAAGAAAATGGGGACATGAAGCACGAGGAAACTATGACTTCGGTGTTGATCGTGTTCCATGTTCACAACTAAAATCCTTCTCAGAGATTTGTTGTCCTTGTTAATCAGGAGTATGCTGTCCTTCCATGCATTGAGATTGTCTTAATGTATGATCTACTATTCTTGTAATGTTGTTGACCTTAAGTTTATTCTGCTTAGAATACTTAACTTGATATAGATATTGCATTGCTGACATGTCCCAGTATAAAAAAGGCAAGGTACGCTGCTATGATTCATAGCCATATGTGCTAATCAGTCATGTCTTTTTACTGGGTATGATACTCTTTTCTGTAATTCCTCCTGGTTACTCTTGAGTGCCATGGACAAGAGAGTTAATCTTGTAACATGGTATGATACTCATTTTCTGTAACTTCTGACAAAGATGATGTGGATACAAGAAGTATCTTCATCAAAAGGAAAGAATGATACCCAACCAATTGTGATATTCTTTTGTCATTTATTCCATATTCATAAGATTGAATTGGGTGTGTTTGTGCAGCACTATTGAGATAAGTTTAATGTTTTGGGGTCATGGAACTGCACAGAGAACCTTGCTAACTAGCACATACATTTTTTCATTACATGTTAAGGTCTGACGAGCACACACATGCACACATATCCGACTTGTTTTGCTAGCTGAAATCTTACAGTAAATAGAAATGAAACCAAAATACTCATTTTGTTGCTGAAATTATTTGTATTATCCTTGGAAATTAATTGCAAAGTCTCAGTATCTTACTTTTTGCAGATCGGATTGAGATGGAGAACAGAAAAAGAGGTGATATCTGGGAAAGGTATCCCCTTCATATTCTCATCTTTAAGATTCCATTGTACAAGGATCAACCTGAAAAAAGTGACTGAAATTTAAACGGTACATGTATTTTTGTGTCTATTTAGTATTAATAAACCATCTGGATTTAAATCTGGAACCTAGAAGAGGAATGTAAAAGATTTAGCTAGGTTTAATACCCAAGCTGGCAGTTTCTTCTGTTTAGTTATTAGATCTCTCTTTTTTGGATTTACTTCTTGACATACACCTTATATCTTGCACCAAACAAACTCTGAAATAGCATAAAGCTGAATTTCTCTGTCAGAGATGCCCACTCTTTTAAGGATATCTTCTAAACATGTTTTTCACTTCTTTGTCAACATCATATAAATTCCATAGTCCATACTGATGTGCGGCAAATGCTTTTACTCAGGGCAGTTTATCTGCGGCAATAGGAAGTGCGAGGAAAATGTTGGGCTTGGTAGTTACGAGGTATGTTCATTTAGTCTTTTCTATCTTGTTGCTGATGCAACAATACTTAAAGTCCTTTTGTTCATTTAATAACTTTGTTCTGTTGTATATTTATTACTTAACTTTTTTTCAGGTGAACTTTTCATATGTCGAAGCAGGGGAGCAGAAACAAGCACTTGTGAAGTTGGTAGCATGCCAGAGGTTAGCTACTCCATATTACACTTGGGTAAACCCAGTTTTTATCCACTGCATATTGATTATTTAGCTTGATTCCTGTACATTATGAAAGATGTGCAGAAAAGCTTGCTCATAGGAGGCAAAAGGAGAAAGAAAAGGAAAAGGAGCTTTCTGGTGAAGAGGAAATGGATCTGAGAGAAAGGGACAAGAGAAAGAGGTATCTCTAGTTCCTGTCCACCCTCATTGTTTTATTACCTGATGGTGTTTGACATGGTTGTTCACACTGTAGAGATCATGATGATGAAGATGAAGATACCGCAGAAGACGAATTGGCCGAGAAACGTAACAGAAAGAAAAAAGGTAGAGCCGATTGGATTACTTTTTTGAAAGCTATAAAATGCTCGTAGTACTTGAAGCAGTAGATCTTGGTGTGTGTGTTTATAAATTCAAATGCTATTGGCATGTAGTAGTAGTTTATTGAAACCTATTCCGTTGTTGGGCCCTCTCAACTATTCTGCACACCTACATGTTATGTGGGTGTTCTTCCTGAGGTATTCATTTTCACGGCCTGCTGGTCATACGCCAGTAAGCGCATTACATAGGGTTAGTATCTTATGCTATCATAATGTCTTTATCAATTAGTTGTTAAAGGATTTTGCATCTGCCGTCTGCATGTAAGATGCTTTGCATATTTTCACTGGTAGAAGAAGGAAATAATGAAATATGAAGTCTCTCCAATCTATATCTATCCATCCTCCTAAGCCGTGCTGCCCGACATCATTGTGCGTGCTACTTGTGGTTGTATATGATCTAAAGTAGATAACAGCCATTAGCAATGCTATAAACGTAACGTGTGTGAAATCCTGTAGATCGCAAACGAACTTCGAAGAGGGAAGCGGGCAACAAAGATGACGACTTTGAGGAGTTTCTTGAAGGAATGTTCCCGTGACCTGGTGAGGAAGGAAATCGGAACCATATGTTAATATTGAACGTGAAGGTTTTTGATATTGAAGATGACTTGTAATCTGTTGTTAACTGGAAATATTATAAGGTGTATCACTCAGTTGTTTTTGTGGACCTCTTGTAGTCTTGTATGTCACAATACCTGTAAATCTGGGATGGCTTGTTTGTTTGCTGATATCGTTTGAAACCAGTTTCCCTTTATCGAGCTAATTAACTAGCCAAGCTGGAGAGTGGCCGTGTTTCATTGAAATCTACGATGCAGATGTACAAAGTTCAGAGTTCAGTTGTGATCTGAGTTGAGAAATACCTTCTCGCAGAAGATGTGCGACGGGGTCTGCCGCCTCACTCAGTCACAGGAACCGCTTGCAGGGCTGGCCCAGACCTGCGTGAACCAAGCCACCACTCCTTGCATGGGCATCTGCAAGAACCTGTGCGGGCCTCTCCCGCTCAAAACGAAGACCAGCCCCTGATCGCCTGCCAGCACGAACATGGTTGTCAATCGATCAATCAACACGGTGGTGGAGTAGTTGCTACTATTTTTTTAAATAAAAAGGGGTCACCCCCGATTTCATTGAAATCAAACGTCACCAACACTCTCGACATAACCCGAGCCACACTACCCTATGTGGTCTAGGACATGTGTTGCAACTATGTAAAATGTTTGCTATGTATGTCTGCGTGTATAGTCTTCATTAATTGGTTTGAAAGTTGTGGCAATACAAGTCTCATTTTGGAATCTTGTGCATGCCTCTCAATTTTTTTTTAAGTTCGACTAACCATATAGAAATTTTTATAACATTTTATAACGTTAAATTGATACTCCGTTCACTTTTCTATAAGCCATTCTACCTAGCATTTCAATTTTGGCCACATACATATTAAAATGAGAGAATCTATGTACAAAACAAGTCTAGATTCACTTATTTTAGTATGTACTCCCTCCATTTTTAAATATAAGATGTTTTAGCATTTGTCCACATTCACATATATAAAGATATATGTAGACACATTTTAGTGTATATGTTCAGTCATTTTAGTATGCATATTGACAACATGTGTAAGAGCTAAAACGTCTTATATTATGGAACGGAGGGAGTATGTAGCAAAAATTAAAATGTTAGGTAGAGTGCCTTATAAAATTGAACGGAAGGAGTACTATTATATAGTAGTACTCCCTCCGATCTTTTTTTGATCGGAAGGAGTAAATTTTTTTTTAGATAAAAGGGGTCACCCTCGATTTCATTGAAATCAGACGTTACCAACACTCTCAACATAACCCGAGCCACACTACCCTATGTGGTCTAGGACATAAATTTTCACGGGAAAAAGACATTTTTTAGTGTGTCTTTGACCAATGTATTATGCCAACCATTTTCGATCGGAGGGAGTACCAATTTTTGAGCCCGTTGGTATTTCTCATCATGTTTCATGCGCCTATGCTCAAGAACATAACATATATGTATTAGATGGAGTATAACATGTAGAACGCTCTAGCCCAGTAACAACAAAGTTGGATTGTTATGTTGTTTAACTTTCGTGTGTCACCTCACTAGGGACAATGGGAAGGCATGTGCCGCGCTTCACAGTCAGAAAAAGAGTGATCTTATGCGTGCAATTATCCTTTTCAATGTCATGTCATTAAGTTTAATGCAATGCTCTGTCTCGTACTCAATTGTAAGTGTGCAAACAATGCACTTGCTTATACGAGCATTTGATTTCACTATGCAAAATCCATATTTTAAATGTCAAAAAATTCCAAACAAAAATTTCAGGTATATATCATGACATTTTATGTTAGCACATAAATTTTCATGGGAAAAAGACATTTTTGTACCGCGTGTGGAAAAGAAAAATCCCACTTTTCCAAGATGACTTTGCACGAGACATTTGTTTTTGTCTTTCTACACATGCCACAAAAATTGTCCTTTTTTGCGAAATTTTCTATACGGACATAAAATGTATGGATGTTCATCCTTTTTTAAAGATTTTTTTGACATTCTGAAATGTATTTAAAATACATTTTACATAACAAGTGCATCTATGAAAGTCATTTGTGCTCGCGAGCTCTACTGCTCCCTTTGTTTTAAAACAAATCAAAAAATATTTAGTTTTAGAATAAATTGAAATAATTCTGGATGTAGTCCAAGATGTAACCTACAAACAAGCAAAATCACAACGTGAAATTCTTTGTATTATGGGCTACACAAAAATGACAAAATCTTACAAAATTTGTAGATTTGAAACACTATAATCAGATATGTAAATTTGTCTTTTTTGTGTAGATGAAAATACAAGTATTTCTAATTGAAATTTTGCACGTTTTTAGGATACATCATTGGAAATATCTATGATTGTTTTCACATTTTTTGAAACTTTGAAATATGATTTTTGAATATTTTAAAACATAAGGAGCACTGGAGCAAGAAATCTCCAACCCGTGCATCTAGACCTATGACACAAAACATCGTGTCCCTTGTTGTAATTTTCTTTTACTGTAAAATAAACTATGTATATGTTTCATTGCGCTGAAATGGAACCGGGAGAAAATCCACGTAAATTTTTAAAAAATCCGACACATGAATTTGACATACAATTGTAAGCTCTTTCCATATCACACCAATGACCTGCAACATTTTATACAACTTACTTGCGAGTTAAAATCGCAGGCTCTCAAAGATTGATTCAATTTTACGGTAATGGAACAAACAAAGTTTATGCTAGAATAAACTTTGTCCATAGAATAAAATACAAAGCGAGTGTATTTGGGAGTGCACTGCAGTTCAAAGATACAAATGAAAAATAAATAAAAATCTGCTGGCTGTGGGGTTCGAACCCACGCGCACTTATGTGCAGAAGATCTTAAGTCTTCCCCCTTAACCACTCGGGCAAACCAGCTGTTTGTTCTTTAGCTTACACAATAGGTTATTTAAACGTAAAACGCAAACCAAATCGGGAGAAGAAACCGAAAGACCCACGTGGTCCCCACCTACTACACATACTCTTGCGGGAGCACACGCGAACAGGCGAACACACCAGCATGCTCCACTCCTGCGGGAGCGGGATCTCTTTCCCTCCGCCCCCTCCACCTTCCCCATAATCCAAAACCCACCCTCGCCGCTCTCATCTCCGGCGACGGCGGCCATGAGGGGCGCCGACCTCATAAACGCGGTACTCCCGCAGGAGCTCCTGGAGGACGTGCTCCGCCGCGTGGGCGGCGCCAAGCGCGACCTCGACGCATGCGCCCTCGTCTGCCGCCGCTGGCGCCACCTCGAGCGCGCCACGCGCCGGACCGCCAAGCTCCCGGCCTCCGGGGTCCACGCCGACGAGGTGGTGGGCCTCTTCGCCGAGCGCTTCCCCGCGCTCGCTGACGTCTCCATCGACGAGCGCCTCTCTGCCGACACCGCCTCCGCGGTCACCATCCCCGTCATTAGATCGCGCCGCCCCGTGAGTACCCTCGATCTGATAGCCAGAGGTGCCTCTTGTCGTGCGTCCGTACGCGGATCGTGGGAACCCTCGCTCCTCGCGGTTATTTTTCAGATCAAGTATCGTGATCAACTTTAAACATTGCGATGAACTTTAGGCTTTTAGTTTTGTTTCAACATATTATTTGGGGAAAAAAGTTGCGTCTATTAAGGCCTTTCTAATGGAAATGGAACAGTTTATGGACGTTTGCTTGTTTTGCTGTTGCAACATGCGCCCTGTGCGCTCCTGAATTGCATTATCCGGTTATAGATATTGTAGGTGGCCCTGCGTTTGTATAACTTGAATACAATGCAGGGAATTGTAGTGTGATGCGTTGTGATCATTCCAAGGGACACCGTTTCTTCACTGAGTAGCAAGGCTGCAAAACATGAAGGATACACTAAAATACTACTACTTGTTGTTCTTGATGCAGGGGATGAGCACTAACCCAGCTGGGCGCCATCGAAGAATGTATCAGATACCACGCTATGCAAGGTTTATACACCCACCCAGATCGAACCAGACAACCAGTGCTGCTGATGGGATACAGAGCACTTGTTTGACTGATGCTGGCTTAACTAGTCTCGCCGGAGCTTGCAAAGGGCTTGAAAAACTAAGTCTAGTTTGGTGTTCTGCCATATCTTCAACAGGCTTAGTGAGAATATCAGAGAATTGCAAGAAACTGACTTCTTTGGATATCCAGGTAATGTCGTGCTATATATTCTGCATTTTTGGTCTGTTATTGACTTCATGAGCTCTCTCTTCTCTTATGTCTATTTTTAGAAGACTTAAAACGTTAGCCTCTGTATAGTCCACTGTATAAATGGCCAGTTCCCAACATACAGTTTAAATGCATTGTGGTGCATTGCCTGTAACGTTATCTGAGAATGGACATTGACTGATCATTTGTAGAAAAAAAAACGTATATATCTTTTCTTGAGCAGTTTCAGTAGTCAATACTTACTTTGGACAAAACGTGCAGGCTTGCTATATTGGAGATCCAGGACTTGTTGCTATTGGGGAAGGCTGCAAGCTACTTAACAATTTGAACTTGCGCTATGTCGAAGGCACAACGGATGCAGGCTTGATTGGCCTAATAGAGAACTGTGGACAATCACTGGTTTCTCTTGGTGTTTCTACTTGTGCTTGGATGACTGATGCATCTTTGTATGCTGTTGGATCCCACTGTCCTAACCTTGAGATCCTCTCACTGGAAGTAGAACATGTTAAAAATGAAGGAGTGATATCTGTTGCTAAAGGATGCCGCTTATTGAAAACTTTGAAGCTGCAATGTATTGGTGCTGGCGATGAGGCCCTAGAAGCTATTGGTTCATGTTGTTCGTTATTAGAAAGCTTATCGCTGAATAACTTTGAAAGGTTCACAGACAGGTACTCGGTGTAATTTCAGTCTAAACTGTTGAAGCACAAACTCCACTTTTGTGTCGTATGCTTGTTTGTTTGTAATTAAATTTCTGTTTAGACTTTATATGTTAGGTCAAAGATATTCCGTTATCCTTTATATGATTTTCAATTTGATCTATGCTACATAGTGGACATTGCTAAACTTACTTTACTAGGATGTTGGGAGGACATATGTGTTGTTTGCCGTTTAATTATGATTTCTCAATTGTAGGTATTGACCATCCATTATTCTTGTCGTTCCAACTTGTGCTTCTTCTGTTTGTTTTATAGGTCTCTTAATGATTTCCTAACCTCCTTTTGCATTTGCAGGAGCCTTTCTTCCATTGCTAAAGGGTGCAAGAATCTTACAGATCTTGTTCTTAATGATTGCCTGTTATTAACTGATAAAAGCCTTGAATTTGTAGCACGCAGCTGCAAAAAAATAGCACGTCTAAAGATCAATGGTTGCCAGAATATGGAAACTGCTGCGGTGGAGCACATTGGACGATGGTGCCCGTATGTTTTTGTTGAGAACTTGATCTGATTAAAGTTTCTTTCTTCATTTGACGTTTATGATTTATGTTGATTGATTATCGTATATTAAAAGTGTGTTGTAGTTCAAGTAAGTGAATTAGTATGGTAGAAGAATTGATTGTTAAAAAAATATGTTAGAGAACTGGATATGTGGATCATTTACAATATATAAAACATGGGCTATCCTAGTATGCAGTTGTGCGGAAAATAACTCTTTCACATTACTATGTTATTAGTGTTAGCTTAGCTGCATTTTTTCGCTACATATGTTTTTTTTCCTTGAGTGGTAATGGTACATGCTTTCTCATCCTATGGAAGCAGGGGCCTTTTGGAACTCTCTCTGATTTACTGCCCAAGGGTCCGGGATAGTGCATTTCTGGAGCTTGGTAGAGGCTGCTCCCTTCTCCAATCTCTTTATTTAGTCGACTGTTCAAGAATAGGTGATGATGCTATGTGCCACATAGCTCGAGGTTGTAAGAACTTAACAGATATTTCCATTCGGCGTGGTTATGAGGTAAGTTTCAAGTTTGCATCAGTTTATTGCATTTATGGAGACAGATGGGAAATTTTTGCGTGCAGTTTATGTTTTGGTTCTGTTTAACCTAGCACTTTGCAAAATTTTCTCCTTTATACCTTCTAAGCAATTGGTTGCTTCTCAAATATAAAATAGGGTGTGTTTAGATGGAGCATCATGATCTAGTTACATGCACATATTGAAATCCAGAACACATATCTGTTGGGTTGATTGAATTCTTTTGGTATGAAGATAGGAGACAAAGCTTTGACATCAATTGCCGAGAACTGTAAATCACTTAATGAGTTAACGCTACAATTTTGTGAGAGGTAATTACTGTAATGCATTTATCCTATATCCTTTTTATTTCTGTTGCTGATGTATATCATTCCTGTGCTGAAGTGCATCTCTCTGATGATATGTTGACATCCCAGTTTGTGAATTTTGTTTTAACTCTCTTTTCAGGGTATCTGATACAGGGCTGGCTGCAATTGCTGAAGGTTGCTCTCTTCAAAAGTTAAACTTGTGCGGATGCCACTTAATCACTGATAAAGGATTAACTTCCATTGCAAGAGGGAACCCTGATATTGTCTTTCTGGATATAAGTGTTCTTCCGGTACATACTTATGACACTGAATTTTTTTACTATCAATTATCCAATAATTGAGAATGAATATGGCCTCTAGTTCAAATGTTATTGCTTGAACTAAGTTCTGGAAACTGTCCAAAATTATCTGGTAGGACCGTGTAGTTTGATTTCAGCTAAGAGTATAGTTGCTCCTCTTGTTTTCATCCTTTCTCACGGTGTGAAACCTGTTAAAACGGTGGGAAACCTGTTAACTATATTCCCTTGCACAACCCGTTATGATTTCGAATTAAATTGTAGCTCCATTTTTACCCGAAGAACTCAGAGTGACACTTTGATGCTAGAGCTAGACTGGATACAACTCAGAATTCAGTCTCAGATCCAGGTTCTGTTGTACAGGAAACTTCGAAATTTTATAACAGAGTACTTTGTCTTCATAACTGTTGGATTTATCAGTTAAATCCATATATTTAGAATAGCGAAATATCAAAATGTATAAGCAAACACACAAAATATTTTTGGACCTCTGAAAAACATGTCAATATGCCAATATGAGCTGTTTAAATATGAACTATGCTGGTCGCCAAAAGAAAAAGGAAGTGTGTCATGAGATGAATTCTTTCACATAATGTTTGAATTCTTCTGCATCACCCAACATGGAAACCTTGCCTTGGACTGATTGCCTTGCATGCGACATGCGAGCGATCAACAACACCCTCAGTAAGACTACGTACCTTGTACGCAAGAGATCAGCAGCATCAGCATCAGCATCGTCAGAAGTCTGGGTATTAAAATTTTAAGCCTCTGAAATGGAACATTAAAAAAATCGAGATCTAATCTTGCTAGCTTGTGCTTATTTATAAGAAGTGGAACATTAAAAAAATCGAGATCTAATTTTGGATTGCCCCGATTGTAAGTAGCATTCTAGTTCTGCTATCCTTGTTGATGATTTCCCTCCAAACTGCAGCTCATAGGGGACATGGGACTAGCAGAGATTGGTGAAGGTTGCCCCCATCTCAAGGATATTGCACTCTCACACTGCCCAGGGGTGACCGATGTTGGTCTGGGACACCTAGTCAAGGGGTGCTCGCTGCTGCAGACATGTCAAATGGTGTACTGTAAGCGGGTGACCAGCACCGGGGTAGCAACTGTTGTCTCGATCTGCTCTAGGATGAAGAAGCTCCTTGTCGAGGAGGCGAAGGTCAGCGAGAGGACGCGTCGGAGGGCAGGACCCATCTTATCCTTCCTCTGCTCTGGGCTTTAGCTTCAAAAGAAAAAGAAAAAGAAAAACATATTGTGTTATATAAAACTCCTTTCTTATTTACAAAGCAGCTACACTTCAGTACCTTACAGAATCTTCAGCGATTTTTTTGTATGAAACTCAAAATTGTTGAACCAAATTAGATGTTGTCTCAACTGTATGACTCATAGTGGTGAACCAAATAAATCTCAACTGGTGAATTGTCCCCCTTGAATAAATGCATCATTTGCTACAGTTATTCCTTCTTTGGCTGGCCTATCTGGAGTTGAAACTGAAAATATAAAGTGAACCCTTCTCTGTTGAAGTGACTTGGCGATATGCTGCTCCCTCTCCAGCAAAATACTTTACGAAAGAAGAGAGTACATCGCTTTGTCACGCTTGGAGTTGCTTCGATCAGCAACATTCCAATTCCAAATGGGTTGCTTCCTGTGTCATCTGGAATACATAGTAAAACACAAAGATAAAAATGAAGCTAGAATCTTTGGCAGTGATGAAGCAAAGAACCTTTTCTTCTCCCTCTTTATCCAACATCCATTTCCATCAGGAACATCATCCAAGCAGTAAGGAAGGAATGGATTCTACCTCTCACACTTTCGGCTACTTTGTTCCTTCCTTTTTTTTTTGAGGTGCAAACCGTAGAACAAAACGTTCTACGGTGGATTACTTTGTTCCTTCCTCATCCACACTTACCCAAAGCATCTATATATATAGTTCATTCTTCCATTTTTTACATCTCGAAGAATCAAACACAGAGCACACACGATTCCGCTGACGAACTCTTGCTGAGGCTTCCAATGGAGAAAGGCGTGGGTGTAGGCGACGATTCGGCTCAGGCTGTTGGCATTTGCGACCGGTTCCTGACGTTCCTGGCCAAGAACCTGTCGATGAACAGGCAGAAGAACATCACCGAGGGGCCAAGAGATGGCGATCATAGGAGTCATGCGGGGGAGGACGAGGACGAGTTTGCGGTGAAGATCGAGAAGACGGACTTAAAGTTCAGCCATGAGGAAGAAGAGCACAGGAGCCTCCCTGCTACCATCCTAGAAGAGAGAATTGCTGATGCCAGAGCAATTGATCAGCATAAGGAGGCCGTGGCGGAAGCTAGTCGCAAGGTGGCGGCGACCGAAGCAGCCTTGGCGGTAGCGGCGGTGCAAGAGAAGAAGGTGAGGAAGTCTGTGACCATAAAGGAGGAGCCTGCCGGCGACAAGGAGAAGGCGAAGAAGTTGCCGTCGAAGAAGAGGCAGGCGTCGTCGTCGAGCGGCGCCGGAGTTGAGGAGCCAGTCCCGAGGCCGCCGCTGAGGTGGGGTCTCCGTCCGAGGATGCCGTCGGCGAACCTGAGGGTGCCGTCCAACATCAATGAGAAGTCGTCCAACTTCATCGAGGAGCGCATGAAGGGCTTCGGCGCCGGCGGCAAGCCGGAGAAATGAGCTGCAGCTCCCACCACGGTGTCAGTATATTAAGTGTTCTCCTGAATTGGTCTAAAATAAAGTGTTCTCCTGCGTGTATGAGTTGGTTTGGAAGATTGTTAGTCTGTGTCTGAGTCTGAGGTATTGATGATCGCAAGAATTTGTAATTGTGCATAAGTTTGTCTGAAGATTAATTCTTGTTGACTAGCTTTGCTATTAGCTAGGTGCGCACTCAGTCCAACCAGGTTTGATACTCATCGAACGCAAAGCCGCGTTTCTCACCGTTATTTCATCAGATCGGTGTGTGACATTTTATTTCAGGGCGTGCTAATTCGCGTTCACCCGCTCGGAGGGAGGTCATCAGTCACTTTCGAACAGGGTAAAACTCCACTCTTCTGATAGTTTTCCTTCTTTTTGATGATAAAGCTTCCCCAAAAATGAGCTCCAACTTTCCTAATTCTGAACATTTTTAGATTTCAAACTTCCAAATTTAATATTAACTTATATACTAGAAAATTACAACTTGCCGAAACAACATGACCGATCCCTTATTGACAGGATGGAATTCAAAAGATAGTTGTTTTCATTAACTGTGAAGAGTGGAAGGTAGGAGCTAAAATGCCAAAATACACTTTCAGACGTCCAGCTCTTGATTCATAATCCGATAGTTACATTGCAAGACATTGTATAAACTACAAAAATTATCAAAGCCTATCAGACTATCAGCATTGGGCACCTTAGGATGACTCCAACCGGGCGACCCATCGAATCCGCGCGCGTCCGCGCGAGCCAAAAACACGGCCCAACGGTGCGACGCAAACGGACCGCGGTCCGTTTTCCTGTCCGCCGCGACCCATTCCTGGCCAGGTTTGCGTCGGCACGGACGCGCTGCGGACTGACCGTGTGTCCGCACGCTCACACGTGGCGTCCTCCCCAGGCCCACATGGCACTGACATGGGGACAGTCAGCCTCCCCTGGCCCAGTCGCTTTTAATGCATGGGGATAGCGACGGCCAGCCCCCACCCACCACTCCCCACTCACTTCCGCTCCCTCCCCGGCGACCAAACCCTAGCCACCGCCACCATGCCTCTCCGATGGCTGGGATTCTGCAAGGCCAAGCACGACGGCGAGGCAGGCTCATCCTCTGGCCGCCGCCGCCGCCGTACCCAGCCCTTCCCCATCCCCACCAGCATCCTCGGAGCCGCTCCCCGTGGTTTTTGACCTGGCGCCACCGGGCGCCGTGATAGCGCGGCGCGACCGCGTCTATGTGCGCGTCGAGGACTGCTGGTGGTACTGGAACCACGTGGTCCCGGTGCCGTGGCCGGACGTTAAGCTGCCTGACCACATGCACCTTAACCCGCAGCGGATCCCGGTGCCGCCCATCCCGACGAGCCGCCACGCGAGGGAGTTGGAGATCGAGCGCCGCCGCGCGCGTCTCCCGAGGTCCGCCCGCAACGACCCCGCGTTCGCGGCCACCTCCCCCAACTGGAGCACCTGGTTCCGCAACGAGCACAGCCTGCGGTGGCATGCGCTCTACACGCGGGCTCTGACGCCACCAAGTAGCCGTTGGTCACCGCATCCGCACACACAGCGGCGGGGCGCACCACGAGTGCCACCGCACGCGCTGCGGATTGGCTCACCACCACCACCGCCTCTTGCTGATGTGAAGATGGAGGTGGACGCCGAGGACGACGAGGACGCCCAGTTCGCTGCTGCGCTCGAGGCCTCCAAGAAGTCCATGGCCGAGGACGAGGCCAATGTGAGGACCCCGGATTAATTATCCGAGATACTCGTTATGTTTCCTGCAACAGTCCCATGATCAGTGTGCTGTTGCACATAACTTGAGTTGGTATCACAGAACACCCACAAATACCGAATAATTATACTTACGTGCTTGAAGTGATCAGCTTCAATAAGGTACTTGCAGCGGAATCACCAAATCAACGTGGAGCCCAAGTCATTCGCCTTTACCCTACAGGCAGCTGACTGGGAAGCGCCCTAGTTCGCAAAGACGTCAGTGAACTCCTCCTCGTCGAACTGCTCTTCTCTGGAATCTGGCTAAGACAATAGCCAGGGACGAAACCAATATGAGTACATTTGATTGTACTCGCAAACTACCCCAACAGGAACATGCACTAGTTTTAAATTTTCAAAGACTTTTATTTTTAGGAAAAACCTCACTGAATCTCTATTTAAAAGAAGAAGAGTAGATTTTTAATCCTGTTGAAGACAAAACATTTTGGAAAGTAGTTTTCTCACTAACTTTGTTGAAAAAGGTAAGAAGTATTTTTAAATCTTTTTCCCGAAAATATACCTTCGTTTAAAAAGGTAAGAAAATTTCTTTTAAAACTTTTTCCTCGAAAACCTCTTCTTGCCCTGATACCAAGCACGACGCTACCTCGAACCAACTCATTGGTACAGGTACGAAATACCCATTCCACTTCAACTTCCGTTCAAAACTCAACACTTTTATCAAAACTTGCACATAAGACCCAGCAATTCGTTCCAACTGTCCATATCCGAGGACTCGGCTATTCGAATAGTTTTACCCTCTGCAGAGGTAGTACGCTTTTCCCACACCCATCCGGTCACTCATCGTGTCAGCCACGTCCCGCCATACCAGAGGTATGCGAAGTTGAGTTCCCGGCCATAGCCTGTCCTTTGCTCATGCTAGTATAGGACCCTGCCGCTACGACACTTTCCACCGACACTCAAATCCTCAGAAACTAAGTGTGGGGACTCGTAGTTCTGCCCGGCGGACCCAAGGGAGCCCTTCAATCCTCTTCCTCCGACACGCTCATACCGGCTTCCGGTAGACTACAATGAAGAGGACCCAGGTCAGGGGGTAGGTCCTCAGACCATCCCCTCATGGAACGAGGTCATCCTCGTTATTGAGGCATCCAGTACTAACACGAGCAAATTATATGGCTACGCCCTTTTTCCATATGGGGGTAAATGTGGTCGCACAGGTTATTGGTTGTTCAGTAAGTACCAGGACACAATGTGCATTTTTCAGAAACAACAACTTTTCCGTTTCACCACCGATATATCGGCATGCCATAAATCATCCAAGGGTTTCCAAAAGGAGTTTTGAATAAACAAAGTTTTTCCCATCCTATAGTTTTATTTAAACAAGCCGATATTCCTACATAGAGTGGCAAAATAGTTTTTCATAAACTTTTGAAAAGGTTTTCACAATCATTTCCAATTTTCATAGCAAAAATACTTTTAACCAAAACTTGGGTGGTTCGTAATCCCACCAAAAAGGATTTTCAAAGAAGGCTTTGGAGTAAAACAAATTCATTTCGAAAACACTGTATACCACTGACACCTCTGTATCGGGTGCCTTAATAATATACTTGTATTTTGGAAAAAAGGTTTTTCAAAATCATAGCTTTCGTGGTAAACACCACATAAATTATTTATGCTATTTATAGTAAAACAGGTAAATCAAATTAGATGTATCTAGGTGCAAGCTCAGTGAAGTAGCTTGCCTGGCTTCAGCATAACGTCCTTGGTCTTCTTCTCACTGATTAAAGAATTAAACTCCGATGCTCCTCCAATAAATCCTCTCCACGGACTACTCCGGTATCGGTATTATCTAGCGTCGCAACAGGGAATAACAACATTCAATAAACCAAACAAAGCCACAAGTGTTGCACAAACAATTAATAACCACAAGCATCAACTAATTATTCAAGCAACCAATTAGGGTCTACACTCGTAAGGGTCTTTTACAACTCAGGGGTCTAACACTTCGACACAAGCTAGGCCAAGCAATAGGTAGCAAAAGGGATGACATGCTACAACATCAGCAGCTAGGAAATGCTACTGATATTTCAACATCAATTTTGAAATTCATGCACACAAACGATTCTATTAGCACACAACTCCTGAGAGTTAGGAATTCCTAGGAAATACCCATACTAGGGATATTGTTCCCCAATAAAATCTAGCAACACTAGTTTCTTCCTAGCAAGTGATCCAACCAGTAGCAAGATGGCATGCTACTGATGATCTAGCAAGGCTAACTAAAATCTCAACACACTAAAGAACTTCTACTAGAATAAATCCTATTAACTAGGAGCATCTATACAAACCCTACCCTAGTACTATTAACACATGCAATACTAACTTTTTCCAAAGTGCTAAGACACAGAGCTAACACACTCCTAATAACTAGTATCACACTTATACATGCTAGAAAATATAAAAGGACACTAGCACACCCTATATAGTTGGATAAAACTATAAACAATAAAGGACAGAAATGCATACCACCTAGTTAATTACACCTAAAATAATCTATAGCTCTAAAAATCACACCAAGCTAGGATTAGGTACTCCTAATCATACAGAAGCTCACACAAGTGGATTCACTCCAAAATCATCACCAAATAATTTACAAAAAACCCTAAATGGCTCTCTGGTCAAATACCAAAGTGGGTGCCATTTTGTTTAGGAAGGTCATTTGCAGGAGAGGCCAATTTCTACTGCTAGGTATCACTCAGATCTTTCCAAAACAGTTGAGTGTGCATCAATAGCTATCATAGAAAAATAGCTATTGAGTTTTTGGTGAAAAGCAGCAGTTCTGGCTCACATTTAATTTCTCAAAAACTATTTATCCAAAAGTGTTTCTACCACTTGGATCTGGCTAGGAAAAGGCTAGGGTACTTCCCTGAATTTTGGTTTGGTCAACTAAACACTCAAACTATTTTAGAACGATTTAAACTAGGAGTCCAGAAACAAATCTAGAAGTAAAAGAATAAACCACCTGAAAAAAAAAGGAAAACGGGCTGGATCTGTCGAAGTTGGGCTGTGCCGTGCGGGGAGGAAGTCCAGCTCGCGGCCCACGAACTTGAACGAAGCGGTACGGGCCGCTTCTCCTTCCTCGTCAAGCACAGAGCACGGGCGCGGCACTGCCGGAGCGTGGCGACGGCGGCTACGGCGGCTCCGACGACCTGAGAAGGGATGAGGATGTCTGGGAGAGAAACCGCGACAAGGGGAATGCGTTGATGCAAGAATGGCGAGGAATAGTGGACTGAGCGGCTCGCGAGCTTGCTCGACATGCCGCGGCCGGAAAAGAAGAGGTTTGGGACGGCGACGGCGATCCCGGGATTCCTTCTTTGATTCCTCGCGCAGAGAGGGGGAGTAGGGCACGGCGAAGCTTCTGGTAGCCAGGGATTTGGATGGGGAGGTCTCTGTCACCGGCGAGGCGCGTCGGTGGCGGCGGCCGTGGTTTGTGTCCGTGGGCGGAAGAAAGATCAGAGGGAGGGAGTGGGGGAATGAGTGAGGGAGTGAGGGAGTGAGGGAGCTGAGAGGGGTGCGCTGCTTCTTATCGCCTCGCGGAGCAGCAGAGGGGTGCGGGGTCCAGGCGGTGTCGACATTTCACGAGGAGGACACGGCGGCGATGGTGTGAAGAACACGGCGTCGATGCACTGCCGCGTCGCTGCAACAGGGTGATGGGAGACAAGGGAGAGCAGAGGAGACGGCGTGCGGTGCTCTTCCTCCAGGGCGTGGTCCGCGTCAGGGGGAGGCAGGGGGAACACGGCGTGGTCGGGAGCACGGCGACGCGGGCACGGCAACGTGCGGAAAGTGCCACTGCTGTCCCCGGTGCGGAGCTGATGTGAGGGGAGAGGGCAGAGGAGCCAGAGGGCAGCTGGGCAAGGGAGCAGGTGCACGGCGAGCGGCGACCACGGCATCGCCGGCGTGGAGAGCACGGCGCCGTGCCGGCAGCGTGCTGACACAGAGGTCAAAGGAGATTTTACAGAACGCCCCCTGAACCTTTCTCTCCTCTCACGGATAGGTCCTCGACAGAAAAGAACTCCTTTTCTTCCTTTAAAACAGTAGGGTTTCCCGGATTTATTTGAGGGGTTTAAACATTTTACAAAAATCAGAGAAAATTCATGTAGCCTCCCCTATATATGAGGAAGCTCCACAAAAATTGGTTTTACAAAATAAAATGTTTTGCTCCATTTTTGTTCATAGGATTTAAATAAACTATTTTTGGAAATGAATAATTTGGTAACCCTTTAATAATTCAAAACCAGTGGTAAAATAGTGGGTAGAACCTTTGGAGCCTTTTTGACAAATATGATACTTCAAAATAACTTATTTTTACAAAGGAGACATTTGTTTTGAAGAAACAGAGAAATTGGGAGGGAAAATTATTTATGAAGATCATTTTACTCATGACCTTCATTTCTTTTTTAATAAAAGAAAGGAGGGGTTTGTTTTAAAACAACAAGTAGGTTTACTAGAGGTAAGAGGGAGTGACATGAAATGGAGAGAATTATCATTTCCTCTCCTCCTCTAGAATTTTGATAAAGAAAGTATAGTTGTTTTAACCGAATAGAGGAATAGATAAGGAGGGAGTTTTATTGAAATCTTCTCCCTAAATTTTAGGATTTTAACTTGGGGTGCCTAAATGTAGAGGATTTGTTCCTCTTCAAGTCACACTCCAAGTTTGGTGGCCAAGGGTGTCCCAAAGTGGTAACAACTCTACTGAGGAATTATCCTCACAAGAACATCACACACACAGCAAAATTCACAGCAATATCATAGCACAACAATATCAACAACACAACAATATCCACAACACAACAATATCCACAATTCAAACAAGCCACACACTTCAACTACAAGAATAAATCACACACCTTTTTCCATAACTAACAATGCTATTTTATAAAAGTGGCCACACCCAATTATGACAAGATGTTGTTTAGGGGATTTATCAACCCATAACTTAATAGTTTTCAAAAATGGTTTGAAAAGGGAAATTATGTGAGGTAATATATTCCCACTAGTATTTCTTTTAAACGGAGTTGAAACATAGGAGTTTAAAAATAAGAATTTTATAAATGCCAAAGTGGAAGAGAGGACAGGAGATCACAGATGGTTCTCCATATTTTATAAACATGAAACTTTTGGAAATACTTTTACTGTCTCAATTTAAAGAGTATTTTGTTTGTTGCTAAAACCAAATCATTTGTTGAAATAAACTTTTGGCCAACATAAGAATGGGAAAGGCATATGGAATATTTTCTTGTCATAACATGGTCACCAGTGTTGAAAATATATTTTTACTTAGGTTGAGTTCTTAGGTTGACATTTACTAGTCAAACAATCACAAGCATTCAAGTCACACAAGGTCAAACAGAACAATTTTAAAAGGAAACACAATCATTTGTGAGATAATTCAAAAAGTTTTTGTTGGTTCTGAATTTTGGGTCTTATTTACTCTTATTATAGATTTGGGATGTTACAGATCCTTCCCCCCTTAAAATAAATCTCGTCCTCGAGATTTGCCCGGGGGTACAGGGAGTTTTGAGGGCACGGGTTTTGGGTTTGACTTCTCTTCCGAGGTCGTTGCTTCTTTGGTAAGGTTGCCAGGTGAGATCTTGACAGCTTGATGTTGCGAGGCCGTCTATTGGTTAGTTGTATAAGAATGTGGGTGTCTTCTATGACATCAAATTGCCTTAGTCATACAAGAAGAATTTGGTAACAAGGTAGCTAGTCTTGTCATCAAATCACTTTTCATTTCCCAGAGGCTGAGATGTACTGAATTATCTGATGTTCCGATTATTTGTGTATGACACTCCATTGTTTGAGCATACAAAAGTGAGTTGCTAACAAGTTCATGAGGCTTGTTACCAAACTACTTCTATATAACCCGAACATTGGAGGATCGCACTATTTCTAGAGAGGTTAAGAATAGTAGATTCTGACATAAGAGTTTCCAAATACTCAAAGATCGTCTGGTAGATGGCTTCTTTGGTTCCGGGTCTTCACACAGCTTCGCAGGTGTCTTCATAAGTAAGCTAGAGTGCTCCAAAATAGTTAGGGTCTTCGGGAAAACTTTATGGTTGAGGGGCTTATGTTAGTTTTCAAGGGAGTTGGGTGCCATACCTTAGACATCAAACTTATTATACCTATGATCCTGAACGATCAACTTTACCTAGGTCTCTAATTCTCGATTTTTTTTTTCAAAATACCATTCCAATATTTCTGGTAAGGCCACTACTATCAATCAGTTAATTTAAAACATGGTCCTTGCTCAAGCTAAAATTATTAATCCACCCTCATCTTCCTTGGGCATAAACTCTTTATCATGGTATAGTTCAATCTATCGGGTACCCATCAAATCTTTTTAGGCATATTCTTCCCATTGCCTTTTTATCACTAAATCATTGTGCTCCACCTATCATTTCCTGATTGATTTTTCTCTCCAGATAGGCATATCTCGAATTGTCTGACTCCGTCGGTTGTCATTTTCCTACGACCATATCATCAAAACTAAATAAAGCATCCGACAATCATGTGATCATATCATCAAGAATTGACCCACTTTCTAACCAAATTCAGATTTTATCTCAACACTTTTGGGGCCTTGATCTCGTAATCAAAGATAACTGATTTTTTTCTAAGAATAATCCAAACAGAGCGTGACAAGCTCTGAAAACTACTGTCACCTAGAATGTCTGGCTACTAGACCAAGTCATATTGACTCCTAGAATCCGATAAGCATTCATTTATCCTCCACTAATTATTTCTTGCATACAACGATCTACTCATCGGCTAACTCATCCTTGATCACTTCCCATAATTCCATAAGAGTTTATTGCAAGGGTCATTTGCGCCAAGAATCACCCTAGACATTTCCACACCGGAGTATTTTTCTTAATCTACTTGCTTCTAACCAATCCAATTATCCTTTTATCAGCAAGTGCTTCCTAAAAATCCAAGAACTTTCACCTTTATTTCTAAACCTTAAATCAAGGGTCACATCTTCTAGCTCCAGATAACCACCAATGGTTGGGGACCACAACTGGTTAGCCCCAAAGCATAATTCAGATATATCATTTGTCCAAATCCAATTAATTTATCGATCCACTCCAAGTTTTCACTTCTATTCTAAACCCCAAATTTTTTTGATATTACCAATATCATCCAACAAGTTCTGATCTCCTCAACTAGATTCTTAAGGGACCCTTTTAACTAATAATCTCATAGTTCAACACTTGTATATCCTCCTAAAGTTCTCCTTTCTACCAAATAGTTTTGAGTCGTCCTATGGCACCTATTTCCTTTGTCTAGAAAAAGCAGTTAGTAGCTTTGCAAAACTTGGTTAGATGAGAGATTTAAAGTTAGATAAATTATGTTAGTTATGTTAGCTTTCATTATCTTTTGTTAGTCTGACAGAATCCAACTAGTGTCATCGAACGTCGGGTCTTGAATCTTCATCCTTCTCGATAGCTTGATGTGGTTGCTCAAAACGACGTATGAAGGCCGCTATCCGTCTTGCAGAAGGTCGTAGAGTCTTGGGCCTCAAGGTTGAAGTAGAGAGTATTCGGTATCTTGTTCCTCTTACTAGGTCAAAATTTTCTGGAGGGTTTTCTAGGTCGGACTTTTGAAAGGATACAAAACCTCAGGCTATTTGGTTAAAGATCGGGGGTCTTTTGGTATCTTGAGGAACTGTCAGTTCTGTTTGGGAGATGATTTAGATAAGAGGGAAGAATATTTTAGAAAGCTTTTCCTTGGCGGGTTTACATCCGTAACAAGGTGCACTTAGGTGGCAAAAAGGAAACTAAACTTTTCCTTTTTGTAAAGCTACGTTTTTCCACCTCACAAACAACACACAAGCAGAGTACACACAAGCAAGGTGCACACAAGGTACGTCTAGTACCAACGGATGTCTAGTACGCGTGGTAATAGGGGTGAAACAACCAAGGTTCCTATCATATGTTTTTCCTATGGGTCTTGGTTAAACAGGGGTGCTGAAATCCTCATTTCGTCGCCTTAGTCTTCAGCTGGAAAAACTGAGATTGTCGAAGTAGCAACTTGAGTAGAATTGCTGAGGCTGAGCTGAGGTCTTCGGAGGTCTCTTGCTTTGTTGGTGTCGACGATCTTGGCATTTGCATATCAACCACCTTGATGTTGAATGTTGAGTATTTGCGATGGAAGCTTCTTCTTGTAGGTGCTAGCTAATTAGGTCTCCATTGGACATCGTCAAGTATTTTGAACAGGTAAGAGGGAGTAGAGAAATCCTTGGTAAATTTTAAAATAGAAAGGTAAGTCTCAGAAATTAATTGAGAAGGCGAGAAGAGCGGGAGTCATTTTTGGACTTCCCTAAATAAGGATATATTTTTGGTGTTAACATATTTTTAACAAAATATTCTCTTCCTAACTAACGTCCATGCTAACTAAGGTCTGTTACAGTCAGGATGGCTCTGATACCAAGTCTGTGAGGACCCCGGATTAATTATCCGAGATACTCGTTATGTTTCCTGCAACAGTCCCATGATCAGTGTGCTGTTGCACATAACTTGAGTTGGTATCACAGAACACCCACAAATACCGAATAATTATACTTACGTGCTTGAAGTGATCAGCTTCAATAAGGTACTTGCAGCGGAATCACCAAATCAACGTGGAGCCCAAGTCATTCGCCTTTACCCTACAGGCAGCTGACTGGGAAGCGCCCTAGTTCGCAAAGACGTCAGTGAACTCCTCCTCGTCGAACTGCTCTTCTCTGGAATCTGGCTAAGACAATAGCCAGGGACGAAACCAATATGAGTACATTTGATTGTACTCGCAAACTACCCCAACAGGAACATGCACTAGTTTTAAATTTTCAAAGACTTTTATTTTTAGGAAAAACCTCACTGAATCTCTATTTAAAAGAAGAAGAGTAGATTTTTAATCCTGTTGAAGACAAAACATTTTGGAAAGTAGTTTTCTCACTAACTTTGTTGAAAAAGGTAAGAAGTATTTTTAAATCTTTTTCCCGAAAATATACCTTCGTTTAAAAAGGTAAGAAAATTTCTTTTAAAACTTTTTCCTCGAAAACCTCTTCTTGCCCTGATACCAAGCACGACGCTACCTCGAACCAACTCATTGGTACAGGTACGAAATACCCATTCCACTTCAACTTCCGTTCAAAACTCAACACTTTTATCAAAACTTGCACATAAGACCCAGCAATTCGTTCCAACTGTCCATATCCGAGGACTCGGCTATTCGAATAGTTTTACCCTCTGCAGAGGTAGTACGCTTTTCCCACACCCATCCGGTCACTCATCGTGTCAGCCACGTCCCGCCATACCAGAGGTATGCGAAGTTGAGTTCCCGGCCATAGCCTGTCCTTTGCTCATGCTAGTATAGGACCCTGCCGCTACGACACTTTCCACCGACACTCAAATCCTCAGAAACTAAGTGTGGGGACTCGTAGTTCTGCCCGGCGGACCCAAGGGAGCCCTTCAATCCTCTTCCTCCGACACGCTCATACCGGCTTCCGGTAGACTACAATGAAGAGGACCCAGGTCAGGGGGTAGGTCCTCAGACCATCCCCTCATGGAACGAGGTCATCCTCGTTATTGAGGCATCCAGTACTAACACGAGCAAATTATATGGCTACGCCCTTTTTCCATATGGGGGTAAATGTGGTCGCACAGGTTATTGGTTGTTCAGTAAGTACCAGGACACAATGTGCATTTTTCAGAAACAACAACTTTTCCGTTTCACCACCGATATATCGGCATGCCATAAATCATCCAAGGGTTTCCAAAAGGAGTTTTGAATAAACAAAGTTTTTCCCATCCTATAGTTTTATTTAAACAAGCCGATATTCCTACATAGAGTGGCAAAATAGTTTTTCATAAACTTTTGAAAAGGTTTTCACAATCATTTCCAATTTTCATAGCAAAAATACTTTTAACCAAAACTTGGGTGGTTCGTAATCCCACCAAAAAGGATTTTCAAAGAAGGCTTTGGAGTAAAACAAATTCATTTCGAAAACACTGTATACCACTGACACCTCTGTATCGGGTGCCTTAATAATATACTTGTATTTTGGAAAAAAGGTTTTTCAAAATCATAGCTTTCGTGGTAAACACCACATAAATTATTTATGCTATTTATAGTAAAACAGGTAAATCAAATTAGATGTATCTAGGTGCAAGCTCAGTGAAGTAGCTTGCCTGGCTTCAGCATAACGTCCTTGGTCTTCTTCTCACTGATTAAAGAATTAAACTCCGATGCTCCTCCAATAAATCCTCTCCACGGACTACTCCGGTATCGGTATTATCTAGCGTCGCAACAGGGAATAACAACATTCAATAAACCAAACAAAGCCACAAGTGTTGCACAAACAATTAATAACCACAAGCATCAACTAATTATTCAAGCAACCAATTAGGGTCTACACTCGTAAGGGTCTTTTACAACTCAGGGGTCTAACACTTCGACACAAGCTAGGCCAAGCAATAGGTAGCAAAAGGGATGACATGCTACAACATCAGCAGCTAGGAAATGCTACTGATATTTCAACATCAATTTTGAAATTCATGCACACAAACGATTCTATTAGCACACAACTCCTGAGAGTTAGGAATTCCTAGGAAATACCCATACTAGGGATATTGTTCCCCAATAAAATCTAGCAACACTAGTTTCTTCCTAGCAAGTGATCCAACCAGTAGCAAGATGGCATGCTACTGATGATCTAGCAAGGCTAACTAAAATCTCAACACACTAAAGAACTTCTACTAGAATAAATCCTATTAACTAGGAGCATCTATACAAACCCTACCCTAGTACTATTAACACATGCAATACTAACTTTTTCCAAAGTGCTAAGACACAGAGCTAACACACTCCTAATAACTAGTATCACACTTATACATGCTAGAAAATATAAAAGGGACATAGCACACCCTATATAGTTGGATAAAACTATAAACAATAAAGGACAGAAATGCATACCACCTAGTTAATTACACCTAAAATAATCTATAGCTCTAAAAATCACACCAAGCTAGGATTAGGTACTCCTAATCATACAGAAGCTCACACAAGTGGATTCACTCCAAAATCATCACCAAATAATTTACAAAAAACCCTAAATGGCTCTCTGGTCAAATACCAAAGTGGGTGCCATTTTGTTTAGGAAGGTCATTTGCAGGAGAGGCCAATTTCTACTGCTAGGTATCACTCAGATCTTTCCAAAACAGTTGAGTGTGCATCAATAGCTATCATAGATAAATAGCTATTGAGTTTTTGGTGAAAAGCAGCAGTTCTGGCTCACATTTAATTTCTCAAAAACTATTTATCCAAAAGTGTTTCTACCACTTGGATCTGGCTAGGAAAAGGCTAGGGTACTTCCCTGAATTTTGGTTTGGTCAACTAAACACTCAAACTATTTTAGAACGATTTAAACTAGGAGTCCAGAAACAAATCTAGAAGTAAAAGAATAAACCACCTGAAAAAAAAAGGAAAACGGGCTGGATCTGTCGAAGTTGGGCTGTGCCGTGCGGGGAGGAAGTCCAGCTCGCGGCCCACGAACTTGAACGAAGCGGTACGGGCCGCTTCTCCTTCCTCGTCAAGCACAGAGCACGGGCGCGGCACTGCCGGAGCGTGGCGACGGCGGCTACGGCGGCTCCGACGACCTGAGAAGGGATGAGGATGTCTGGGAGAGAAACCGCGACAAGGGGAATGCGTTGATGCAAGAATGGCGAGGAATAGTGGACTGAGCGGCTCGCGAGCTTGCTCGACATGCCGCGGCCGGAAAAGAAGAGGTTTGGGACGGCGACGGCGATCCCGGGATTCCTTCTTTGATTCCTCGCGCAGAGAGGGGGAGTAGGGCACGGCGAAGCTTCTGGTAGCCAGGGATTTGGATGGGGAGGTCTCTGTCACCGGCGAGGCGCGTCGGTGGCGGCGGCCGTGGTTTGTGTCCGTGGGCGGAAGAAAGATCAGAGGGAGGGAGTGGGGGAATGAGTGAGGGAGTGAGGGAGTGAGGGAGCTGAGAGGGGTGCGCTGCTTCTTATCGCCTCGCGGAGCAGCAGAGGGGTGCGGGGTCCAGGCGGTGTCGACATTTCACGAGGAGGACACGGCGGCGATGGTGTGAAGAACACGGCGTCGATGCACTGCCGCGTCGCTGCAACAGGGTGATGGGAGACAAGGGAGAGCAGAGGAGACGGCGTGCGGTGCTCTTCCTCCAGGGCGTGGTCCGCGTCAGGGGGAGGCAGGGGGAACACGGCGTGGTCGGGAGCACGGCGACGCGGGCACGGCAACGTGCGGAAAGTGCCACTGCTGTCCCCGGTGCGGAGCTGATGTGAGGGGAGAGGGCAGAGGAGCCAGAGGGCAGCTGGGCAAGGGAGCAGGTGCACGGCGAGCGGCGACCACGGCATCGCCGGCGTGGAGAGCACGGCGCCGTGCCGGCAGCGTGCTGACACAGAGGTCAAAGGAGATTTTACAGAACGCCCCCTGAACCTTTCTCTCCTCTCACGGATAGGTCCTCGACAGAAAAGAACTCCTTTTCTTCCTTTAAAACAGTAGGGTTTCCCGGATTTATTTGAGGGGTTTAAACATTTTACAAAAATCAGAGAAAATTCATGTAGCCTCCCCTATATATGAGGAAGCTCCACAAAAATTGGTTTTACAAAATAAAATGTTTTGCTCCATTTTTGTTCATAGGATTTAAATAAACTATTTTTGGAAATGAATAATTTGGTAACCCTTTAATAATTCAAAACCAGTGGTAAAATAGTGGGTAGAACCTTTGGAGCCTTTTTGACAAATATGATACTTCAAAATAACTTATTTTTACAAAGGAGACATTTGTTTTGAAGAAACAGAGAAATTGGGAGGGAAAATTATTTATGAAGATCATTTTACTCATGACCTTCATTTCTTTTTTAATAAAAGAAAGGAGGGGTTTGTTTTAAAACAACAAGTAGGTTTACTAGAGGTAAGAGGGAGTGACATGAAATGGAGAGAATTATCATTTCCTCTCCTCCTCTAGAATTTTGATAAAGAAAGTATAGTTGTTTTAACCGAATAGAGGAATAGATAAGGAGGGAGTTTTATTGAAATCTTCTCCCTAAATTTTAGGATTTTAACTTGGGGGTGCCTAAATGTAGAGGATTTGTTCCTCTTCAAGTCACACTCCAAGTTTGGTGGCCAAGGGTGTCCCAAAGTGGTAACAACTCTACTGAGGAATTATCCTCACAAGAACATCACACACACAGCAAAATTCACAGCAATATCATAGCACAACAATATCAACAACACAACAATATCCACAACACAACAATATCCACAATTCAAACAAGCCACACACTTCAACTACAAGAATAAATCACACACCTTTTTCCATAACTAACAATGCTATTTTATAAAAGTGGCCACACCCAATTATGACAAGATGTTGTTTAGGGGATTTATCAACCCATAACTTAATAGTTTTCAAAAATGGTTTGAAAAGGGAAATTATGTGAGGTAATATATTCCCCACTAGTATTTCTTTTAAACGGAGTTGAAACATAGGAGTTTAAAAAAAAGAATTTTATAAATGCCAAAGTGGAAGAGAGGACAGGAGATCACAGATGGTTCTCCATATTTTATAAACATGAAACTTTTGGAAATACTTTTACTGTCTCAATTTAAAGAGTATTTTGTTTGTTGCTAAAACCAAATCATTTGTTGAAATAAACTTTTGGCCAACATAAGAATGGGAAAGGCATATGGAATATTTTCTTGTCATAACATGGTCACCAGTGTTGAAAATATACTTTTACTTAGGTTGAGTTCTTAGGTTGACATTTACTAGTCAAACAATCACAAGCATTCAAGTCACACAAGGTCAAACAGAACAATTTTAAAAGGAAACACAATCATTTGTGAGATAATTCAAAAAGTTTTTGTTGGTTCTGAATTTTGGGTCTTATATACTCTTATTATAGATTTGGGATGTTACAGCCAAGAGATGGGAGAAGGTCCTGCAGGACGTCGCCTGGGAGCAGGAGGAGGCCCTGCAGGCGCAGCAGGCCGCGGTCATGGAGCCACCGCAATGGTGGCAGGCCATGGACGTGGACCTGCCACCGACGCCGCCCCTACATGAAGGCCTGCTCGGGCAGATGTGGATCTGGAATGGCGGCAGCTGGGAGGTCCAGCGGGCGCCACCCCTCCCGGAGCAGGAGCAGCCGCCCACGCCGCCGGCCCTCGTACCACCGGCGCACCTCTGGCAGGCGCAGGAGTACTTCGTCCTCTCGGACGATGAGTAGAAGCCCGCGAAGGGCATAAACTTTAGTTTAATGTATTTTTCTTTTTTAAAATATATATGTAAAATTGTCGTTTGTGGCCCACCCCGTAATATATGAGAGAAAAAGGCTCATATATGGCCTCTTTACCTAATCTTTTCGGGGGAAAAAATGGTATCCGTTTGCGATGCGTCGAGCCGTTGGACGCTGACACCAAGGAGGGACATGGGCGGACTGGGCCTGTACTTACGTCAGAACCAAAGCGACCTGTGATCTGTTTCCACCGCACCTTCTCTTGAAACTACGGTCCTGCTGCCTCTGATCGTGCTGTAGCCTCTTCCTGCCGTCTTGGCTTTTGCCGTGGTAACCAACTAACCATACGAAGCTTCCATGTTACCCATGGCGCCGACATGGTGCGAGCCCATCGGGTAACCTCCACCGTAAGCGTAGGGCATGCGGCCGTATCCGTAGTACATGGAGGTATCAGCTGACCACGGAAAGAAATGATTGTAGCATGCCGGAGGGAATGAAGCAGTGATGATCGGCATGGTTGCCGGCACGCGCTCCCGCCGTGTCCGTCATCTCCTGCTCCATTCTTGGCTCATGCGCTGCCGCTGGAGTCGACGTGGACTCGCTTCCGTCACTGTGCTCCGAGGAGGCGCCCTTCTTGGAAGAAACGTGGCTGTGTTGCGAGGCGGCCGGACTCTGAGTCTTCGCGACCGCGTTGCTGCCGACGGAGCTCCTCTGCTTCTCTGTCATTCCACGCGAAGCGCTGCTGGCCCTGGCGGCGAGAATGTTGGAGATGGTGGTGCGGAGCGTCGGGTTGGGGATCAGATCGTCGCTTGGAGTTGGCGACGATGTGCGCTCTGATGTACCGGTCGCAGAAGCTGCTGAAGCAGCACTTGCTCGTCATCACTGCTTCCACCATCACCTTCCTTGCAAATCTTGCAGTGAAGATTCGCCGGGACGCCGTCGTCTTCGTCGGCCGCCGCTTGGGAAAGCACCGTGGCGGCCTTTCCGAAGTCGAATCTTGGGTCTCCATTGGTGGGGCAGTGCTGAATGAAGTGTCCCGGGACGCGGCACCTGCGGCACACGTACCCGGCTGGCGGCGCGCCCATAGTATGCCACGCCGCGGTGACCGTAGTGAGACGGCCCCTCCCACTTGAGCTCCGCGGCGTCGATCACCGCGCTGATAGCCTTGGCCTCGTCGTCGTCCTCCTCGGCGCTCGACCTCGAGGAACAACCGCCGCCGTCTTGGTTCGCGTTGGGGCGTTGGGTGGATGGCGCCACGATGGCGTCGGCGGGAGGCCCGGCGACTCGGCGCACCACCACCGTCGAGTTGCGCAGGACCAAGGCGTTGTCATCCGTGTACTCCTCCCCGGTCTGCGCGTCGGAGATCGCGATGCCCTCCCGGGGACCCCCGCCGCGTGTCCGGCCGTGACCGTGGCGGCTGGTCTCCATGATGAGGCGCTTGAGCTCGCCGACGGAGACAGAAGGCGCCGCGACGGGCAGGGAGAAGGTGTCGACGCCGCTCTTGTACCGGTAGTACACCGCCATCTCCTTACCTTGAGATCGGCTGGTCACGAACGGAGACAGAGATGAAGGTGAGTTGCGTCGGGCGCACGCTCGCTGGAGAGGCCAGGAAGCGAGGAATATGCATCTCACCGATCAGGGTTCATGGCCTTATATCCTCTTCCAGTACGAATCCGAGATGGTTTCGAGCCTCTCCGGAACCGCGTTCGGGTAGTGTTGTTTTGACGTAAATTTCTGGGTAAATTTGCTTTGCCCGAGCATATGACGTGCACTTACGAAAGCGTCCATGCTCGATTCTTCGAGTCAGACAAATATTCGGGGCTACTGACAAGGGTATATATCTCGGGTATCCAACCGTGAGGGTACCTGGTGCACGTGACGACTAAAGGCCCAATAAGCGAAGAGCCAACTCGAAACCCAAGATAAGAGGTCTAATAATATGGAGTACCCTCCAAGATTAGACATAGGCATAGTCGGTTATACTTTGCTTATATGTAAACCAGGTCGGTTACGTACTCCCGAGACCCAGGGGCACCGATATGGGGACAAGCCATACTCAAACCACCAAAGCTCTAGCGAGATCGTCATCTCGCCGGAGTCACCTTGTAACCTCATAATCTCCCGCGATCAATAACAGACAAGCAGGAAGTAGGGTCTTTACCTCCACCCGAGGGGCCTGAACCTGGGTAAATCTTTGCCTCTGCTTGTCAGCCGACGAAACTACCAGTACTACCACGTTCTCTCCCCATAATCTCAACCCTAGGTCCTTAACCATGGGATTTGATGAGTGTACCCTCGTCAATTGGCGCCGTCTGTGGGAAAGAATAGTGCTGGACTCACGGTTTCTTCGGTTCCATCGGAAAACGGCGACTCGCCGATCGGATCTACAAACGGCAACTCGCCGGCTGCATCAACAAACCAGAACTCGCCGACTCAGGCGGCACACGGCAACTCGCCGGCTCACTCGACAAACGGCAACACGCCAGCTTCACCCGCAAAAAGCGCATCGGATCCTCTGATGGATTTCGAGCCACACTCGCCAGGATTCCAGGAGGCCTTCTCCGATCTCGAGTCAGGTTTGGGTTTAACCGTTGGTTCGTTCAATTTTTTCGTCAACAAGCTTGGTGTGCAGGACTTGACGGATCCACGCCAACTCGCGACTTCCGCACCCGAGGCTCCATCGGTTGCGGTTCCTTCGACTGCGGATCCCTCAACTGCGTCCATACCATCGTCGATCCTCCAAGCTTGCTCGTCTGCGACAACCATGTCCACACGAGAGATGCACGAGCTCATCGAAGAACTTCAGGGCGAGGAGGCCGAATCAGCATACCGCACAAACGATCCCGAGCTCGATCTCTCACTCGAGGATAGTTTCGACTGCGGGATCTCCTTCAGCGACTTCGACGAACTCGAAACTCATATCGACAACCACGTCGACTCCGAGATCTGCACCAACAACAACAACCTCGACTCTGAGATTCATAACAACTTCGTCGACGCCGAGATGAGCATAGGCGATGAAGGCATCGACAGCGAGATCCGTCCAGACGGACCACTCGACGGGCATATCGACTCCGACATGAGCCTTGATGACGATGTCGAGTCCATGACGGGACTCGAAGACACACATACATACCCTCGGGTGATACCCCAGCAGGTTACGTCGCCATCGCCGCAGAATCATCAGATGCTGCGGCCAGCCGCAGGCCTACAGAATTCCCGTGCACAGTTACTATGCCGGACGGAGTCACAACTCTCACAATCACTGCTGAGATGGCAGCAAAAGCAGATAAAGTCATCAAGGAGTGCACAATGATGCCAGCAGACGCAACACAAGAGGAGATGTTGACCTTCCAGTACTTCAACTGGCAGGAATCACTTCGACTGCGGCAGGTCAGAGCAACACTCGAAGAACGCAAAAAGCAAGCTAGCTTGTCGAGTGCGCGAAGAAGACAGCTCTCCCTGAGCTCCACCGGGCGAGCAGACACAAGACCCAGATCAAGGTTGTCACACCTCTCGCCAGACGAAAGGGCGGCGCTCACCCGCAACTTAGGCAACTCTTTCATGACATACGACGAAGAGGGAGTGCCAGTACCCAAAACAGCTGCGGGTGCCCTCTTCACCGCTGCAGCATACCTAGAGGCAATCAAGCCTCCAGCTGATGACCCCAATGCAAAACTGCATCGCCAGCAGATCAAATCACTCGCCTTAGCGGCGAAGGCCATACGCCAAACTCCAAGAACTCCAGGTGGGAGTCGAGACCGTGCCCTAGTCGACGCGTCGGGAAGAGCATAATCACAGTGGTCACCGCCACCACTCGAAGGAAAGAAGCGGCTCGCGTAGGCGCAGGTCCAGGAGCAGATCACGCAGATCTTACAGTAGCGACTCATACTCTGATCGAGAGCCTGAGCCACATGGAGCTCTGTGCTTCACTCGACGCGTCCGCGAGACACGGATGCCCAAAGGGTTCAAACTCACATCTGAACAGCCCAAGTACACGGGTCGACAGGAACCTTCTGGGTGGCTGGAAGACTACAGGCTGGCTGTCGCGTGCCAGCGAGGCACAAACACCACAGCCATGCAATACATACGACTCATGCTCGAAGGCACAGCCCGCGACTGGCTCAAGCTACCTCCATCACATACGACTCGTGGGATCACTTCCGCACGACTTCATCAAAAACTTCGAGCCTCTATGTGAGCGCCCAAAAACGTTCGAGGAGCTGCGAGCCTGCGTTCAACGTTCAGACGAAACGTTGAGGTCATACATCAGACGATGGACTGAGATACGCAACTCAGTCGGAGTAATTTCAGAAGATATGGCCATGGATGCTTTCATAATGGGACTCGCCAGGCGGGACCTCAAAGAAGCACTTGGTCGCAAAAAGCCAACCTCTGTGGCTAACCTCTTGATGACCGCGACTGAGTGGGCAGACGGAGAAGACATGGCGCGCACCACACACGGGTCCTCACCCCGTGACAATCATGAAAGCGGCAGTCGAAGCCGCAGAGACTCGTACAGAGACGACCGAAGGCGCAAACGTTCAAAACGTCACTACGACGATGACAGACCCGAATTCATGGCGGCTGGGTTCTCCACACCCCGCAATGACCAGGACAGAAGCGACCGACGGTCAGAAGATCGGCGAGACAGTCGAGATGATCGTCGGGACAGTCGAGACCGCGGCCAACGCAGTGATAGCTACAAGAGGAAGGACTGGCGCAAGTCACGGGCACAATCTGAGCGATCATTCGAAGAAAAGATGGATGCTGATTGCAGATTCCACCTGTACAAGGGGGACGACGGAAAACTGCGCTCCAATCACTCGATGAGAAACTGCAGGGAGTTCGACCAAATGGCGACTGATTACGTAAATCTCAGAAAGGCAGCAGCCACACAGCACCTGCACCCGTGCCTCAGCCAAACAATGTGCCTGTTCTGATGGCACCACCTCCACCCCACAGCCTGCCGCAGGCGGAAATCTCGCGGGTGCCATACAGCACATACCTCGGGTGGACGAACCACAGTACCCTCCGCCCCAAGGGCAGATGTACATGATACAGAAAGGTCGCCCTTCCAACAGGGAGCAAAAACTTCGCACTCGACAAGTAAACATGGCGGTCATGTCCCTCCCGCTGTAACTGAATTCTTGAAGGGTTCTGAAACACAATAAGCTTCAGCAGAGAGGACCACCCTCCGTCGGTTGTTCGTCCAGGGCACTCGCTCTGGTACTCGACGCGCAAATTGGAGGCTACGCCATGTCCAAGGTATTCATGGATGGGGCAGCGGCATAAACATCATCTTCGCAGATACGCTCCGCAAAATGAACAGGTCAGTCGAAAACCTGCCAAGGTCCTCAAATACCTTTCACGGTATCGTCCCAGGCAAAGCAATAAGCCCAGAGGCACCATACAACTCGACGTAACGTTTGGGGACAAGAACCACTTCAGGACAGAATCGATTGAGTTCGAAGTTGTCGACTGGAAGTCACAATACCATGCTATACTTGGACGCCCGACGTTCGCTCGATTCATGGCGGTGCCACATTACGCATACCTCCAGCTGAAGATGCCTGGACCAAAAGGAGTAATCACAGTCAAGGGGAACTTCCAAAAGTCTGACTCTTGCGACCGAGAATTCAGCAAAATCTCTGAGATGTTTGGCATGGAAGCAACACTCGCTGATCTAGCGGTCTCCAACGATCGAACACTTATGCCAGAACAAAAAAGGTGGCAGTCGACAGAGCATTCAATGCCACCAATGACACAAGATCGCATCAGGTGCACCCGACTGACCCGACCAAGACAGTCAATGTCTCGTCGAGTCTGCCTATCGCATAGGAAAGCGCGCTCGTCGAATTCCTCCGTGAGAACTGGGATATATTTGCATGGTGTCCAGCCGACATGCCAGGTATTCCCAGGGAATTCGCCGAGCACTCTCTCCAATTATTTCCAGATGCTAAACCAGTCAAGCAAACAATGCGCCGCATATCCGGCCCAAAAAGAACCGCAGTCGAAGCCGAAGTCGACAGGCTACTCGCAGCAGGTTTCATCAGAGAATCAAGAAATCACAATGGGTGGCCAACCCCGTACTCGTAGAGAAGAAGCACACAGATATCCTTCGGATGTGCGTAGATTTTACAGCACTCAATAAGTGCTGTCCAAAGGATCACTTTCCACTACCTCGAATCGACCAGATCGTCGACTCCACCGCCGGGTGCGCTCGCTTGTCCTTCCTGGATGCTTACTCGGGTTACCACCAGATAAGGATGAAGGAAGAGGATGAAGAGAAAACGGCGTTCATAACCCCACTCGGGGTCTACTGCTACACCACAATGCCTTTCGGGCTCAAGAACGCAGGCGCAACCTACCAGCGCATGATGCAAGATTGCCTCAAGAAGCAAATTGGGCGAAACGTCCAGGTCTATGTAGATGACATCGTCATCACCACAAGAGAGGAAAACACACTACTCGATGACTTGCGAGAGACATTCGCAAACCTCAAACGCTTCCACATCAAGCTCAACCCGAAGAAGTGCACGTTCGGCGTGCCAGCCGGGCAACTCCTCGGGTATCTAGTCTCAGCTCGAGGAATCGAGGCGGACCCGGAGAAAATACAGGCCATCTTGACGATGCAAAGGCCTTCAAAGCTCCATGACGTGCAAAAGTTAGCGGGTCGAGTGGCAGCGCTCAGTCGATTCATCAGCAAGCTAGGCGAAAAAGCACTCCCGTTCTATCGACTGATGAAGAAAGCAGATAAATTCGAGTGGACGCCAGAAGCCGAAGCAGCCTTTACGGACTCAAGCGAGTCCTCACAAGCCCTCCAATCCTCGTCGCACCAAGGGAACGCGAGCCATTACCTATATGTCTCTGCAACTAACAGGGTGGTAAGCACCGTACTGGTAGTCGAACGAAGGGAGGAGGGACACGCCCAAAGCATACAACGTCCAGTCTATTACTTGAGTGAAGTGCTCTCCACATCAAAGCAGCGGTACCCGCACTATCAAAGCTGGCCTACGCCGTGTTCATGTCCTCAAGGAAGCTGACGCATTACTTCTCCGAGCACCCGATCACTGTAATCAGCACCTCAGGGATCGGGGACATCCTCACAAACCCCAACGCAACTGGGCGAGTAGCAAAATGGCTCATCGAGCTAGCACCAAGAGACATCAAGTATGATTACCCGAAGGCCATCAAAGCACAAGTTTTACCTGACTTCCACACCGAGTGGATCGAAGCTCAGCTCCCAGGAGCGCCAGATGTGTCCAACTCATGGACTATGTACTTCGACGGCTCAAAGAAAAACGAAGGCGCAGGCGCAGGTGTTATCCTCATATCACCAAAAGGCGACAAGCTCCGCTACATCCTACAAATGGGGTTCGAGTTCCCATCCAATAACGAAGCAGAATATGAGGCTCTGATCCATGGCATGAGGATGGCCAAAGCCCTCGGGTGCACTCGACTGATGATCTACGGTGACTCGAATCTTGTGGTGCAGCAAACAATGAAGGCCTGTGATGCAATCGCAGATAACATGATCGCCTACCGTGACCTGTACAACATCATGGAGGGCAGCTTCGAAGGCTGCGAGTTGCGGCACATAGGGCGTGAGAGCAATGAAGAAGCAGATAAGTTAGCCAACATTGGTGCGACCAAAGCACCAGTGCCACCTGGTGTCTTCTTCGAGCGCATCGAGCACAGATCCATCAAAAAGAAGCGAGCAACTCCTACATCAGCCGCACCAGCCAAGAGCAAAGCACCTAGCACAGAGGACCCACCAGTCGAGGTACTCCTCATCGAGCCAACTTGGACTCAACCTTTCCTCGCATACATACTCCGCGGCGAGGTACCCGAAGACATACAGAGTCAAGACGCGTCACTCGACGATCTAAAGCATACACTGTCATCAACGGTGAACTTACAAACGCAGCATATCAGGTATGTTCCAACGTTGCATAGCATTTGAAGATGGCCAAGCCATCCTTCGTGATATTCATGCAGGTACTTGCGGGCATCACGCCAGCAGTCGATCACTCGTAGCCAAAGCCTTTCGCGCAGGCTTCTACTGGCCCACAGCACTCAAAGACGCGGAGGACATAGTCAAAAGGTGCATCGGCTGTCAAAAATTCGCCACAAAGCCGCACGCACCCGCATCGGCGTTGAAGACAATACCATTGGCCTGGCCCTTCGCCCAGTGGGGGCTCGATATGGTTGGGCCACTCAAAAAATCCTCCCATGGAGGGCATACTCACCTTCTGGTGGCGGTCGACAAGTTCACCAAGTGGATTGAAGCAGTCCCTATCACAAGTTCGACTGCCACTACAGCAGTCAATTTCATAAAATCCATCATATACCGCTTTGGTGTGCCAAGTAGCATCATCACTGACAACGGTACAAACTTCACGGCTGAAGATTCCGAACTTTCTGCAAAGAGCAAGATATCACGCTCAACTATGCATCTGTGGCACACCCGCAGTCAAATGGCCAAGTCGAAAAGCCAATGGGCTTGTGACGAGTGGAATCAAGAAACGCCTCCTGGTCCCACTCAAAAGAGCAGCGGGTGCTTGGGTCGAAGAACTTCCATCTGTGCTATGGAGCTTACGCACAACTCCCAATGCTTCAACACAATTTACCCCATTCTTCATGGTCTACGGCGCAGAGGCAATCCTGCCATCAGACGTAAGGTTCAATGCACCAAGAGTCGAAGCATACAACGAAGAAGATGCAGATGAAGCACTCGAAGATGCAGTCGACTTGCTCGAAGAAGCACGCAACACGGCGCTAGCACGCACAGCTGTCTACAGCAAGATCTACGCAACTATCACAGCCGTCGACTGCGTACCAGGTCCTTCGAGGTTGGCGACCTGGTGCTTCGACTGAAGCAAAAGAAGGTGCACAAACTCGCTTCGCCATGGGAGGACCTTTTATCATCACCGAGGTCATTGGCGGTGGAGCGTACAGACTGAAGCACGCGAAGACAGGCGAACTCTCACATAATCCTTGGAACGTTGCGCAGCTGCGCCGTTTCTACGCTTAGGTTGCTCAGTCGCATAATGTAATAGGCACATATGTCGGATGGCTGCAGGTTTCAGACGCGCTCTTTTCCTTACCAGGGTACCTAAGGGGACTGGAAGGTTTTTAATGAGGCGGCCTGCAGCTTAACATTCAAAATATGGAATATAATCGATGATTCCTCATATTCCTCCTGTTACTACTCGCATAACTTGTTCTCACAAAATTAGCCTCACCCGAATACTCGGGGCTGCGCTATCTCAAAAGCATGAGCTTCCGCTCCTTCACAACATAATACCCCAGCCGCACTCGAATACACGGGGCTGGGTCATAAAAATCATACATCAACAAACAAGTTGCTCAACCCCACTCAATTATTCGGGAGTTGAGCTTAAAAGCATAAGTTGAAGCTTCAAGTGTTGCAAAAATTCACAGCCTTACATGAATACTCGGGGGCTGTGCAGTTTATGTTTTATACTATAAAGTATTTCTATCAACCTCACTCGAATGCACGGGGGCTGGATAGTCATAATTTTACAACAAGTAACTTCATACACCCCACTCAACAGGCTCGGGGGCTGCGGAGATACGAATCCTTAGTTCATATACTCACAAGTGTTGCGTTTTACACTCTGGGGTCACCCCACACACATAACCTATTCAACAGGTTCTTCCTTGGGCTCGGTCCACTTTTCCTCCTCCTTCAGCACACGATGGATTAAGACCAATGCGTCCACCCGTGTCTCTTGGTAGTGCTCCTCCATTGGCACAGGACCACCACCTGGTATGGGTGCGGGTCCCATCGCAATCCTTTTAAAATCAAGATGCGGAAGGTGCGATCGCACAAAGGCAAGAGCAACATTAGCCCCGCTAATCAGTTGCTCGCGCACAAACTTCTTGATCGCCTTGCCTTTTCGAAATTTCTTCAGCAATGCAACAAGGCCCTGTGGTTGCTCATTCAAAGGAAACAAAGCTTCGTGGACTCGAAATAAAGCCAACCTGCAAGTCTCCAGTCGAATGGCAGTTCGCCATGCCCGGTCCAGAAGCCTTACCAAAATGGCGCTCCTCGCCCTGTCTGACCAAAAGGGGTGGGCGGATACTCAGTACTACTCGCATGACCGTCGAGTCGATCCTGTATCCGTGCCTCCTCCTTTATCGGGTCAGAGCAAACACCTGCGCAAAAACAAAGGGCTCATCATCGCCCAGTCGAGTCATCTCGCGAAGAACAGATCTCGATGATCCAAAAATAGCTTACATTCGAGTTGCAGATTTACTCTCTCCAACTCTCAAGCAAAAAGGCCTCCCTTCCGTAGTTGGGGATGGCCTCGACTGCAACTCAGCATACGCTCTTGTGTTTCCTTTAGCTCCGAGTAACCTCGAAAGCTTTTGCTGAAGGTAGTCCATAATTTTCTGGTCATTCACACTCGCGACTTCGAAGAACCACCCACAACAGGGCCAGTCGATGCTTTAGAGGCTCGGTTCTACAGTCAGAATAATTAAGGGCATAAGGAAGCATAAGAGATCAAGCAAAAGGCTCGGGGGCTGCGCCTCCCGATCACTGAAGTTCATATTTCATAAAGACAGATACGATGTCTGATAATTTACATATAGCAAAAGCAAAATGACGAAATCCCTAGACCTAGTCAACAAAGGGATCACTCGCTAAGTCGTCGACTTCTTGGAGGAAGCTTTCTTCGCCTGGACCCGGGCTGCCCTATCTTCAACAGTTGTTACAAGCTGTTGGGCATACTTTTTGGCGGCTTCCATCCAAGTGCCGAGCCCGACGGTTCTGCCGTCAGAACCCCGCGGGAACTTCGTCGTCGCCTTGTCAAAATCTGCCTCGACTCCGTGCGCGAGCAACATGAGAAAAGTAGTCTGAGCACCACTTACCATTTGCTCGCGACAGAAATCGGCGACGGCAGTCCCTTCAGGCTTGAACAGCTCCACCAGCTCTGCAAAGGAAGATGGAAGCTCTTCACCGGGAAGAAGCTGCCATGGAGGGCGCCCAAGGCACTCGCCGCCTGTGTCAGCATCTCCCCTGCTCTGCTACTGGTAACCTCTGAGACAGCCACACTTTCATCGAGTGAGGTGCCAAGGCTTTGCTTGCCAGGCAGTAGGGCCATCCATCACGCCTAGCATAGCACGTGTACAGCATAATCAGTACCATATCGCAGAAACCTCAACACTAAGGAACACAGCAAAAATTCGTACCAGTTAAAGTGGTGCTGGCGGCAGAAAGTCGACCAATTGCCGACTCCTCTCTAACCTCGGCTGCTTTCAGCCTCTTCTCCAGATCAGCCACTCGACGGGTGGCGTTGTTCAAATTTTCTGCCGCATCAGCGGCGGCCTCTGCAAAACAAACATACATGGTCAATAGACTGCAAGAGGAATCAGCTTCAACAAGTGGTACTAGCATAAAGGGACACGTACTCTTCGCAGCTTCGAGTTGCTGCTGCAGGGTGGCGGCTTCCGTCTCCTTGTGTACGTACTTGGAGCCAGCATTCAGTAGCTCCTTCACAAATGGCTACAACGCAATACGCGAAAGTTCAGAACAGATCTATCAGGTCTATGATACAAAAGCACAAACTTACATGATCCAAGAAGGAGGAAGTCGACGCAGGAACGCCTGTTGCTGCTGCCTCATCCTTGTCAGCCGCAGCCTCAGGCTCAGGTGGTGTGGCTGTGGCGGCCGGAGTCGCAGGGGTTGGCGGCTGCTCTGGTGGCAGCGTCCGTGCAGTGGATGCTGCGCTGCTCTTTTCCGCCGTAGGTGGCGGAGGCATATCCTCATCCGAGGAAACACTGTATCACACATTATAAGTATACAAAGTGGCATTGTTCATAAAAGTGACAAAGCATATGCACATAATACTTACTCTTCAGTGAGGTCGCACAATCGATCAGGTGCAAGCATACCCATGCTGGGGCGCGATTTCTTCGGGGGTCGTGGAGGAAGCGAGCGAATGGGAGGGATGTCGAGTGGCGCCATTGTCGACTCCGTCTCGTTCCCCTCCTTTTCCTCTGAATCAGCGGTGTCTTCCTCCTCGCGTGCCGCTTCTGCTTGCCCTGCACCTCAGCATGCCCTCATCGGCTTCTGGCGTGTGTGCGTGCGAGTGAGGCCATTTCATCATCAGAGCCCGCATCGAGTGGCTCGTTGTCCGGTACTGGGCCGTCCTCAGGCAGAGTGGGCATCGACTCATACATTTTGTGTCCCTGCACACAGAAACAGCAAAGAATCAATATCGCACATGCATAACATATAAACTGACATATAGTATCGACTGTTACCTCTGGTAGAGGGTTGCTGGTTTCATAAGGAGCCACAGGCGAGTTCATCTCGCAAGGCTCTTCATCAGTAAGCTTGGTAAGGCTCCTTACCAACTTCTCCGCTTCCGCATCAGACAGCTCCACTGCGCGTGAGCGGGTTGAATCAGAAGCCCCACTGTATGCCCACAAAGCATGTGCTCGGGCTCGGAGAGCTGCACTCGCCTCTTGGCCATAATGGCTAGCAAGTGGATGCCCGTAACCTCCCGACCAACAGTGGTTTGGAGCTTAAGCACCTTCTCCATCAGAATGTCAGCCTCTTCGGCTTCGACTCCGGTCGGCTGGGCGATCCAGGATGGCCTCTTCTTCACCAGAGCGTCGGCATCAAAAGGAGGCAACCCGAACGCTTGGGTGCCTATGGTCACATCCTTGATGTAGAACCACTTCTGGCGCCATCCTTGCACAGACTCGAGGAAGCTGATCTTGAAGTACTCGACGTCAGATCGAGTCTGTACTCCAAACCACCAGGTCCTTTGGCGCTATGCTGGCGCTTGACGTTGAAGATACGGCGAAAAAGACGAAGTGGGGCGCAACGCCCAGAAAGCACTCGCAAAGAACGAAGAAACACGCAATGTGCAAAAGCCCATTGGGCGTAAAATCGTGCAATTGCACCCCATAAACGTGCATCAGTGCACGAAGAAAGTTGTGAACAGGGAAGGAAAATCCCCTGTTCACAAAATCCACAAAGCAGACCGCTCATTGGGGCCTGGGCGCGGGATTACCTCGGCGCCAGGGATGCGAACTTGCGAGGTGTCCTCAGGGATCAGCCCGTCGTTCCGCAGGCCGGTGAGCATCCTCTTGCTGCAGGAGGACTTGGTCCAGGCGCCCTTGTCCCTCTTCAAACCGCTGGTAGCGGATCCAGCGGCGCTGTCCGCCGATGTGTTCGCAGCACTCCTGCCCTTCCGGGTGGCAGGTTTCGTCATCGCGGTGGTGGTTGCAAAAGCTTCGCTATGTGGCTATGGCGATGCGTAAGGAGGAAGAAGAAGCAGCGGCGGCGGAGAGCAAATGGCAAGTAAAAAGTACTATTTACTCCGCCGCACCCTTTTAACCTCAACGCAAAAGAATCCGCACCGTGGATGCGAGATCGTGGGCAAAGAAGCAAATCCAGCCGTACACGTGGCAGCCATGGAGAGCAACCGTCGCCGGCCACTTCGCCCACTACGCACGGGAATCTAGGAACTGCCATCATGGCCCCGGAGAAATCGTGCTTGAACGGTCAAATCCAGTCCAAACGGCTGCACATTGGGCCCACATACGTGTCACGTCCCATCCATCGCAGCATAGCGCACGCCACCGCGTGTCAGGTGGCGCAGTCGCCATAAAACGTCATCCCTGACGTCGTTGCAGCAGATTTGTTCAGAAAAGATTTCGGGTTCGCCCAATGCATATCAATCAGTCGATTGTTTTTGGGTGTAAGGTTACTCGACATTCTCTTCGAGCAAAGACATGTTACTCCCATCGGGAGTAAAACAAAAATTTCTTCGACTAAAGATGCTCAAGACCAGGTGATTTTGAGATTATCCTCCATTACAAGTAATAAAGCACAATCTCGGGGGCTACTCCGATCGGGAGCGCTGTCGCGCACCCGATAAAATTACGGCAAAAAATTTCTTCGATTAACATATGCAAGGTAAGGAGATTTTTGAGATTATCCTCCATTGCAAGCAATAAAGCACAATCTCGGGGGCTACTCCCATCGGGAGCGCTGTCGCGCACCCGATAAAATAATGTCAAAGGGTCAGTCGACAATATATCGACTCCGTTCATATACACAATCATACTCGAAACATTCCCGAGTTGCGTCCGTCGCAAATTTCTCGGATGCTTTACGCATAGTGCAATGGTAAGACCCGCCGAACTTTCGAGCTGGGCTAAGGACCGTTCCAGCAACGTCAATCCTTATATTTTCCGTGTCAGCAGACATGATGAAAAATCCCGACGGACGTGTTGGGTAAAATTCAAAGTTATATTGCAGATCGACTCAGTAAGACCTAAAGCGGCCTAGTCGAATCTGACCAGTTTGTTCCAGATTCGAGTCCGGGGACTCGAGTTTGATTGAAAGCTAGTAAGGTTTTACCCGAATGTGTAGTTAACCAGTCCCGATCCGTTGAGTGTACTGGGCCTGCTAAGCTATTATCCCTTGATCATCATAAGCAAAAACCACAGTCGATGAGATACTCGACATAGCCAACATGTGCTATTCATACAGGAATTCCAATTATAAAACAAAGCATATGACGTGCACTTACGAAAGAGTCCATGCCCGATTCTTCGAGTCAGACAAGTACTCGGGGGCTACTGACAAGGGTATACATCTTGGGTACCCTACCGTGAGGGTACCTGATGCACGTGACGACTAAAGGCCCAATAAGCGAAGAGCCAACTCGAAGCCTAAGATAAGAGGCCCAACAAGATGGAGTACCCTCCAAGATTAGTGATACGTCTCCAACGTATCCATAATTTCTGCTGTTCCATGCTTATATTATACCATTTGCTACATGTTTTATATACACTTCATATCACTTTTATGCATTTTCTGGGACTAACCTATTAACAAGATGCCACAGTGCCAGTTCCTTGTTTTCTGCTGTTTTTGGTTTCAGAAAGTTACTTCTGGAAATATTCTCGGAATTGCACGAAACAAAAGGCCAAGTCCCTATTTTTCCAGCACGTACACGGAGTCCGAAGGAGAGACGAAGAAGAGCCACGAGGTGGCCAAACCACCAGGTGGCGCGGCAGTGGGCCCAGCCGCGCCTACCTGTGGTTTGGGCCCTTCGGGGGTCCGCCGACATCGCCCCTTCGCCTATTTATTCCCCGAGACGCGAAAACCCTAAAACACTGAGCCATTCATCCAGAACATATTCGCTGCCGCCGTCGTCGTCAACCCTAACTCGGGGGTTTCTGAAGCTCTTCCCGGCACCCTGCCGGAGAGGGGAATCATCACCGGAGGGCTCTACATCGCCATGCCCGCCTCCGGAGTGATGCGTGAGTAGTTCATCCTTGGACTATGGGTCCATAGCAGTAGCTAGATGGTTGTCTTCTCCACTTGTGCCATCATGTTTAGATCTTGTGAGCTGCCTATCATGATCAAGATCATCTTATTGTAATGCTACATGTTGTGTTTGCTGGGATCTGACTTATATTGATACCTATGTGGAGCTGAATATTATATTATCATGTCTATGTCATTTGTGATCTTGCATGCTCTCCGTTACTTGTTGAAACCTTGGCCACGTGAATACTTGTAACTCCAAGAGGGGTATTTATGCATGATAGTTGGGTTCAACCTCTATTTAACCTGGGATAGTGACAGCAAGTTCTAAGGTTGTAGATGTGTTGTTGCCACTAGGGGTAAAACAGCAATGCTTTATTCAAGGATGAATGTATTGTTTACATTACGCACATTACTTAATGCAATTGTATGTTGCTTGCAACTTAATACTGGAAGGGGTACGGATGTTAACCGGAAAGTGGACTATTTAGGCATAGATGCATGCTGGATAGCGGTCTATGTATTTTGTCGTAATGCCCAAATGAATCTCATAGTAGACACCACAACTCACACATGCATGTTATATGCACTTATCAATTGCCCAGCTGTAATTTGTTTACCCAGCATGTTAGTTATCTTATTGGAGAGACACCACTAGTGAACTGTGGACCCGGTCCATTCTTTTACATCTGAAATACAATCTACTGCAATCATTGTTCTCTACTGTTTTATGCAAACAAACATCATTTTCCATTCGATACGTTTAACCCTTTGTTTTCAGCAAGCCGGTGAGATTGACAACCTCACTGTTAAGTTGGGGCAAAGTAGTTTGATTGTGTTGTGCAGGTTGCACGTTGGCACCGGAATCCCTGGTGTTGCGCCGCACTACACTCCTCCACCAACACCTTCGAAGCAAACCTCGTTTTCCTACTGGTCCGATTAAACCTTGGTTTCATACTGAGGGAAAACTTACTGCTGCACTCATCATACCTTCCTCTTGGGGTTCCCAACTGACGTGTGACGTACAAGCATTGTTTCTGGCACTATTAACCTAGAGCCACCAATTAGACATAGTCATAGTCGGTTTATACTTTCCTTATATGTAAACCAGGTCGGTTACGTACTCCCGAGATCCAGCCTATTTAAAGGCTGGGAGGGGCACCGATCTGGGGACAAGCCATACTCAAACCACCAAAGCTCTAGCGAGATCATCATCTCGCCGGAGCCACCTTGTAACCTCATAATCTCCCGCGATCAATAACAGACAAGCAGGAAGTAGGGTCTTTACCTCCACCCGAGGGGCCTGAACCTGGGTAAATCTTTGCCTCTGCTTGTCAGCCGACGAAACTACCAGTACTACCACGTTCTCTCCCCATAATCTCAACCCTAGGTCCTTAACCATGGGATTTGATGAGTGTACCCCTCGTCAATGCCCTAAACGCTCAGTTCACCAGCCTCATAATATTCACATCATAATCCTTAAATACGAATATACGATGCAGGAACACAAAATGCAATCACATATATTGTAATTTGAAGACTATACAAATACAAGCATTGTTCGTGCGCCCCACGCCTTTGGATCTGCACGCCTGCGCGGCAATCGTGGAGGATTTTGGCATGGCCTCGGGGTTGCGCACGAATTTAGGCAAGTGCTCCATTCACCCGATTCGTTGCTCACCGGCGGAAGTGGAGCTGGCAGCCGGTATTCTTGGCTGTGTGGTGTCCCCGTTCCCTTGCAAGTACCTAGGGCTTCCCCTTGGCCTTCGCAAACCCTCGACGTCGTAGCTTCAGCCCGTGGTGGACAGTGCAGCTAGCAGGCTGCAGCCGTGCCCGTGGTGTGCCAAGTTGCTCAACCGAGGTGGGAGGGCTACCCTCGTACAGACGACCCTCGCAGCAATCCCGGTGCATGCGATGATGTCGCTCGACGTCTCCCCTAAAACCCTTGAGGCTCTTGTGAAGATCTGTCGAGGTTTCATGTGGAAGGGGCGTAGGGACGTGAAGGGAGGCCACTCAGTGGCGGCGCCAGAAGGGGGTCGAGGGTGGTCGGTCGACCCCCCTCACTTTTGGCGAAAAACAAAATAGATCGACGAAACGCTGCTCTGTCTCTCGACCCCGTCCTCTCTCTCTCGACCCCCTGCTCTGTCTCTCGACCCCGTCCTCTCTCTCTCGACAGATCTTCGAAACAAGATAGGGGATGATTGGCTCAATAATTTGATGATTTGCTATGTTGAGAAAGAGATATTTACAAAAATTGATGACAAGAAGATTATGCTGCGTTTCCATTCCTACAATGATCGTAGAGGTCATCTTCCTCGACACTTTCGCCTTGCCAACATGGATTCAACTTAATGGTACTATCTTCTTATCAAAATGTAGCACTATTTTTTATGTAGTTTTTTTGTTCTTTGTAGTCAGTTTGTACTTGTTTACATTGTTCTTTCCGTACAATTGTGGATTACATGTGTTGTAAAAAAAAATCGCCGGTGGCACACCTTTTACTATTCGCCCCCCTGGTCTCAATTCCTGGCTCCGCCACTGAGGCCACTGTCTAGTGGCGTGGGACAAGGTGGCATCTCCTAAATGCCATGGTGGTCTGGGTATTCCGAATTTCCGTTTGATGAACCTTGCATTGAGATGTCGTTGGGCCTGGTTGCAGCGAGTGGACCCATCCAGGCCGTGGGCCAAATTCAACCTGCAGATTACCCGCCTTGCCCGGGCTGTGTTTGACTCGGCCACGCACTATGAGCTCGACAATGGGGAGAAGGCAAGGTTTTGGATGGATCGTTGGCTAGATGGCGCTAAGGTGTGCGACCTCGCGCCTAATCTGGTGGCTAAAGTAGCTGCCCAGAGTGTCAAGTCTCGGACTGTCAAGGACGGACTTGCTGGGGAGTGGCTGTTAGACTATGGACCAGATCTCGGCGAGGTGGCTTTGGCGGAGTTCTTCAACCTGTGGCGGACGCTTGCCAATGTGGTGCTGGACCCCGACAAAGAGGACGAGTTCGTATGGAGGTGGTCTCGCGAGGGGGTGTACACGGCGAGATCGGCCTACCAGACGTTCTTCGCGGGGATGACCATGGCGTCTGCCTCAACGCAGATTTGGCGTTCGAGGGCTCCCTACAGCTGCAAGTTCTTCGCTTGGCTCGTCGAGAAGAACAGGTGTTGGACGGCCGACAGACTGAGGCGCAGGGGGCTGCCCCACCCAGCGGCATGCCCCCTTTGCGATCAGGAGCAAGAAACCTTGTCGCATCTCTTGCTTGGTTGCGTGGTTTCCCGTGAGGTCTGGGCTTGGGCGTTGCAGCGTTGGGGCAAAATGGATTGGATGCCTACGCCTGACGACGATCTGATACAGTGGTGGACCTCTCGCACCTGCCCGCTCGCGGTCCGGCGGGACTTGTGGACGGCCATCATATTGGTGTTCTGGTGCATGTGGCGTCATAGAAACGACGTTGTGTTCAATGGTGTTGGCGCCGGCAGTGGACACCATCAAGAAGAAGATCAAGGAAGAATTCTCTCAGTGGCGGCTAGCTAGGCTTTTTCGTAGTGACGTTTTTGGCTTCCCGGAGCCGTCGCCCCTGTGGATGCAAACGGGTGAGTGAGCGTTCTTTTCCTGTTGTGGACCTGTCACCTCTTGTTGACAGGAGTAGAGCCGCTCCGCGGCGTTGTATGTGTCGCTTGACACTCCTTCTATGTGTTTAATACAACCCCTAGGGGCTGTATTCTAGAAAAAAATACAAGCATGAATATCAATGAACAGGAAAAGTTCAGATCCTACTAGTCTAGAGGTCACAGCAGCATCCATTAAAAACAGCGTAGCAACTTAATCAAACTAGCATCAGAAGGACGCAACTAGATAAAAGTATTCAAGGCCTGCCCAACTTAAACTGATAAGACGGACTAGATATATCTGAAAGCATAATATGCCGCAAAAATCGCGTTCAGTGTCTAGATCATGTAAGAACATCTCAGAACAAGCATATGAACTGTGTCAAAATGACATATTCGTGACAATACATAATGTTCACGGTATTAGCAGCAAGCGTCTGTGCATACAACAGTCTCACCAACTCAGTATTGTATCAGTTAAGTTCAGGTATTGTATAATCAAACTATTAAATTCAAGTAATCAAAGATACAATAAACCAAATTGATCTAGCACCAAACTATTAAGTTCAGTATTGTATCTGTTAAGTTCAGGTATATCAGTATTGTCTAGCACCAAACTATGGCTCAATGCTTACAGTAATAAAAAAACTATGGCTCAATGCCAGGAATCTTTTCCTTCTGCTTTTGCTTTGGATTCCTTCCGCCAGGAGCAATTTCAATTAGGTTTGGATTCACGTCTACTTTGATCTTGCTTTACTCTAAGCTCCCTAGCTTGTGCTTCGCCAAAGTATAATCAAACTAGTATTAAGTTCGCCATCTCCTCTATCTGCTTCGCAACCAAGCCCAGCAAAGACCAGCCCGGGCCAGTTTAGCTTACCGACCGTTTCGGACTTCAAACCAACTCCAAGTCCAAGAAGAAGCCATCGATGACATTACTACATATATCAAAGACAAGCGTTTTAGCGAGCTGTGAGTGCTCGCGACTACATATATCAAAGACAAGCGTTTTAGCGAGCTGTGAGTGCTCGCGACACTGTTCATCTACAGTGATGAACAGTGTCGAACAGTCCACCGCGGCCCGCGCCGTCCATGGCTGATCCGACGGTTCGCGTGTCTCCTTTGCAAGAAAGTCCCTAAATTGTCTACAAATTGCGAATCGGTCCTTCTGTACATAAACACCAAACCCTAGCCTGGATCCCCAATCCTCCCCATTTTCCCCACTCACCTCTCCTCCCCGACGCGGCCGCCTCCACCCCGACGCCGCTGCCGCCCGAGCTCTCCTGCCACCTCTAGCCCGAGCCGCCACTTTCGTCGCCCGCGCCCGCTTCCGCTTCCTCGCCTGCGCTCGCTCCCTCCATGGTGGCCGCAAGCCGGCCTCTCTCCGCTGCGCCATCACCCCGCCCCGACCTCGGCCCTCCTCTCTCACCGTCGCCTCTCCTCCACGCCCTCCAAGGCTGCTGGCCGCCGCTCGGCCAGTCACCGCCGGCCGGCCTCCCTCCGCCGTGCCATCACCCCGCCCCGAGCTCTGGCCCGGCCGGACAAATCTCGCTGGTCTCAGGTAAGGTTCCAGCAGCACTGTCTTTTTCCAAGTCAGATTCGTCAAATTCTTTCACCTACGCGTGATGCTTTGAAGAGGAGAAGTGGTTTTGTTGGTTCACTGGAGCAATCATCAGATCCTCTCTCGGTGCAGACACGTAATCAGTAGCCTTTGTTATAGTTTACACTAGCCTTTGTGTGCAATTTTTAGGTAAAATTTATTCTCTCTAATCAATTCAATTACCCTTGCTTCGTTTTACCTTCTTCAGAATCTAATCTGGTTGTCAAGATCTAATATCCAAGTGTTTACATATTGCTCCAGAACCTCTCTCACGTAATCACCAGTCTTTGTTATTGTTTGCACATGCCTTTGTGTGCAATTTCTAGGAAAATTTATCCTCTCTACTCAATTCAATTACCCTTGCTTCGTTTTAGCTTTTTCAGGATCCAATCTGGTTGTCAAGATTTAATATCCAGTTGTTTGCATACACATAGATATTAGAGTGATTCTTTATTAAGCATCCTTCACTATGATGAAACAATTATATATGACAGACAAATTAGCAGAAAACACCATAGTCGAGCATCAATATAAGAATGTTGTGCTTCACGTCTCACCTCAATTTTGCCACTAATTCTGGCAAACCATATTACCAACAAAGTTTTTGTTGTTGTTGTTAAGTCTTTATTCCCAGTTTCTCGCCCATGTGATGTTTGATCTCCTTAGTTTCTTAAAAATTTACACGTCTCAATCAAAGTTCATCCATGCAGCTGTTGTTGTAAGTCTTTATTCCCAGTTTCTCGCCCATGTGATGTTTGATCTCCCTAGTTTCTTAAAAATTTACACGTCTCAATCAAAGTTCATCCATGCAGCTTATCGCCTCATTGCACCAGTGCACTAGGGTAAGCAGTGTAGCGGCCGCCGACGCGTGGCGAGATTGAAGGGAGAATCATATCTTTTGTTGAACAATGCCCCAAAAGGTAGTGCATTCATACTAACCATCCACATAACATGGTACCACCATCTTGAATGAACTTGATTTTCTCTGCTGGCATGATATATAGACAGTCAATGTACTGAAATGTTGAGGTATGTCTACATTCAGTTTTATCAACGATGGTGGTTGAGATACAGTAAGGAGAAGTATTTTCTCTTTAACATAAACCTGTAAGGGTTCCTCATGTGTATATTCACATTCACAATTTTGTACTGTAGTGCTGTCAATACAGGGTATGGAGTAAAGGAAAACTTCTCAAACGAAGGCATTATCAAGGAATTTAACTTAGTATTTTTCTTTCACTTTTCTGTATTAATCAGCTTAGCTAATTCATCCTGAATATTTGTTCGTAAAGATTCAGCCGTAATCATTTGAAGATAAACATTTCTTACTGCCCATATGGCCATGTCTAATTCCTAATGGGAGAAGGATTCAAATGAAAGAGGATGTCTAGACTCTAGGGTATTGCAGAAATTTGTTACTGACCTTCATATGTGCAAAGATATGCTTATTACTTGGTATTTCACTTAGAGCATTTACTGCTCTACTCGCATGCTATCAAAACATCTACTCACGTGCTGTCCTCATATTCTTCTAAACTGTAATGGGTAATGTATGGTCAGTTTATAATCATTAATTTCATCTAGCCCTATAGATAAAAAACGGAAATTTTTATTTCTTATGTGACGATGACAAAGGAGAGACGACCACACCTAAAATTATGTTGGACTTGAAGCTTCCAAGTTATGATCATACACTGCGGTTTAGTAGCTGAATATATCCTGTGATGGTTATTGCAGCTAGGAGGAGGCATACCGAAGCCCCATAAGTTACGACTGAGCAGGAATAGATTAGATTTTAATTTGGGTTTCCCCAAATTCTCTTCCTTACCATTAAATCTCATTTGCTTCCAAGTTATGATCATATGCTGCAGTTCAGCAATATCTCCTGATGGCTATTGCAGCTAGGAGGAGGTGTACTGAAAGTCAGTTACGCATGGGCAAGAGTAGATTAGGTTTTAATTTTTTTAGAGAGTTTTTTGTGCGTCCAGTGTCGAGCAAGTACAAACTACAGTTTTAATTTCGGGATTTTAATGCTGTCCTACCCTTAGTTTCAGACATGTTTACATATGTATTACCAGGATGAAATAAGATCTATATGTGTGTTGTATAATTCAGTTACAGGATTCAGTTCACCGATCAGGTTGACGTATTTCTGCAAGTGAACTCAAGCACCTCTTCTAATTTCGTTGTGTGAATAACAGAAATCGTTTGAAAGTGGACAGGACGTTTTTGAGCATTACATGTCTATGAGTTCAGTCCACTTCTCCCTTTTTTAATAAGCAAAAACTATGGTTTTGTTTGGTTGGATCAGTTCTTTTAATTTCACACTCACCCAGTGCAATAGGATATGCGAATCTTAGAAGCATAACCTTTGGTATGTTCTGATGGAATTGCGATCCTGGGGAAGACAATAACCTTCGCCACGTGATCTTCTAGCGACTCCTTCACAACTTCAGCCACACCATGGAGCTGAAGCTGAGGGTGAACCACCTTGAGGACATCGCCATTGTTCGCGCCGCCGAGCGGATCCAGCTCCTCCGACCGTTCAGCAACCTCGGGCGCCTCGAGCTGGAAGGATTGCACAGGCCCAAAGGCAAGACTGCCGCGGTGGCGATTGCTAACCTGCTCTGGTGCTGCCCCTTGGTCGGTGACCTCCGGATCAGGCTGACCACAGTGCAGGGCGATTCCTCCAGAGAATTATCTCGCTATGGGACCTGCTTCCTTGAGAGAAAATATCGTCATGATCTTGACAAGTCGATCCATAGTTACAAGCGCCGCATGTTAGAGCCCATGGTTTCGGTGAGAGGAGATGATGAGGATACCCATGATGATGATGCCTTCGATCAGGTTCCTAATCTCCCTGCCTTGAGCGGGCGCGTTTTCCACTGCTTGCAGATGAGCTTGAGATGTCTACGCTTGCAATTTCGGCGGAGAAGACAAAATGCTTTGGACTCAAGTTGATCAAATTCTTTGCTGAAAATGCGGTGGTTCTTGAAGAGATGCACATCGACAGTGGTAATGGAAAGATGTGCGAGCACATAAATTGGGAGGTTGAAAGATGGGTTGCTCAGTCATCGAAAAGGAGAAAAACAAGTTTTAGAGTCTTGCCCCTAGAAAGGCAAAATTAACAAGGTATACATATATAATGCCCCCTAGAGAGGGAGATTCTTGTGTCGAATTTGAAACGGATGCAAATGTTTGGACTTCTTCCATTATGTTGTTTCAATCGTGTTTGACCTCCTATCAATGTTTCAAGGTTATAGTTTGTGGTCATCTATCGGTCATTTAGCAGTTCTTTTTTCTTCTTTGGACATAAGCAAAAGATTTGTCCCATCCATCTATTAAGAGGAAGTGTTACAACAAAAATAAAAAAAGGATACTTGACAAAACACACCATAAGCGACCCAAAGAGATAACCACCAGTACATTTCATGGGCGAGGGCGAGCCCGATATAAAAAAAATTCCCGAGGGCGGTCGGGATTACCGGTTACCGGAAAATCCCGACCGGTTACCGGACGAATTTAAAAGGCAAAATTTAAAAATTCAAAAAATTTGGTTCTTGATTTGACCATCTAATTAACTAGGGATTTTGTTAAAATTTAAATTTTCCAAAATTTTCTGGATTTTTTCATCGTTATGACCATTTCTCGAGGGTGGTCGGGATATCCGGTTACGACCGGTAACCAAAACCTTGCTCCTCACTATTGTTTGTTGCTAGGATAAGAGGTGCCATGGTGGTGGTACAAAACAGTGCTATTACATTTTTTTCATATCTACCATGATTTGTGAATGACCTTTGGGGGTGTAAATCAATGAGGCCATCCAACTAGTGATATGCCATCCAAACTCCATTTCAAAAAAATGAGCCGCATACAGAATCCAAGGAGGTGTTTTTTTGGGAGCACCAGAAAAAATGGGCATATGCTCGATAGGCTTAGGGCACAACACGCTGGAGAGAAATCCTAGGATATTTAGATACATGCACCAGCAAACAACACGCTTGATATGCTTATAGTCTTTCGTAAACTAAAATTTGAAAACATTTTTACTCTAAACCATACATCCGATCTATCTTTCAGTGTAGTCTTAGTTTCGATGGAAGCTGCAAAAGTAGTTCCCATGTATAATGTTTTTTCCAGTTAAAAGTTACCATGTAGCACCACTCCATTTATACAAATTCACCACATGTAGTTACATTTCTTACTTTAGAAGAATAATTACACACCACATTTTATATACGAAAAAATCTCTCACCATGGTGGAGCATTCATCACATTATTTGCTAAAAACTATTATTTGGGCCAAATAACATGGAATTCATTTCACGATTCCATGGTGCACTTGTTTGGATGTACTAGAATTGGATATCAGAATTCATTTGAGGATTCCAGCCGATTGACATTCCATGATTCCATGGTGCACTTGTTTGGATGTACTAGAATTGGATATCAGAATTCATTTGAGGATTCCAGCTGATTAACACGAAGCATTACGTGATTCCAGCCCAGACCCCTGTCATTCTCCAGGAATTCATTTCAGTTCAGGATTCCAAGTGGTCGCCAAACACGAATTATGGAATTCATTTCATTGGTTTTTGCAAATGAAATGATTTGGGAACACCAAATGAATTGAAATGAGGGGTGCCAAACGAGCCCTTAGTACCCACCATGTTGATAGTATACTTACCAGAACATAATGGTGTTATTTAGTCGTAATTATCATGAGAATAGTGCATTTACAATATAATTTGTCGAAACGATATCAAGTGAGTAGCTACCATCCAATGTATTAGCTAGATTATGCTTAGCATTAGCTAACAACACACATCGATAAAGTGATGTACTTACCAGAGACCACGATAAAACTTATCACTATGGTGTTCATGTACTTATTAGACTATGGTAACTTCTAATAGAATAGGATGGTAACTACAGAAAAGTCGCTTTCGAGGACAGGCTCCGTGGATCCTTTTTTTTGAAAAACATTGTAATCGACATTTTGAAGTTTCAAAAAATTCCGAAAAGTATCCGAGATGTTGAAAATGACATATTGTACGGTGCTGCAAAATTTTAACGCAGCGTAGTTTGCATTCCGGCATGCACAAAAATGAAAAATCCTGACAAATTTGAAGGTTTTCCGAATTTGCCATGTTCACTACCTAAAATACATAATATTTTGCTTAGGATCATGACACTTATTCTATGTTATAATATTATTTAAAAGCTTATTCTTGTTATTATTTCCTGGGATCACATGCTAAATTTTAGAAAAAGATTAGCTGTCATTTTAGTTGACTCGGAGCTGAAATGATGAGTCTATGAGAATCCAGTCCTTGAAGATGACCCCAAGAATTAATAATTCCACCATTTCTCAAGTCTACTGACACCAACTTAATATATGAACTTATTTTATACATCAACATGATGTGCCTCCATTGGAGTAAGCCCCTTTTTTTATTTGATACTCTTTGTGTTCTAACATATTGTTCTTGCTTTATTGTACTTCAAACAATCTTCTGTTTCAAATGAACAAATGGGTGATAAAATTTATGTCCTATATAATTATATTAACTCTAATTAAATATGAATGTACATATACATAGTGTGTGACGCGATTCAATTATTCAGGGTCATTATTTTTTACTACATGGACCTTAAGTTTTGCTTAAGTTGATACAATCACGTAATCATAATCTGCATCATAGTTCTTAGGCTTTTTTAAAGATGAAGTCCGACTTAGTACGATCTATGAGTCGTTGTGAAGACATTTCTCGGCGGTCATAGTCAGGGGCGGAGGCAGGATTCACTAATTTTGGAGATTAGGGGGGGCCGGTTAAAGCAAATTTTCTAAATTATACACTGTTCATAATTTTTTAGCAAGAAATCTATGGTGTTAGGGGGGGGGGGGGGGGGGGGCCCAGGGCCCCTGCTGGTCCCCCTGTATCCGCCCCTGGTCATAGTTCTTTCATAGATAGCTTGTTACACGGAGCACAATATTTCAGATTAGCACATGATAATATTTTGTTCCCTCGTTCGTAAGAATAGTTCATATCGTCTTAATGCAATATATATCTCTGAATGCACGTTGCATATATTATTGCCTTATGGTATTGGTGTGCTATTCATGTTGTTCATATTGGACCACAAGAAGGAAATTTCTCCAATTTAGACCTGCTTCCAAAACCTACTTGAAAAAAAAAAATCTTATTATGAGAATTGGCAATAATCTGAACCTTGTGTTCCATATAGCAAACCCCGCATAGAGACAATATCTCTAAATGGCGCGGAAATTTCATGTTGTCCAATCAACCCAGAGTATGAGGATTTTCACTACATTACATCGATCATTAACTGCTTTGCTCAACGCACAACGTTACAATCCATATGTCTACGGTGCTGTGTCCAATTATTTTGTTTTCATTTTCATACACTCATGGAACAATGAAGCACTATAAGTTTCCAATACATGTCCTGAGTATTTTCTCACCGCCCTCTTATGTACACATTTGGCACATAACCTTTGTATGATAACGTTGTATAATGCATATTTAGGATGGTAATGAACTAAGAAAACAAATTTTGGTTCATATTTTGAAGTTTTATGATAATGAAGCTAAGGACAATATCCCTAGCATGGAACGAGCATAAGTGGAGTTCCATTCGGGAACACATAGTTTATACTATTTCTTAGTAACCATGTTTTTTTTTTAGTTTTGTTTGAAAGTGAGATTGAACAGGTATTTTCTAATCTATCATTGTATTATACGGAGTAGTCCTTAGGATTGCATTATAATCGATGACAAACATATTTTCAATAGTCTTTGGGTCTATCTAAGTCAACGTAGACTCAAATTTATTAAAGTCTCACTCACTTGAGAACTCATTCCAGTTACACTTTTCTGTCAGGAATAATACAAGTGGATGTGAGTTGCACTTTTCAAAGTTGACTAATATTTAGGAAACAGATATTTTTTCATGTTATATTTCCGTTTTGGCTCTCAATTTCCATCATTGGAACACCGTGTCGGCTTTATCATTCATCACCCAACCTTTCATCTCCTGCATTAACTCTCTGGATCCACATGGACCCCCTCGGCGAACTGGCACCAGAATCCATAAAAAACCGGAGCGCCGCAGAGTAAGAACTTGGCCAATGTCCTTTGTGCCTGCCCACCTTGGTAGCGCACCAGGTTGATCTCCCTCACCCGGTACGTCAAGCAAGAACTTCGCCAACGTAGGAATTCATATGTCATCAGGGTATGAAGATTTTCACTACATTACAACGATCCTTAACTTTGTTTGAAAGTTAGATCGCACACTAGTATTTTCAAATGTGCAGGCATATTAGAGTCCTTAGGATTAAATTATAATCAAAGACAAACATATTTCTCAATAGTCTTTGGGTCTATCTAAGTCAAAATCGACTCAGATTTTTTAAAGTGTCACCTGAGAACTCATTCCAGTTGCACTTTCCTGCCATGAAAATTGCAGCTCGTTCAGTTGCACTTTTCTATCAAGAAAAATACAAGTGGATATGAGTTGAGCTTTTCATGGTCGACTAAGATTTAGTAAAACGGATATTCTTTTCATCTTGTTATTGTTTTGAATTGTTAATGATCAATAACCATTCAGCACCAAAACGGATGTGTGTACAGTTTTCCTTTTTGGCTATTAATTTCCATAAAGAGAACACTGTATCGGCTTTATCGTTCATCACCCAACCTTTCATCTCCTGCATTAACTCGGTCTGGATCGACAAGGCCCCTTCGGCGAACTGGCACCACAGTCGATCAAGAACCGGAGCGCTGCAGAGCAAGAACTTGGCCAAGGTCCTGTGCGCCTGCTGATACGGCGTAACTAATATAGTCGAAGCCGATGTGTTGTTGCCCAACCTTTCACGGTGCAAAGCAGCTGCGATTAACACAATTCTGAGAACAGGAAACTTCAAACTGCGGGCTTGCTTTCGATCCGGCCGGAACTCACGTACAACTCTAGTATTGGGTGTAGAAATACTCAAACTTGTCTCACGTCAACAAGGAGCAGGAATAATTCAGCTAGCCAACAATAGTACTAGCGCCTCAACTACTTTGGATCGATCGGACTATTACCAGGCAGGACAGAATCAATAGCTTGGGTTGTCACCGTAGATGCAAACCAAGCAGAACTACACGTGAACCTGAGAATCACGTGGATGATCCCTGATGGATCGGCAGCAGACTAGAGGCGACTTGCCTCAATCTTCTGGCCAAGAACACAAAAACCAGATCGGTTCTTCAACTGATACACATACGCAGATTGGCCGCCAAAGCCATGGCGTTTTTCTGTAGTTTTACTCACGAATAAACTTGTCTAGGGTTTACATGGCATACCTAATAATTAAATACTAGCTGACGACTCAACCTGGGCTAGGCCCAAAACACAAACGCTAATAAGACTCGTATTGCAAAAGAACGCCCAGCCTTTTACATCTCGGCATGTATACAGAAAATACTAGTACTTGCATGCCTATAGACCAACTAGTACATGCATGTACGTGAAATAAGAAATAAGATAAAACTTTAGATTTCTAATCCTTGTGACGCATGAATTGGGTTCTAGAAATGAACTTTAATTGCGCCCACCATTATGTATTGACATGGTGTTCTGAACTTGGGCTCTACTTCATCAGCTGCTGCAATCTGAGAAATAGCATGACGTCTCGCAGGTACCACATACTTCTTCACAGACGAAACAATATTATTTGTAGGTAATGCCGCATCATCCTCCCTCCCTTGAAGGGAAACCGTCCTCGGTTTCGACCTATTCCTTGCAGACTTTTTCTTGAACACCTCGATGGTACACTTGATATTCTTTTCATCTTTAGGAAGAAGAGCGTTGAATTCACCCTTATGCATAAATGTGTACCTGTTAGTGCGTCCATGGTGAAGTGCGTTGACATCATGTTGCCACGAGCGTCCCAATAAGAGATGACAAACATGTAACGGAAGAACGTCGCACTCCACTTTATCAACATATCCATCCACGGAAAAAGGAACTTTCACTCTATGGGTGACCTTCAACTTGCCCACACCATTAATCCACTGCATATAATACGGCTTCGGGTGCTCCCATGTAGGCAATGAAAGTGACTCTACCACATCCTTACTAATCATATTGCTTGCGCTACCACCATCCACAATCAGTTTGCACACTTCTCCCTTGATGGCACATGCAGTTTGAAAAATGCTACGTCGTTGTCCAGGTTCAACAATGACCTTGTCATCGCGCTCAACCTTATGCGCCATCAAACTCGGCACATTAAGTTCAGGCCAACAATCCACTGCATTAGTAGCATCCTTATCAGTAGCATCTTCTAATGGAGGCATCTCATCTTCAGATTCTGAAATATATGCATTATCAACAAGCAAAATCTTCTTCTGATTCGGACACCCACGGATCATGTGACCTCGTCCGCCACACTTATGACATATAATATGGCTATGATGAGATGTGCTTGATGCAGTTTGAGAGACCTCCTTAGGTGCAGCAGCCATCTTGCTATGTTCAACACTTGCCGGCTTGTAAGAACCGGTTGGTTTAGCACTAAACGCACCATCAACATGAGAAACAGCACGCCGTCCACTGCTATAACCTGTACGAATACCTGCAGATTGCTTCTCATGACACCACCGTTCAGCCCGCTCAGCTTGATGAATCAACTCGTGAATATCATTGTATTGCATCAAATCAACACGGTCACGAATATCCTTATTCAGCCCCTCAAACAGCCGTACCATGGTTGCCTCTGCAGACTCACGTACCGCTGTTCGTATCATTAATGTTTGCATCTCCTTATAGTACTCATCAACAGTTTTCGCGCCTTGCACAAGACGACGCAATTTACTATGCAGTTGACGAGTGTAACTAGCAGGCACAAATCTGTCCCTCATAACACGCTTCATGTCAATCCATGTTGCAGCGCGCTCCCCATTGCGGTTCAGATTATCCCACCAAACAAGAGCATACTCTGTAAATTCCGAGGACGCAACACGAACCTTCTTTTCTTCGGAATAATTGTGGTTTTCAAAAATCTGATTGACACGCATCTCCCACTCTAAATATTTCTCCGGATCAGAACGCCCCGAGAACTCCGGTACGGTGATCTTTATGCGACCGATACCATCATCCTCCCGAGCAGCTTCACCACCTGGGTTACGCCGTGGAGCAGCACCATGGCGGCCCTCAAGACCTCGTCGTGGTCGGGGCTGCTGGCCTGCACGAGCATCTGACAAATCAGAAACATCACCATCCGAGTGGCCTTGGCTGCGCGCTGGTGACCGGGACTGCCGGCGTGGTGCATCCCTTGCCTCGAGACGCTGAACGACCGCAGTCAACCGATTAAGGCTCTCTGTCACCACTCGCAAACTATCTTCCCGCTGACGATCACTAGTTGTCAAACGCACATTAAGCCTGTCCTCGACACCCGCAATATCTGCAGACAAATCTTCAACCTTTGCACGAAGCTTTTTATTAGCACCTTTGATCGACATCAAGTGAATACGCAAATCTTCTGTGACTTCGGGACCCAAAGGAATTTTCCCTCCTTCCGGATCAGAATCCTCATGGTGCGACATCTTGACAAAGTAACAAGATCAGATGAGCAATAGCCGAGGAAAAAAAAAATTCTGTACCGTGAACAACCTTGCTCTGAATACCAAGATGATACGGCGTAACTAATATAGTCGACGCCGATGTGTTGTTGCCCAACCTTTCACGGTGCAAAGCAGCTGCGATTAACACAATTCTGAGAACAGGAAACTTCAAACTGCGGGCTTGCTTTCGATCCGGCCGGAACTCACGTACAACTCTAGTATTGGGTGTAGAAATACTCAAACTTGTCTCACGTCAACAAGGAGCAGGAATAATTCAGCTAGCCAACAATAGTACTAGCGCCTCAACTACTTTGGATCGATCGGACTATTACCAGGCAGGACAGAATCAATAGCTTGGGTTGTCATCGTAGATGCAAACAAGCAGAACTACACGCGAACCTGAGAATCACGTGGATGATCCCTGGTGGATCGGCAGCAGACTAGAGGCGACTTGCCTCAATCTTCTGGCCAAGAACACAAAAACCAGATCGGTTCTTCAACTGATACACATACGCAGATTGGCCGCCAAAGCCATGGCGTTTTTCTGTAGTTTTACTCACGAATAAACTTGTCTAGGGTTTACATGGCATACCTAATAATTAAATACTAGCTTTTTTTTTTTGAGAACTCTCCCCCCTTTATTTCTTACTCCATAATGTTTACATTGACACCATCAGGTGGATCTAAAAACCAAACATGCCTACCCTGATCTAAGCACAAAGTGCTTCTAGCTAGACCATGGGCATCTACATTCGACCGGCGACCTTCATGGACAATCTCGACATAAGCAAAACCCTTCGCCGTCTCTTCTATTTCTTGCACCAGCTGGCCATACCCTCCAAAAATCTCGCCAGCTCTGATCTTCCTAACTGCATTGATGCAGTCGCTCGCCATCTTGATCCTTCGCAGGTGAAGGTCCGTCGCTAGCGCCATGCCTTCTCTACAAGCCAAGGCCTCTAGCATCTCCGGGTCTGTAGCTCCAGGGATCATTACTGCTGATGCGCCAAGGAACAGCCCTGAATCATCACGCGCCACTGCTGCTATCGAAGCAACACCGCCGTTTTTGGATAGCGCCGCATCCACATTCACCTTCGCCACACCAGCCGGTGGAGGAAGCCAACGAGGGGCTGCCACCGCTGCTCGCTGCTCCCGCTGAACCTGTGTATTCACCAATGCAAGATCGGTGATGAACCTTTCAACAAAACTGAAAGTCGAGAGAGGACTCTGAAATATTTCCTCATGCAACGCCTTCCTCCGGGCATGCCAAATAGCCCAGAGTGTGACCACCGTCCAGGTGAGTTCATCATGTGATACTGATTCAATCACCGTGGCTAACCAATCTCTGGCATTTGCCTCCTGGATGTTAAAGACAGCCTCTGCCAATTCTTCCGGCAACAGCGCCCACACGCTCCTGGCCATGTTGCACTCAAGCAGCGAGTGTCGCCATGAATCAACTGCCCCACACAGCGCACATGCGTTCGTAGTAGCCATGTGCCTGTGATGCAAGACATCTGCCGAGGGCAAGGATTGCTTGGCAAGCCTCCAAAGAAAAATCTTTAGTTTCGACGGAACTCTGACTTGCCACAACTGTGCCCACTCCTTCTCCTCCTTTTTTGTATCTGATCTTCCGGCGCTTTCTTCCAACCACGCCGTCCTCCTCTTCCTCGTGTTCACCAGCATATGATACGCCGAGCGAACAGAGAAGACTCCTCGCCGGTCATAATGCCAAGCCCAGCGATCCGCCTGCTGCCTTGATGGTAGTGGTATATCCTGCACCACATCAGCGTCCATCGGCGCCAAAAACTTCCTGACCCTCTCCATATTCCATGATTTCATGTGTGGATCAATCAGTTCGCTCACTAGTTCCGGGGGTTCATCGTGTGGACAACATACTGGCCTCAGCATGCCATCTCTAGGCAACCAGTTCATGTTCCAAATGTTTGTGTGCTCCCCTGTCCCAATACGTCGGATAAGACCTTGTTTGAGCACGTCTTTTCCTTCAATAACCGCTCGCCACACCCTAGATGGTGCCGAGCCCAATTCTGCTTCCAAGAACTCACACGTGGGAAAGTAAACAGCTTTCAAAATTCTTGCACTCAACGTGTTAGGTTCTGTATCATACGCCATGCTTGCCGTGCTAGGAGAGCCAAATTAAATAATTCAATGTCTCTAAATCCCAGCCCACCATGACTCTTTGGTTTAGTCATGTCTTCCCATGCTACCCAGCATGTTTTCCTCTTTCCTTCTTTACTTCCCCACCAGAAGTTCCGAAGTAAACTGTCGATATGCCTACATAACTTCCTGTCCAGTTTAAAGCAAGACATAGAGAAAGTAGGTATTGCTTGCGCTACGGATTTGATTAAAACTTCCTTGCCTCCCGCAGACAAAAGCATCTCTATCCAACCTTGAATTCTTTTCCATATTCTGTCCTTCAAATATTTGAAAGCCCCACTTGAAGAGGTGCCAACATCAGAAGGCATTCCTAGGTACTTCTCACTCAAGGCTTCATTATGTACATCTAAAGTGTTCATAATTTCCTCCCTGATCACCGCATTGCATCCTTTTGCAAAATGAATTGACGATTTATCCATATTTACCTGTTGGCCAGAAGCACGACAGTAAATTCTCAACACATCCTTGATCTCCTTAGCACTCTCCCTATTTGCCCTGAAGAACAGCAGGCTGTCATCTGCGAATAGTAAGTGGCCAACAACCGGAGCTGTCGGTGCCACCTTAATACCACTTAAGTTCGATGACTCCAATCTTGAATTTAAAAGGCACGAAAGGCCCTCCGCTGCCAACAGGAAAAGATAGGGGAGATAGGATCTCCCTGACGTATACCCCTTGATGGAGTAAAGCTCTCTGTGCACTCCCCATTAAAGAGGACCGAAAAAGATACCGAGGTGACCAATCTCATGATCATCTCTACCCACCGGCTATGAAAACCCAGCCGTAGCATAATTGCCTTCAAGTAGCTCCACTCTACACGATCGTAGGCCTTCCTCATATCCAACTTCAGAGCACAGCACCGCAGCTTCTTAGCTCTATTCCTCTTCATAAAATGAAGACACTCGTATGCTGTGATTATGTTGTCGGTGATTAGTCTGCCTGGGACAAATGCAGACTGCTCCTCCGAGATAATATCCGGTAGCACCTTCTTGAGCCTGTTAGCAGCCACCTTCGAGGCTACTTTATAAATAACGTTGCATAGGCTAATAGGTCTAAACTGACCCAGCTCCTCCGGACTGGCCACCTTTGGAATCAGAACCACAAAGGTGTTGTTTATAACCGCTGGATCATCCTCTCCCTTCAGAACACGCAACACCACTGCAGTCACTTCAGCTGCACAAAGCTCCCAATGTTTCTGGAAAAAATGGGCGGGGAAACCATCAGGCCCCGGCGCCTTAGTTGGGAACATCTGAAACAAAGCTTCTTTCACCTCAATTTCCTTGAAAGGTTTGAGTAACTCGTCATTCATCCCCGGCGTTACCTTGGTAGGTACAGTATTAAGAACCTCACCCATGCCTTCCGTCCCTTCAGCTGTATACAACTGCTTATAAAACGCAGTAGTCATACCTCTCATTTCTTGCTCATCGGACGTCATCTGACCACACGGTTTCTTCAACTGTGAGATCTTATTCTTTTTCTTCCTCTGACTTGCACGCATATGAAAAAATCGGGTGTTCTTATCGCCAGCTGACAGCCACTGGATCCGCGACCGCTGCTGCCACATAATCTCCTCCCTGTGGTTTAGCTCCACAATGCGATCTCTAATTTTTATTTCCACATGCGATGGCCCCAATCTATTTGGGTCGGCTTGTAACTCTCCCAGCCTCTTTTGTAGTGTTTTTAGTTCGTTCTTCACGTGGCCAAAAGTCGAGACCCCCCAGCCCTCGAGGCTTCCAGCGAACTTAGCTAACTTGTGTTGTAGCTCCGTCAAATCCCTCGCCTCACCATCCTCCTGCCAGGCTCGGGATAGGAACGGTGAGAAAACAGCATGCTCTTCCCACATAACTTCATACCTAAACCGCCCCTTGGGCTTCCTGCGTTGGCGACCCTCCACCGGCCGCAACCGTAGTAGAATGGGGCCGTGATCAGATGCTGCTGCAGTCATGTTTGTCACCGTCGCCAGTGGATACCTATCACTCCACTCCGACGTTGCTAGGGCACGATCTAGCCGCACCCTACAAAAGGATCCTCCAGCCACTTTTTTCTCAAATGTCCAGCTGCGGCCTACGAACCCCAAGTCCTTAAGACCGCATACATCCACCATCTCTCGGAATCCGGCCATCTGTGCATGACTTCTTTGTTGGACCCCCACATGTTCCGATTGATGTAAAACTTCATTGAAATCTCCCATACAGACCCAAGGAAGATCCGTTGCAGACTTAATATACTTCAACATATCCCAGGTCTTAAACCTCTCCCTGGTCTGAGCCTCCCCGTACACACAAGTGAATCGCCATTTATACCCATCAGCCTCTGTGATGATACAATCTATATGATATTGCGAGTACGGTAAAACTTCCACATTTATTCCATCATTCCAGAAAATTCCTAGCCCGCCACTGCGGCCCGAGCTACTTACAGCAAAAGCATGATCGTAACCAAGCGTACGTGTAAGGCCTTCTACCCTAGTCTTGTGCACTTGAGTTTCAACAATACACAACAACGAGGGGGCAAAACTCCTCGCGAAATCGCGAAGCTCCTTAACTGTCGCGGCATTGCCAATTCCGCAACAGTTCCACGTTGAGCAACTCATTGTTGCGGGCGGCACTCCGCGCGGGAGCCCGCCTCACTTGTCGATCCATTGTTTTGTCCGCTCGCAGCCATCATCTTCCTCTGCTTCTTTTTCTCCTTCGGTGGCACATAAGCTGGTGGTGGTGGTGGGATCGGGACTATATCAAGTGCGCTTCCCATATCCAGCTGTTTCATTGCCGTTGGTTTCTCCGAAGTACGTTCCGTGCCCTCAATAACCGGCTTCAATGGACTGGTTGCCGTATCCATCAGTGCTTCCCCCTCATTTTCCAGCCCCGCCTCCCCGGATGTACGTTTGCGTGGGGCATTGTTGACGTTACTGGCCACAACTTTCTCCTTCCACACACCATCCCTTCCACCTCCCGGCCTCTACCCCCGCGCGAGCTTCCTGCGCGGCCTGCCGTATAGCCACCCCGGTCACCCATTGGACCGCGTCCACCCTGAAAACCTTCCCCTGGTCCACTGAATCCCCTCCGGACTCGCGGCGTACCCGGGTGCCAAGTATCTTCTGATGCCAGCATCCAACCCCCAAACTGAAGCTCCTCCACAGCGTGCTCTCCCGTTCCGCACTCCAGATGATCATGCCCCATCTTACCACAGAAAGCACAAAATTTTGGGATCTTTTCATACTTAACCAGGAGCCTCATACTTTCACTCCCTTCAGGCGAGAAGGTCACCACCCTTGGTAACGGATTCTCAGCGTTCAGTTTCACTCGAGCTCTATGGAACTCCCCATGGCCAAAAGAGGCCACTCTCAGCTCAACTCTATCCACCTCCCCAACCCTCGATGCAAGTTGTTTCAGGATTGTCTCTGTGCGGAACAAAGGGGGATCCGATGTATCTGAACCCAAGCCTGAACTCGGTTTGGCATCACTTCCGGGGTCGTAGACGCCCCGTCAAATTTCTCCAGCATCAGGGCACACTCCCGGAACAGCCAAGGGCCCTCTTCCATGATCCGGTTCCAATCCCCCACACAGAAGGCTTGTACGATGAACAGGTTCTTCCCGATCGGCCTAAACACGACCTCCCTTGCAGCGTTCCACGCCGCCCGCATCGTCCTCTCCAGCGATTGCGCACTAAACTCCCTCACGGTCAACAGCGTGGCCACCGCCATCCACTTTACTTCCGGCAGATTCACACGTTCTGCCTTTGCCAGGAACACGCCCTCCTTCTCCTTGTCACTCAGCTGCAAGTTCTTGAGCAGATCATCCACTTCAAAGACCCTAGTCGATCTTGACGATCCCGCCGCCATGGTTGCGTCTCCCAACCCGATCCGATCTTCCGTCTACCTCACACCCTGCCAAGGCCGGGAAGTTGTACTAGACAGCCCCTTGATCAGCCCGAACAGGTGCTAGGATCGACAGGGAGGAGAATCGGGGTCAGAAGCCTTCGTCGGAGCGATCGCCGCCGAAGTCGCCTAAACCCTAGCGGAGGCTAGGTCTCACCACCTCCTAGTTCAATAATTAAATACTAGCTGACGACTCAACCTGGGCTAGGCCCAAAACACAAACGCTAATAAGACTCGATCCTAATCAGACTCGTATTGCAAAAGAACGCCCAGCCTTTTACATCTCGGCATGTACACAGAAAATACTAGTACTTGCATGCCTATAGACCAACTAGTACATGCATGTACGTGAAATAAGAAATAAGATAAAACTTAGATTTCTAATCCTTGTGACACATGAATTGGCTTTTAGAAATGAACTTTAATTGTGCCCACCATTATGTATTGACATGGTGTTCTGAACTTGGGCTCTACTTCATCAGCTGCTGCAATCTGAGAAATAGCATGACGTCTCGCAGGTACCACATACTTCTTCACAGACGAAACAATATTATTTGTAGGTAATGCCGCATCACCTGCCCCCCTTGGTAGTGCGCCAGGTTGATCTCCCTCACCCCGTACATCAAGCAAGGGACCGTGGAGATCGGCGCGTTGATGACGCTGTACCGGTTGTACTTGAGCAGCTCCCTCTCCTTGCACTCGTAGCGGTTGTCTTTGCCAATCTCAGGCTCTGCTTCGAAAATGAACGACAGCACCTCCAGGTACGGGGCGCAGATGAGGATATAGTGCATGACGTCAGCGATGGTGTAGGCGTGGTCATGCAATAAGTGCCCCCGCAGCTCAAGGTGTTGGAGGCGCAAGAATACCGGGAGTCCTGCGAAGCCGCCGATGCCGGAGCCAAGACGAGCGGTCCTGAGGTGCAGGTGCTTCGCCGTTTGAAAGCGGTAATGGACGAACGACGCGAGGTCGGAGAGCTTCTCCAAGGGCGAGGTTAGTGCCTGCCCGCAGATGTCGACAGTGCACGAAGTGAGAATTGGCACTACCAGGAACAAACGCCCAGACCCACCGAGTACGTACGTCTCCAGGAGTTGACTCTGAGGGACGGCGCCGCGGTACTCAACGGCGTCAAGCTCCGATACGTCCATGCGGACGATGGTTAGGTTGTGGCAGCACCGGAGGGGCGTGTCGAAGAGGCCTCGAGCGTGAGGTCGTTGAGGCGTGGGCATGCGGAGATGAGCCTCTGCACGTTGTCCCCGTCGTCAGAGACGCGTGAGAGGAGAAGCTCCTGGAGCGACGGTAGGCTGATGGTGGGCGGTGGGGAGAGCCTGCAGGGGCCGATGCGCAGTGACCGCAGTAGAGCACAAGAGAAGAGCCCCTTCGGAACAGCGTACTCTGGGAGCGCCCCAGATGGAGCAGGAGCACCCTCGTCATCGGAGGAGACGGCGTAATCGCCTTCGTCGTCGACGATGCCATCCTTCTCTGGGCCGACCGTGGCGCCACCGCCACCGCTGACCTCAAGGCTAGCTTGGGCCTCCTGGCCTTTCACGGTAGCGTCAGCGACACTGGGCTGCCGGTAGCGAGTGCACTCGCATCGGAGCGGGGCGCGGCAGAGGCAGAGGTCGAGCGCGAGCGTGGGGCCGGCCTGCTTCATGGCGTAGGAGACGCAGTTGTCCACGGCGCGGAAATCACGGTTTCTGTAGTCGTTTAAGGCCACGCGGAGCGCGCGCAGGGGCGGAGCGGCGGCCGCGCCGCGATGGCGGTGAATCTCGTCGGCGGGTCAGGGTCCTCGGGCGGCGAATCGTAGCCGGGGCTGTAGCAGTAGTTATAGTTGGTGTCGCCGGGGATGGGGCTCTCCGGCTCCTCCAGCGAGAGAGTGTGGACGCCGGCGAAGGCGTCGCGCCACCGGGTCGAGAGCGCAGCCGCGCGCGCGGCCTCCTGGGACGGGAGGAAGGATAGGATGTGGCCCAGCACGTCGTCGCCGAGCTTGCCGATGCGATCCTCGCGCCTCCGTCGTTTGGCGGCGATCTCCATCGCTTCCATCGGCTTCACTAGATTGATTGTCTCGACTCTCGAGATGCCGGCGTGTCAGTTTTATCTGGCTATATATGAGAGCACTAACCGACCTCGATCGGTATTCGGTAGTCCGTGCCCGTCTCACCAAAGAAACGAAACTACGGAATAACACATTCCACCACGACGCACGCTCGGAATCGGAAACTTATACTCCGGCCGTACATCGGACGGAACCACGGCGGCATAGCGCATTAGACTAGTCATAATGGAAGTATCATACAATAGTATCATGCATATGATACTAATCTATGTTACTACCTCCACAATGGGTAGTAACATCTTTGTGGTATCATACAATACAACATTTATTAGTTTGTAGACTCATCTTGCATTGTAATCCGTTATGTTACGGTATCTATCTATGATATTACTATCACCTCTCTCATCATTAATTACAGTGACATGTCAGCTTTTTGCCAACATGGCATGCATGATACCACCTATGATATCTCCATTGTGGCTAGTCTTAGCGCTCATCGGCCGTCGCCGTGGCCACGCCCATGCGTCCTTTATTGCTCCGTCGAGCCACTCCCCGGCAATCCGCCAGGGACAGCATGTATCATCATAAGACTAGTCATAATGGGGAGTATCATATACTAGTATCATGCATATGATACTAGTCTATGTTACTATCTCCACAATGGATAATAACATATGTGTGGTATCATGTAATAAAACATTAATTAGGTTGTAGACTCATATTGCATTGGAATCCGTTATGTTACGGTATCTACCTATGATACCATTATCACCTTTCTCATCATTAATTACAGTGACACGTCAGTTTTTTGCCAACATGGCATGCATGATACCACCTATGATATCCCCATTGTGGCTAGTCTAATAACCTGTTCGTTTGTTCTATATAAAAGGCAGGGCCGGCCCACAGGTCAGGCTGCAGGTGGGACTGCTCGTGGGCCCCCGCTTAATGCCCGCACAGTCCCACACATGGTAACTGGGCGTTCCGCGTCAGTCCACAAATCATACGCGGGTACCCACGAATCCCACATACGCTCACATATCAGTAAACAAACTACAAATCAGTTTGACCGCATTGTCACAATGCCTACGGACCCATCCTCTTCAGCTAGCTACAGATAATGAAAAACGGCTGTACGAATACTGAAGAAAGCAAATTCTGCTTTAGAACAGAGGAGCCAACATAAGTACAGCACACTTCGCCTGGCCATGCTTACAGAACCTGCTATAAGTTTTCAGCTAAGCCGATCCATCTCATGGATCAACCATCTCATGCCTAGCAAACAAAAATACGGATCGGTTTGGTTTTTTCGTGATCTGCCATTTTTGCTATTGTTGTCTAAGGAAAAAGCCCCCTTTTTGTTAATTTTAAAATTGTAAAATTAAAAAAAATCTTATTTTATAGATGATCATAAATATATAAATATCCAAAAAAATAAGACACTTAAGAATTTAAAAACTGTTAATGAATCTGGAAAAAAGTTCACGAATTTTTATTTAAAAAGCTCATCAAATTAAAAAATGTTCACAATTTAAAATAAGATGTTCGTGAATTTTAAAACATCGTAGATTTCAAAAAATATCATGAATTGAAAACTGTTCACAAAATTTAAAAACTGTTCACAAAAGAATTGAGAATGTACATGAATTTTAAAATTAAAAAACTGAATAGAAAAACGAACAGGAAAATAACCGAAAAGACTAGAAAGGGAGAAAAACATAAAATATAATTTCTAGAAACTACTAGAAATTTCCCAAAACCAATCCAAAAACCACTCCGAAAGAAGACACACGTGGGTCAGCCCAGCTAATCTATCTATCCTAACGCTGAGAAATATGTGCCGGTGCAACGGGCGTCATATAAGAATTACTCTCTCCGTCCCAAAATAAGTGTCTTAAATTTGCCAAAATCTGAATGTATCTATACACGAAACATGTTAGATACATCCATATTTGGATACATCAAAGAAACTTATTTTGGGACGGAGGGAGTACATGTCAACCGTGTCAAATATTAATTTTTCTAATTGCTCACGGTTATGAGTGGAGATTAATTCCTGACTCCCGAGCCCCAGTGATCACTCTATTTTTAAAGTTTTAAAAATATATTTTAAAGTTTCATAAAAAACTGAAAAAAATCTTGAATGTTTTCAATGTTGTATCCTACGATCGTGTAAAATCAAATACTTTGCATTTTGAGCTGTACAAAAGTGACAAATGTATATATCTGAGTTTAGTGAACAATGCATGGTTTAAATCTCCAAAAAAAATTGTGTATCCCATAATACAAAAAAAATCGCATTGTAATTTGGCACACTTGTAGTATACATCATGGAGAACTTGCCAGATTTTTTGAAAACTTGTAAATATAACTTTTGAATATTTTAAAATAGAGGGAACACTAAATCTGGGGAGTGAAAGTGACTTTTTTGTTATGTAGACCTTGATTCATTGTAGCTCTATTTTTTCTTCATGAGAGTTTTTTTTTGCGACTACTTTAGAGAAATATGGGCAGAACATCTACCTGGTTAAATATAACGGAAAAACTAAAATACTAGCGAGGGGGTGTTGGATGGAATAAGCATATTGCATTATTTGTTTTTAAGGATACCCTGGCAGAGTAGCAGGTGTATTGGGATCATAGAAGAAAGGTCACAAGGCCAGGTTACAACCTCGTTACGACACATGAGCCACGCGGAGCACTAGCAAACGAAATACCAGAGCCTATGAAATCTGGTTTTGCCAAACATGCATGACACTGACTTTTCCACCTCAGCTTGTAAAGAGAAGTTGACGCATCAGTTACGGTTTACCAACCACAAACCGGCATATATAAGTCATGTTTCGCTTCAAGAAATAATCAGCCAGTTCTGATTTCTAGTCTCTTTTTGCAAAACATTGAATCATAATAGTGGGTCAGCTTGACGTAGTACATTACAATGGGAAAAGAAGATAAAAAATAATACTCCCTTTTACATTTTAAGAATCATCTGTAAATACAAAGAATGAGTATACAGTTACAAATCCCTGCATGCATATTTATTTGTTCTTATTTTTACGAATTATAAAATCTTGGACCCATGTACCGTACGTGGTACATCCGTACATGCATGGTATATATACCTTTACTCGAGTTAATCAGCTCTATGGCTGAGTGAGGCCATTCGGCCCACATTTCTTGAACTCTGGTGGTGGCGGGGGCAGGCTGGTGTCCGGCGTTGGCCCGTTCTCGACGATGAACGCTGTGGCCATGCCCATGATGATGTGGAACTCGAAGTGGCAGTGCAGGTACCACATCCCCGGGTTGTCGGTGACGAACCGCACGGCAGCCCATCCTGTCCTGGGCACCTGCACCGTGTTCCTTAGCTGCGGGTTGTGGTAGTTGAACTTCTTGGGGTCTGTCTTAGGATTGTAGTTGCCAATCCCCATGGCAAGGACGAAGAAGTCGTAGCCATGAAGGTGCATCGGGTTCGAGTCGCTCTGCAACAACGCCGTGCTCTGGAAGATGATCTCCACCGAGGTGTTGTAACGGAACCTCCGGAGCTTGGTCGCCTTGAACGTCGGCTCCAGCGCCTCCTCCAACGGGCCAGGCGGGATCAAGTCCCGGTTGGTGTAGTTGTACGGGTGCGGCGGGCGGTCGGGGAGGTCCTCCGTGTATAGCCCACTTGTTCGGCGTTCATAGTACCTCTCGAGTAGCGATGTGTTGGTTGGGTGGCGGAATGATACGTTGTTCATGGTGGCCACCACGATGGTGTCGGGACTCCGACGGCGCTTGCACGACGTCTTGTTGCCGCGGCATATGGAGCCGAGTCCGAGCGTGAAGAAGAGGCGTTCGTCAACGTGCATGGGAACGCGGTGCCGGTCCGGGTGTGCGAGGCCGGTGAGGTTGTTGTGGAAGAAGTAGGATGGCATCGTGTTGTGCTGGTCCGGCATGAGCGGGGTCGGCACAGGTAGCCCATTGTTGTTGTTGTCGGAGCCGGTGTAGCGCACGAGGCCGCGGCTGATGAACAACGGGATCTGAGGATCGGGCTCCGGCGGCTGGTTCGCGAGCGCCACCATGTGGTAGTGCGCCGGCGGGGCGTCCGCGACCATGAGCACGTCGATGGCCTCACCCGGCGCCAAGGTCACCATGTCCGTCTTGTACGGCGTCAGGTAGTTCCCATCAGCGCCGACCACCGTGAACGTGTGCCCGGCCACTTTGAAGTAGTACTCTGAGAAGAGAGCCGTGTTCACGATCCGCAACAGGTAGGTTTCCCCGCGGACGACATCCAAGACGAAGCTCTCTTCCGGCTTGCCGGAGCAGTTGCTGAGGTCGCCGAGCTTGCCATTGATTGTCGCCGAGAGCGGGTTGTCGTCAAAGTTGCCGTCGTGCATCCTCCTATCAAGCTCAACGAGGTCGAGCTCCCACCACTCGCCGATGATGATTGGTACGTCCTTGGTGGGGGTCGGGAACGGGTACCTCCCGTCCTTGGGCCGGATGACGAAGGCACCGGCAACGGTGGCGCGAAGGCATGTCACGTGGGCATGCCACCACAGCGTGCCGACCTGGCCGGTGACGTTGAAGCGGTATACGCGCTTGCCGCCGGGAGGGATGGGGCACTCGGTCACGAAGCCGGCGCCGTCGGACCAACAGCTCCTCATTTGCCGGACGCCATGCCAGTGGATGGTGAGGCCATGGGGGAGACGGTTCACGACGTGGACGACCACCGTGTCGCCATCGGTGACGTCGATCGTCGGGCCTGGGAGTTGCCCGTTCACCACGTAGATCTTGGTCGTGTTGCACAAGTGTGTCTGGTTCATCTCGTGCACCTGATCATCATAAATATATTGATTGGTCAAAAATAGGTCAAGACGTATCAAACGAGTCCTATATGCGCATACACTCGAAAACAACACCGACCGAAAATCATATAACCAGACGTTGCATTCACGACATATAAGGATAAAACATTTTCTTGATTAATTAAGGAGTTATGACAGCAAAAATGAAAGGAAAATAAAAGATATTGTACTCACGACAAAGGTGTGCTCCACGACCGCCGCCTCACCGCCGGCCGCGGCTGCCAGAGCGGCAAGGACCACGGCGCAGAAGATGGTCGCCGCCATGGAGAGCTTCTCCATGCCTGGTTGCTCTACAAACGCAGTGGTGTGCTGAATGGCACAGCACTCTCCGTAATTAGCTAGTTATACTTGCTGCTTGCTGAAGGATGGTTTTGTTAAGCCTGAGCTGCTGTCTATTTATATACCTCAACGGACAAGGCATCCGAAGACAGCGGCCGTCTGCAATGGTTGACCGGGCCAATAAGATCAAGCAGCAGGAAGCTGACGGTGACGATTGATTCTGAGATCTCATCGAGGCACGACCTGGTGGTAGCATAAGCGAGGCTTCATGGGAATGTAAAGGCGATTGGCATCATTCATTGGCTGGCACTTTTGCCTTGAGGGTGTTAACTAATCCTGAAAAGAATGATAAGTCAATCGCGTGCGGCGACTTTAGATGAAGAGAATAACGAGGCAGGGTCAAGAGTTCACCAAATGACAACAGCCCGCCAGAATCAGTCGAAACGTAGCCATTACCAGGCAGCAAGACTTAGGTTACGTAACGTATTGGTGTTTTTTTTTCCGAACTTGAGCTTTATAGATGACGAAAAGTTACATTAAGCATTGATCAAATACTCCACGCAGTGCGGATTTGTACCAATCAACACATGCCCACTCGACTCATTAACCCCTGATTCTTATTGAAATCAAAATAAACCCGTCATGCAAGACTTCTCCACCTAACGCTACCAACCCAAATTAGTCAGAGTCTGACTCCAGCAGCGGATGTTTCACGTTGCTTGGAGGACTTTGTATTACTCTTGTTTTGCCATACGCATTTAGTTACTCGGAACATTCAACTGGAAGATGTCCCCTAGTACTCCAGCGGTCTTGACTTATGTTACGTTGAAACATGCAAGTCCAAAACGATCACCACAGTCAGGGCCGGACCCAGAAAGGATTTTGAGAGGGGACACACGAGGTGACCGGGGTATTTCTTATATAACTTCACATAATTTGAACATTTTTCCTTAAAAAATGAACAAATTCAATTGAAGTTTTATTTTATGAGTAGGGGTCAAGGCCCCCACAAGCTCCTACTTGGGTCCACCTCTGACCATAATGTATGTTCACTGGAATCCTCCCGGATGCTCCATCGTGCTTCCTAGGGGAATAAACCCTACTCGCCGATGGACCAGGACCGCCTCCTCTCTCGGTCACTTTCGCCGCGCAAAATTTGAAGCTTTTATGACAGTAGGAAAGGCTCCTACTGCCTCTATATTAAGAGAACAGAGCACCAGTTACATAATTACATCAAGCCATACAGGCAGAATCGAAGAAAGAGCTAGAGCTGAGACAGAAAGGAGTTGGTAAAGGGGTGAAGCTCAGGCTTAGTTCTATGAACAAGCAAACTAAAGTCAGTTAAGAATCTCAATTTCCAGGAGGCCGTAGAAGGGTCAATTGTATTGAAAAGTAGATCATTCCTCTCCTTCCAGATGCTCCAAGCAGCCACAGTAAAAACTTCAGTGAACATAGGCCTATGCCATGACTGCTTGGCTGAAGTTATTAGTTGAATTCTATCTCCAGCTGGCTGCCAATGGATTCCAAGAATATCCCAGCATTGTGTGCTAAATGGGCAATGGAAGAAAAAAATGTTCAAGGGTTTCTTCCACATTGTGGTTACACATGATGCAATTGTACCCCGAATTCATAACATAGTGTCTCCTTCTCAGCATATTTCTGGTATTGAGTCTGCCCGAGAACAACAACCAGCAGAAGAACTTCAGCTTAGGGGTGCACTTTGATTTCCAAATCCATTTGAATGCTGCTCTGGGGAAATAATGTTTCTGAAGCAGAATGTATAGTATTTTTTGGACTTGAACTGTTGATCTCCCCAAGTGTAAGTCCACGTGTCTTTCCCCTCATCAGATAGCATGATGTGCAGAGCATCAGTCTGCATTCTCCTAACTTCATTAAGTGCTTCAGGTGACAGAGGCAGGTCGAAATTTGAGGCCAGAGCTGTGGCAGTTAGGAATTCTCTAGCTGAAGCATCTTCATTTCTGGCAAAAGAGAAGGCACGGGGATATTTGCTCTCTGCAACTTGGTCAGTCCACAGATCCTTCCAAATAAGAATAGTATCTCCTTTGTTGATCTGGCAGCTAGAGATTCCTCTATAAATTGGTGTGAGTTTCAGAATTTGTCGCCACCAAAAGAACCACAAGAGTCCATTGCATGAGGGACCGTATCTCTGTAATAGGCATTCCAAACAAGGGAAACCCAAGGAGTGTCCTCTTTATTATAGAACTTGTGAAGGAATTTTAGGAGCAATGCCTCATTTTGAATTTTCAGATTAAGCACACCCAGGCCACCTTTATCTTTAGGTCTGCAAACCTTGTCCCATGCAATGAGTGAGTTGCATTTTTTCCCCCGCCTCTCTTTTCTTGTTCCAGAGGCAGTGGCGCCTAATCTTTTCAATGTGTTCTAGGATTTTCGGCGGGATGTATAGATTACACATATAAAACATAGCAACCGAGGTAAGCAGAGTGTTTATCACAGTTGTTCTTCCACTGTATGACATCATCAAGAAGGAAGCAGTCAATTTCCTTTCAATTCTGTGGACTAGAGGCATGAGCTCAAGCACCGTCGGCTTAGTAGTTCCAAGAGGAAGGCCAAGATACGTGAATGGCATCGTCCCAATAATGCAGCCAAGGGACTGGGCAAGATTATATGATGAAGTATTATCCAAGTTAATTGGAATCATCATGGACTTGCTATAATTAATGTGAAGACCTGTAGAAGCAGCATATTTGTCCAGTATATCCTTCATTATTCCGATTTGCTGTGGGCAAGCTGGCATGATGATAAGCGTGTCATCTGCATATTGGACGACTGGATAATCCATTTGGGAGTCAGCAGGGAATGGGGCATGTAGAATGTTTTGCCTAAAGGCTTTATTAATAGCTGATTGAAGAAGATCTGTAGCTAGGACAAAGATCAGTGGGGAGAGGGGATCCCCCTGTCTCACACCCCTCCTGCACCAGAATTGTTTGCTTGGTACCCCATTCAGCAGAACAAAAGATTTACCCGAAGAGAAGATGACATAAATCCATTTAAGCCACTTATCATCAAAACCCATTTGCTTCATGATGGAGAGCATGGCTGTATGGTCAATTGTATCAAAAGCCTTGGCAAAATCCAATTTTAGCAGCACAATCTCTCTTTTAGAGCTTTCACACTGGCATAGAAACTCGAAAGCCCAAGCTAGGCAGTCTTGTATGGTTCTTCCTTTAAGGAAACTGTATTGGTTCTTATGCACCACTTTGAGCACTACTTTCTGCAATCTATTAGCCAGGAGCTTGGTGATTATCTTAAGGCAATAGTTCAGTAAAGTAATTGGGCAAAAATCATTAACTTTGTCAGGAGATGGCACTTTTGGAATTAGGGTAATGTATCCCATGTTGAGGCTTTCCAAGTTTAGGTTGCCTTCGTAGAAGTCTTCACATAATTTGTAAATATCATTCTTAATTATAGACCAGGTAGCTTTCAGAAACTGACCATTAAATCCGTCAGGGCTAGGGGCCTTGTCAACTGGCATGTGAGAAATGATATCATCAATTTCCTTGTGAGTAAAAGGAGCAGAAAGTTCTTCCAGACCCTCAATAGGATTAATGAGAGATGTGAGATCAAATAGCATTTCTGGGTGGTTTGCTGTTCCAAGCTTCTCCTTGAATGCTTCATAAATTAAGTCAGCTTTTCCAGCATGATCTTGCACATTTTCCCCATTTGAACTAGAGAGAGACGAAATAAAATTTCTTCTGTGCCTTTCAGTGGCCACTGCTTGAAAGAATTTGGAATTCTAATCCCCAAACCGAGTCCAACGAATGGTGCATCTTTTTTTCCAATATTGCTACTGGTAGTCAAGTAGAGTGAGGAGGTGATTTTTAATTATTGCTCTGAAATTCTTTTCTGGTATCGACAGAGTTCTTTGATCCTCCAATTTATCTAACTCCAACAGGGCTCGGTTACAGTTTTCAATACAGATCTTGAGCTTGGAAATGGATTTACTCCAAAACTTCATATCATATCGGTGTCTTTTGAATTTTGCGTTTAGATTAGCTGCACTGTTTGATTTATGTGTTGGCTTATTTCAGCTTTGTGCCACCATATCCATAAAACCGTGATGAGCAACCCAGTAATTCTCAAATCGAAACATCTTACTTCCAGGAATACTTGTTTGTATTGAGACCACACAGGGCGAGTGATCAGATGTAGGTTTGCCTTGTGTCTCCACAAAAGTAGCAGGGAAAGATAGGGTCCAGTGCATCGACGTGAAAAACCAGTCGAGTTGTTCTAGCAGCGGTTTGCTTGCATATTGCTCCACGTATAAGATCTACCTTTTAGAGGCAGTTCAGTAAGGTGCTGCTCTCTTATAGCCAATCTTCATCATCTGGGATAGCCAAATTAAAAAGCCAATCAACGAATTCATCCCTCATCTGGCACACACAAGGGCCATAGATATTAATTAGGGTCCAAGATTTAGCAGATTGGGTAGAAGTGAAATGAACAGAGAGAGCAAAAGGTTCACACTGCATAACCAATCCAGTGAAAATAGAGCTATTCGAGATAATAATAAGACCACCAGAAGCCCCAACAGAGGGGACATACACATATTGATCAAATCTTCGAGGACAACATTTTCTAATAAAAGCATCATCAAAATGTTCCATCTTAGTTTCTTGAAGACAGACAAGAGAGCATCCACTGGACTCAATAGCATTATAAAGTGCCAATTGCTTAGACTTCGCATTTAAACCCCTAATATTCCAACACATAATAAACCACTTTTTAAGGAAATGCATAGAGAAATTAATTCTGCAGTTTTGTCTTCCTCCTGAAGAGATCCAAGCAGCTTCTGCGGGGAGATGGCTTTAGGTGGCACCCCGCAGAGCATCACACCAATATTCATCAAGAGGAGAATAGGGGTAGGAGGGGGTACAACATCACCCTTGGTAGCAGCCTGAAGGTCTTGTCCTGCACCATCATTTTCTGTCGACACATGATACGTCTCAAACGTATCTATAATTTTTGATGTTCCATGCATGTTTTATATCAATTACCACATGTTTTATATGCACTTTATATCATATTATGACATTTATTGGACTAACCTATTAACAAGATGCCACAGTGTCAGTTTTTGTTTATTATGTCTGTGCATTGCAGAAAAGGTCCAAAATTGAAAGTGCTCAGAAAAATCTGAAAAAATTACAGAAATTCTATTTCGCCAGAAGACTCCGGGAGCCAGAAGGACAAGTCCAGGGGAGGCCCGAGGGCCCCACACTTGGGCAGGGCGCGGTTGGGCCTTGGCCGCCCCCAGGGGTGGTGTCGCCTCCTCGTGCACCGTCTCGCGGCGCCCTTTCGCCTACTTATTCCCTCCGACGCGAAAACCCTAAGTGCCTGGACGATTTCTCCAAAAAAGTTCCAGAGCTCCGCCGCCATCCGAAACCCTAATTCAGGGGACAGAAGTCTCTGTTTCGGCACCCTGCCGGGACGGGGAATTGCCCCCGGAGCCATCTCCATCGACGCCACCACCATCTTCATCGCCGTTGCTGCCTCCCATGATGAGGACGGAGTAGTTCTCCCCGAGGCTGAGGGCTCTACGGTAGCTATGTGGTTTATCTCTCTCTCCCATGGTGTGATCTTTATGTGATCATGAGCTTTGTAATCTAGTCAAATCCTGTCGTGGTGGGATCACGGCAGATGCCATAGGTATGGCTAAGATGGGGCCGAATGTGCGTTGGGGGATCCGGGGAGGGTTTATGCACTCAAGAAGTGCACAAGCAAGAACACGCAAGAAACCGCAAGAACATGAACAAGAAACCGAGAAACCAAGAACACAAAACACACCACGATGTACCCTGCTTCGGGGCCCTCTTCTGGAGGTAACACCCCTACTGCAACACTAGCCTACTCTCTTTATATCTCAATGGTGACAAGTACAAAGCGCTCCTCGAGCTGTATGAAGCAACAATGGTGGGAGCTCACGATGAAGAAGAAGCTACCAAGGGGGGAAAATGAGCTCTAGGGTTCGTCCCCATACAGGAGGTGGTGGTGCTGTATATAAAGGCTTGCCGAGTTACTTCTTTGCCCCTGGCTCCATGAGATAATGGAACTTCCAAGAGGAAGAGGACAAGCCTCTGCCCCCTGTCAGTCCAACGGCTGGACTGTCAGGCCCTAGCAGGCCTATCTTGCCACTTCGGGCAATGGCAGGTGTAGCCCACCGGGTCTAGGTCATAGCCCCTTTCCCGAATTGGCCGAGTCAGCTCCTAGGTTACTGCGCTCCCAGGAATCCCGTGTCTCGACCTGGCTATCATCTGAGCCTCGGGCAGGAGACCTGCAGGACCCGTGAACTTACTGACATTACTCGGCCCTTGTGCATTATCCGACATTGCTGGTAAGCCGGATTCTTCCAGGCAACCCGGCTAGTCGAGCCGGATCTCTTCCAGGCAACCCGGCTAGTTGAGCCAGATCTCTTCCAGGCAACCCGGCTAGTTGAGCCGGATCTCTTCTTCTGATCCGGCTAGACTTTGCCTGTTCCCCTTTGGCGTCTCCCTGTACTTTAAACAAGATTGAGTACTAACCGACTTTCTCAACCGATCCGATCCAAGTGATCCGGCTTGAGTGACCCGGATTGACTTTCCCTTCCACTTTATAGCTCCCAACACCACCTCTTTGCCCTACCCGGGGGCAGCCCCCCGACAGTAGTCCCCGAAGCTGGTGTGGTCCTACAGCCTCGGATGGAGGGCCGTAGCAGGTTAAAAACAAACGCCATTAACGAATCTCATAACCGAATTTCTGCGCAAAGCCCCGTAATCCGGGTCTCTGATCTGACATGCTATTGTCAGCGCATTATTCGGGTCCACCAGGTACTTGAGTGCATTTGACTAAATGACCACGTCTCCTCGGCTTCTTCGCTGACCGGCACACCCGATCCGCACAACCGCTTCCAATTCTATGACCCGCCATGTGCTTGAAATACACGGCCACAGCTGCGACAGCAGAGTTTCAGTGCACACTTGATCGGCCACGCCCCGAAAACCGCGTGGTAGTGCGCCAGTTACCAGCTAGCGGCTATATATAGGGGTGCGGGCTACATCTTCTTCTTCCCCGCACCCCCACTTCGAGAACTCCAACCGTGCCATTGACGCCGCTGCGATTTCGCCCTTGCGACCTCGCCGTGCCGCAGATCTCGACAACGCCTGAGAAAACTCGTCGGAGCCGCGCACCGCGCCCTGCGCCGCCGTTTCTTCACCGGGCCTCTTCCTCGTCGTACTGCAACCGTGAGTTCTTCATCCCCAGCCATGCTTCCCTCGAACGAGTTCATCTTCGCCATGAACTTGCGCTTGCTTTTTCTAGATTCACTAGCAAACGAGTCCATTGCCGCGCCTTAGTGCATTCCCTAGATCTCCTTTCTAGGGTTTGCACTAGATTGCCCCAGTTTGGCTTGCCACTGCTTGAACAGTTCCACCATATTTTACTCAGGATTTCTTCTCTATTTTACTGCTGCGGTAGATCTTGCGTAACCCTAGATTTTCACGGAAAGGTGTTTGTAGTTACTAGCCGAATTACTTTTCCGCAGTAACTAGACCACTTTATCCGGGATAGCCTCTACCGAGTCCCTTAACAGCTGATTCGGTTACACCTTTATTAGATTCGCTGGATTAGAGATTCCGCATCTCCTAACTCGGCTATATCCGACCTTTTGCAGGACTGATTCGGATATGCCGAAGCTGCCCCCGGCAGTTGGGAGGGTTCCGACGTTACAAATGATGATCTGGAATGGCTGCTGAGCACCCGGCGTATAACACCTAAAGTTATATGCCGAAAACCGGGAAAGAACTCGAACCGGTCACCCAACCGGGTGAGCGCGTTGTATTTCTAGCGCACTTCGAGCGTGGATTCGGACTCCCAGCGAGTGACTTCTTCCGGAGATTCCTAGATTTCTTTGGCCTGCAGCCTCACCACCTTCCGGCTAACTCCTTTGTCTCCCTGTCTGCTTTTACCTCCTTTATGGAGGGATATCTCGGTCTCTGGCCAACTGTCAAAACCTGGGCGAAGTACTTTCACCTCCGGAAACATACGATCCCGGGTAGTGACCCGAAGGTGATGACCGCCTGTGGTTCGTCCAGCATTACCCGAGGACGGGCTCCATCTTTCCCCGGATCACTGGCCTGGATACTTGCAAGAAATGGCAAAGGTCCTTCTTCTACGTGAAGAGCGTTGAAGGCCATGATGCCCTCAACTTGCCCGAGTTCAAGATCGAGCCCCACAGCCGAATTAAACTTCAGATATGATCCGGCTGACACTCTTGCGGAGCTTCAAGTCATACACCAAACTCTAGAGGATTTTCTGGAGAAGGGCCTGCTCTCGGACGATCTCCTCGACCTTCTCTCGCCGGGTCAGTCCTCTTCAACAACGTCAGCACAAGATTTGCCATATGAGTGGTCTGCTAGATCCTACCCGGATCAGCAAACATGAGCTCACCAGAGCTTCCATCAAGAGACGGGTAAACGCTATTGCCTACACCGAGATGTCGGACAAGTGGAATGGGGCGTGGAGCCGTTCCACCGAGATGCACTTCCACCACAGGTTAGTTCATCATTCTCCGAATTAATCCACACTTCACTAAAATATCATCGGACTAATCCAGATTTGCCTTGACTGCTGCAGCTGTTCGACCGCCAAATCACCGAAGATGGAGATCTCTCCACCAAAGTGGGGGACGGATCGCAGCCCGCTGCGCGAGGGCGAAGAGGATGCGGATACGGACGATTATTTGCCGATTCCGCGTGCCAAGCCCATCCGCAAGGGTAAGCAACCGACTATTTACAAAGATGAAGATGATGATTGCTGGATCCTAGATCCTATTGATGCCATTCCGATTTCATGGTCACAACCTTGTGTTCCAGCCAAACCGGATGCTCAAGGGACATCCGAAACGCGATGACGCGTCCGGATCAGATGCCCCTCCAGCCAAGAGAATTAAGAAAGCTGCCATCAAGCCGAATCGGCTTAAGGCCATGCCTACCACCAAGGGGTAATGCCAACTTCATTTGCTTTCTTCCTCTATTATCCGAGTCACCTTTATCCGAGTTAACTGTTTTACTTTACTCTATGTAGTGACGTCCTTGTCACCGAGCAAACTCATTCATCCATTCTTTCTCCCATTCCTCCACTGGATACGGCCATGGAGCACCAGTCTCCTGAAAAGGCCGTCACTTCTCCCGCGCGTGCCACAACTGCCCAAACTCCTCCGCCGACTCTCGTTCCAGAGTCGGTTATTGACCTGGAGAAAGAGGAAATCTCGGGTCCTACCCGAGATTCAACTTGGCCCCGCCCTCTGAAGGAGTTGGAGAAGGAAAAAGCTAAGACTTCGGCTAAGTCTTTGACTAAGCCGGATCCTCGCCCTACCCCCAAGGCTCAAACTCTGCTGAATCAAGAGCAGCAGAAGAAGAAGAAACAGCAGCAACAGGAAACACAACAAGCGTCCTCCAGAGAAGAAGAAGACCGTCCAGGATCAACCCCAGAACCAACCGAAACAACCAGATCCGGCCAAGACCCCGGGCGCATCGCCTCTACCTAAGCCGACTCAGGTTACCTTTGGCACAACTCCAACCATTTCGGATAAGCAGGTGGTTGCTAGCAAGCCTGTTTCCGCCACTCCATCAGCAACTCGGGTGCATGATCAACTCTCTGAGGTGATCACTCGCGCCGACTTAGTGGCCAGGTTCTGCCGAATCTCCGCACTCCGAGCGGCGACAACCTCGGCTCCGCAGAGCAATTTGTTAAAGCTTGGAATGCTGCGGACCTTGCCGAAGGCTCGACCACTTCAGCGTCGCCACATCCGGCTGGTCCTAGCCGGATGTTTCAATCTCTACATTCTGTGCAGGCCTCGGTCACTGAAGCTAACCGGGTCTTCGAGGTAACTTTGCCGAATCCTGCTTTTATTTCACCATGATCAATCTACACTATCCCCAGTCCCCGAGATTCGGGTCGAATGACTGATACTCCTCAGAGTAAGAAAGTCATTCGGCTTGAATCTCTAACATTTGATCATAAGTTTTGTCTCGCTGAAAAAATCGTGGGACTCCCAGTCCCCGAGTCTCTTTTCCAATTGATTCGGTCAACTTTCTTTTTTATTAATCTCGGGCCTCCAGTCCCCGAGATTCTTTTTACGCCATTAACCCTTTTTCTTTCAGGAAATCACGACTGCTCGCAGCCGGCTCTTTAAGCAGCTAGTCCTGCAGCACCAGGCCCTTCAAGCTTCCTTCGATGCGCAAGGTGAGGAGATGAAAAAGAAAGATCAGGAGCACAAGCGCGCTTTATCGGAGGAAAAGTCAGAAGTGACTCGGCTCCTGCGGGAGCTTGACCGGGTTGAAAAAGTGAAGGAGAAGGTCAAGAAAGACCGGGACACGCTGCAGAGGGAGAAAGACTCGATCCAGAAGGAGCGAGATACTTTCAAAGCCGGGATTGAGAAGCGGGCCGAATTGGACAAGAAAATCCAAACGCACGTTGCAGATGCTGAAGCCGAAGCTAAAGCGGCGAAAGATGATCTGGCTGCCCACAAGGCGATCAGCGCGAAATGGCTTGCTGATCTTGCTAGCCTCAATGAAGACATGGATCGTAAGTTTGCCGAATTCCTCTTCCTCCTCTGCTCTTATCCGACACCTCATTTCGTGTTACCTCGTTTAACTCGGTGTTAGCTTATCTGAATGTAGGAGAGTTTACCAGCATCCGGCTCAAGCCGCCAAAGCTGTGAGGGATGCCCGAGCTGAGAGAGCTAAGTTAACTGGAGCTCCCCTAGCGAGACGTGGGATATCGAAGATCACATTACTGCACTTAGAGCTCGGATTGCTCCTTTGAAGGATTCCCATATTGATCTGTTCAATGCAAGCCTCAAAGCTCACCGAGTCTTGTTTCCTGAAGCTCGGCAAGTCCGGTCTGCGGACGAGCTAATCAAAGACCTGGATCAGGCAGAGACCCGGTTAAAGCAGTGGAGATCTTCGTCCGCCCGCGCTGGTGCTGACGCAGGTTTGCTATTTATCATGTCTTGGTATGAGCTGATTGATCTTGCCAAAGTGCGCTCCCTTCGGAGGGTTCTTCATGGGCTTCAGATCCAAACCGGATCAAGATCCGCGAGGAAGCTGCCAACTTTATGGCCGAATTTGCAAACACCAAGCATCTTGATCTGAAGGCTCCGGTCTACTCGGATGGGGAAGAATCTGAAGAAGAGGAATCGGATGATGCCTCCTTGACGAATACGCCGAGTCTGAGGACGAATCTGGCGATTCGGCTAACTCCGCCGAACAACCTGCAGCTTGTGACTCGGCCAAGACATCCAAGATGCCAGCCACTGACTCGGCTAAGACCAGAGCAAGCTTTAGTCAAGACCGCCACTTCTTCAGCTGACCCGGATGTTTCCGAATCTGCCCAGCCTTCAAGCTCGCCGTCCAAGGTCATTCCTGCAAGTGAGGGTCCTCTTTCACCCGAGGTTCCTCCATCATCCGAGCTCATCCCTGCAACCGAGTCTCCTGCAACTTTGGCTCCTTCTTCCTGAACTATCTTAATGAAAATCATTAAATCCCCGGTATGCCGGGAGCAGATGTAATATACAATTTAAGTTCTTCGAGACTACTTTTATTTTGCTTAATGTGATCCGGACTAGGTTTATGTTGGATCATCTTAAACCGAGTCCCCGAGTCTGTTTTCTTGTTTACTATTTTTGCCGAATCTTTGCTCTTGTCTACCTTTTAGGTGTTTGACAGTCGAGTCACAAGATAGGAATCATAGCATACAATACTTGAAACATGCGAGTTGTGGTTTAGAATCATCTAACATAAACAAAAAAGAAATAACAGGGTTAGTAAACGACATGTGCCGAATCGGTTTTGGACCGAGTCCCCGAGTCCATTTTCATGTTTCCCATATTCCCACCTCTGCTCTTGACTACCATTTTGGTGTTTGTCAGTCGAGTCACGAGATCAACAACACAGCATACATTACTTGAATTTTGGGACGAGGTTCAAAACAATCCGACACATGAACGGTATGGACAAAACAGTAATAAAAAACACATGCATAAGGACGAGGCAGTCCCCGAGTCCAGACTCGGATTGCCGAAATTTCATTTATGATAAACTGAGATACATACATTGCGCCCCTTAAGAGTAAAAGGGTCGAAGCAGAGCTACATTCCAGGGTCGCTTGGTTTCTTCTCCGGGTCTGTCCAGGCCATCCTTCCTTGGTTCCTGTGCATCTACAAGGTAGTACGAGTCATTGTGCATAGCCTTGCTCACAATGAATGGTCCCTCCCATGGAGGTGATAACTTATGTCGGCCTTTGCTGCGCTGCACCAGCCTTAGTACTAGATCTCCTCATGAAACACTCGAGGGCTGATCTTCCGACTATGATAACGTCGGAGACCTGCTGATATACTGCTGTCCGAGATAGGGCCAATTCCTTGCTTCCTCTAGCAGATCCACTGCATCTTCCCGGGCCTCTTTTGCCTCGGTTTCGGTATACATTGTCACCCTTGGTGCATCATATTCTATGTCAGTGGGTAGCACTGCTTCTGCCCCATATACCAGAAAAAATGGCGTATAGCCAGTTGACCGATTCGGCGTGGTCCTTAAACCCCATAGTACTGACGGTATCTCATCTATCCAGCACCCCGGAGTCTTTACCAGAGGTTCTATTAACCGGGCTTTTATCCCAGCTAATACCAAAGCATTTGATCTTTCCACCTGTCCATTGGACTCTGGGTGTGCCACTGAGGCTATGTCTAACCGGATCCCCTTATCATGCAGAATCGGGCAAACTCTCCCACAGCAAAGTTCGTGCCATTATCCGAGATGATGCTATGGGGGTAACCGTATCTCAAAATGATTTCTTTCAGGAAAGTTACAGCCGAATGACCATCCACTTTCCGGATCGGTTTCACCTCTATCCACTTGGTGAACTTATCCACCATCACCAGCATATGTGTCATGTTACCCCTAGCCGGCTTGAATTCTCCCACCATATCCAAACACCACACAGCAAACGGCCAAGTGATAGGAATTGTTTTGAGCGCCGATGCGGGTAGGTGTGTCTGCTTGGCAAACCTTTGGCATCCTTCACATTTTCGGACTATGTCCTCTGCATCTGCATGAGCAGTGGGCCAGTAAAACCCATGCCGGAATACTTTAGCCACCAGGGCTCTTGTACTGCAATGATGCCCACATTCTCCTTGATGTATCTCCAGGAGCATCTCCTTGCCCTCGGCTGGCTCCACGCAACGTTGTAGCACCTCGGTTGCACTCCTTTTGTATAACTCCTTGTTTATGATGGTGTAACCCTTGGACCTCCTCTGCACTCGCCTAGCTTCGGTTTCATCATTTGGCAAACTCCCCTCCGACATGAACTTCATGATTTCTTCAGCCCATTCCGGTACTGGATGCAAAGGGAATAAGTGCTCATCTATTTCCACTGGTTCGGCCGCCATTATCTCTTCTATCAGTCTCTGTCCATTCCCTAAGATTCGGTTAGCACCATCTTCCTCTCTTCCCCTCTTCCCTAAGATTTGGGTAGCATTCCCCGAGTCTCGGTGCGCAGTCCCCGAGTCTCGCCATGCAGTCCCCGGGTCCTCCCAAATGTACCCGACATCAACATTCATAGGAACAGCTTCAGATTCTTGCTTTGGGATAAAAATTGACTCGGAATCAGGTGAAGGTTTGATTGAAGGGATCCTTAGGTGATTCAAGGATATCCCGGGTGGGATTGCATCCCTAGACGACCCGAGTTTTGACAGATATCAGCAGCTTCGTTCTCCAGCCGGGTATGTGCTTGTACTCGCAGCCTTCAAAAAATCCTGAAATTTTCTGGACATGAAATCGATATAGTGCCATATTGGCATCAAGGGCATCCCAATTTCCAGAAGACTGCTGCACCACTAAATCTGAATCACCAAAACATTCTATCCGGCGGATGCCGATGTCCTTAGCCACATTAAGCCCATGGATCAGTGCCTCATATTCGGCCACATTGTTTGATGCTGAGAAATGAATCTGCAACACATATCGCAACTGATCTTGCTTCGGTGATGTGAGTACTATCCCAGCACCTAGTCCGATTTTGGTTTTGGAGCCATCAAAGTGCAACTTCCAGTAATTGTAATCCGGCTTGGGTGGCTCATACTGCATCTCGGCCCAGTCACAAAGGAAATCCGGTAAAGCCTGAGACTTGATAGCATCTCTTCTTCATAATGCGGGGTGTAAGGAGACACTTCTATTGCCCATTTGGCAACTCGGCCAGTCGCATCTTTGCACCCAATGATCTCCGAGATTGGAGCTTCGCATACTACGGTGATCGGGTGCTCCTGGAAGTAATGTTTCAACTTCTTGGCCGCCAGGTATACACCATATGTCATCTTCTGGTAGTGAGGATAATTCTGCTTGAGGTTGAGATCACCTCGCTTAAATAGTACACCGGTCTCTGCACGGATTTACCCTCCTCTTCTCGCTCTACCACTATCACCACACTTACGACCCGGTTAGTGGCCGCAATGTAAAGTAGCATTGGCTCATTCGGCAAAGGTGATGCCAAATTGGTGCAGTGGACAACATCTTTTTTAATTCATTGAAAGCCGAATCTGCCTGCGGGGTCCATGTGAACCCGGTGCTCTTTTTCATCAATTGATACAAGGGCAAGGCTTTTTCTCCTAGCCGACTCACAAACCGACTCAACGAGGCTAGACACCCGGTGAACTTTTGTACATCTTTTAGACATTTAGGCAATTTCATGTTTTCTATGGCTCGGATCTTAGCCGGATTCACTTCAATACCTCGGCTCGATACAAGGAAACCGAGCAACTTTCCAGCCGGGACACCAAAGGTGCATTTATCCGGATTCAATTTTAACCGATACTTTCTCAAGTTCACAAATGTTTCCTCGAGATCCTCGAGGAGAGTGCGTTTTTCTTTAGTTTTGATGACAATATCATCGACATACACTTGCACATTTTTGCCCATTTGAGAATGTAAGCATTTCTGCATACATCTCTGATAAGTTGCACCGGCATTTCTCAAACCGAAACACATGACACGATAGCAATACGCCCCATACGGGGTAATAAAAGCAGTCTTTATTTGATCTTTGGGGTTCAGTGGTATCTGGTGAAAACCAGAGTACGCATCAATAAAAGACAACAACTCACACCCAGCAGTAGAATCGATCACTTGATCAATCCGAGGTAAAGGAAAGGGATCCTTCGGGCACGCCTTGTTCAGGTTGGTGAAGTCGATGCACATACGCCACACCTTGACCACCGCTGGTTCGTCCTTCTTCTTCTCTACCAGAACCGGATTGGATATCCAGTCTGGATGCAACACCTCCATAATGAATCCGGCTGCAAGTAGCTTAGCCAGCTCATCAAGCACCACTTTTCTTCGATCGTCTGAAAGACGCCGAGTCGGTTGCCTCACCGGCTTCACATCCGGCCTGACAAATAAAGAGTGCTCTGCCAACTCCCTCGGAACACCAGGCAGGTCCTTAGCCGACCATGCAAAGATATCCCGATTCTCACGGAGGAAGTGACAGAGCGCGCTTTCCTATTTCTCGCCCAACCCACCAATGATGGCCATGCGCTCCGGATTCTCCGGGTCAATGGGGATCTTCTTTGTCTCCTTGGGCACCTCAAATGTTGCACCTGCATCCGGATTGGTCATGGCCAGCACGCCGAGCTGAGCTGACTTCGCCATCGCCACTACTTCATGCATCTTGCTCTTCTCAGCTTGGATCACCAACGACTCGGCTAAGGTGGAACCAACCGTGGCACACTGTATGGCCTTCTTGTAATCTCCCGCAACGGTGATGATACCATTCGGGCCAGGCATCTTCATCTTGAGGTAGGCACATGAGTGGATATCATGAACTTGGCTAATGCCGGCCTGCCGAGCAGAGCATGGTATGGGCTCTCCAAGTCTACCACCTCGAATTCGAGACTCTCAAGTCTGTGATTGTCCTTGGTACCAAACAGCACATCTACCCAGATCTTACCCATTGGGGAACAAGACACCCCGGGTACTATACCATGGAAGGTGCAACTGCTCTGCTGCAACTGATTCGGCGAATAACCCAACTTGACCATTGTGTCCCGATACATGATGTTTATAGCACTGCCATTGTCAACCAAGACTCGAGTGAATTTCACATTAATCTTTGGTCCAACCAAAGTCGGATCCACCACCAGTGCGTAGTTTCCTGGGCTTGGCATAACCCTGGGATTATCAGCCCTGCTCCTCCTGCTCGGACCAGTTCAGGTATTTTGGTACTGCTGGTGTGACTGCATTCACCTCCTTCGCCCTTCGCAGCTGACTTTTCTTGTCAGTTGGCTCGGTCACAAAAACCACATAACTTTGATGAGCTTCCTTGTAATCATTTCCGGGGTATCCACCTTGCCGACTCGGACCAGCATTGTTGTTGTTGCCTCCCATATTTACCAGGTTAACCGGCTTTGTGGCTGCCGGCCTTGGAGCTCCTTCGTTCACCGGGGTTGCATTGGCTCCGGATAAAGGCGTATTTGGCCTGAAATTCGGTCTAGGAGCACCCTCTGAGGTGGCCCTCTCTGACCTTCTGCCTGGATGCGATGATGCCAGCTACAATTCCGAGTTGAATGATTGGCCGGCTTGCGTGGGTCTGTTGTGTGATAACGGCAAGGCCCATCTATCATTGCCTCAAAAGTTAGAGGTGGACTCGGTCCATCCCACACTTTCTTTGCCCAGGCACCTTGATTCGGCCTCCAAGCTGGACCCTCATTTTTTGGTCTCTGGCTATCAGGATGATCCATATTTACTGCAGCAACCTGGTCTGAGCCGTATCTGTAATCCGGATCTCTCCTTTATAACCGAACTCATGTCGGTCACTGGGCCTCAATGGTCCAGTTCGGTTATTAACCGGTTGCCTCCTGCTTGTTCCCACCACATCCAACGCTGGCTGCGTCGGATCGCCAAGAGCATATGTATCTGCTATCCGGATCATTTCCGCCAGGGTCTTTGGCATATCCCTCTGGAGCTTCTGCCAAAGCGGGGTGCCATGTCGGCAACCCTGCGCAAACCAAGAAATGGCCTGCTCCTCCACGACACCTTCACAAGAATTGCGAATGTTGCTCCACCGAGTCAAAAATTCTCGGTCTGTCTCCCGCTCTTCCTGCCTGCACGCAGACAAGAGCTGAGGTCGGTTTGGCCTCTTGTAAGTGCTGGAGAAGTTGCTGTAAAATGCCTGCTCCAAATCCATCCAAGAGTTGATACTACCCTCTGGTAAGTTATTCAGCCAAATCCGGGCTGGCCCTTCCAACATATGCGGGAGATACCGGACCGCCCATCGGCGATTGCCCCCCGCAATGTGCACCGAGGATACATAGTCTATCAGCCAATCCTGCGGCTTAGTGCTGCCGTTATACGGCTTTGTGATTCGGCCAAGCTGAAACAACGGCACATTCGGCTCGTTCATGATCCTAGGCCCAAAGCATGGAGGACCTGGTGGGCCTTGCTCTTCCAGCTCTCGGACTGGTAAATCCTATCCAACCTGAGACGCTGATCATCCGGAGCCAATGTCCGAGGTCCCAGCCTGGATGCAAGTGCATTATCATACGTTTGGTATCCGGCTCGCGCCATAGCCGAATTACCATCATCATAGCGGTAGCCCGCCTGGCCACCACCTTGCTGCTGCGCTTGCACCATTACTTGCTGCTCCTGCCGGGGTTGATTCTGCCCAGGAGGACGAGGTGGTTGACCTCGGCCAGCCGAATTACCCCTTCCGGCTCCCGGATTGCCTTGACCGCCATTGTTTCTGCTCTGGCCACCTCTTCCTTGAGCAGCTAGCTGCTTGCCGGCATACTCAGCATCATAGGCCTGCAGCTGTTTGCTCTTGCCCGAATTCACGCTTTGGGCCCGGTCAGCTCCGACATGCGGGGATGACGCTTGCCCCTTGGACTCTGGCTAACCGCCTTAGCCGACACACTACCCGAGAACCACCAGCATCCGGATTAGCCTTCCGGTAAGCCTCATTCTGCCGGTTACACACATCAACCAGCTCATTGACCCTTTCTGCCTGCTTGCGCCAAGCATCCCCGGTTAATGTGGTCAACTCGGCTCGCGCTGCCGCTGCAGCCCTAAGATTCTTGGCCGGGGAGCTATACACCGGCTTGCCTGTACCCGATCTATGACTAGTAGCCTTACTGAGCTCGATCTTGCGGCTCTAGCTAACTCGTCATTGAGGTCCTTACCCCTGTTACGCAAATCTGCTTCTTGCGCGGGTGAGGCGCTACCGGAGTGAAACCATCGGTAATACCATTGGCAGCATTATATTCTCTCATATCTCTATCAAATGCTTGCCTAGACTCTACCACCAACCGGGCTTCTCTTTGCAACCTCAGGCGCTCTGCCTCTAACTGAGCTATAGTAAGCTCTACATTTGCCCCAGGTGCCACTGGCCGAGCTAACTTTTCCAGGACATCCTCCAAGGGAGCCTCCCTACTTGACATGCCAAGTGGACCAACCGGATCTGGTTTCTCCTTTGGGAACTTTGCCGTCCGAGTCGGCTTGTCAACCGGATCGGTTGGCGTGATCAGCTCCTCGGGCATGCTATTGCCGGCATCTCCTTTGCCTGCTCCAGCACTTGGTCCGGTCATCATCACCTCCACACTACTCCCGGGGCGAGCGCTACGCTGTCCGAGAGCTGCGCGGAAAGAAGGAGGGTCCTCGGCCACGAGCACCTGCGCCGGGTACTCGCGAACAGCCTCGACAGCAACATAGGTGACGAAGCTACCGAGCATCATCAGGAAGCCATGCTCGGGGAAGGCTTGCCGGCGAAACACCCTGCATTGTCGCTGACGAAGGTGAACTCGCCGATCTTGGCGATAAGACCAGAAAGAACACGCTCGCCTGAGCCCGTCCGGATGTAAACTCCCTCCAACGCCTCAATCTGCCCCACGGTGGGCGCCAACTGTCGTGGTGGGATCACGGCAGATGCCATAGGTATGGCTAAGATGGGGCCGAAAGTGCGTTGGGGGATCCGGGGAGGGTTTATGCACTCAAGAAGTGCACAAGCAAGAACACGCAAGAAACCGCAAGAACATGAACAAGAAACCAAGAAACCAAGAACACAAAGCACACCACGATGTACCCTGCTTCGGGGCCCTCTTGTGGAGGTAACACCCCTACTGCAGCACTAGCCTACTCTCTTTATATCTCAATGGTGACAAGTACAAAGCGCTCCTCGAGCTGTATGAAGCAACAATGGTGAGAGCTCACGATGAAGAAGAAGCTACCAAGGGGGGAAAATGAGCTCTAGGGTTCGTCCCCCACACAGGAGGTGGTGGTGCTGTATATAAAGGCTTGCCGAGTTACTTCTTTGCCCCTGGCTCCATGAGATAATGGCACTTCCAAGAGGAAGAGGACAAGCCTCTGCCCCCTGTCAGTCCAACGGCTGGACTGTCAGGCCCTAGCAGGCCTATCTTGCCACTTCGGGCAATGGCAGGTGTAGCCCACCGGGTCTAGGTCATAGCCCCTTTCCCGAATTGGCCGAGTCAGCTCCTAGGTTACTGCGCTCCCAGGAATCCCGTGTCTCGACCTGGCTGTCATCTGAGCCTCGGGTAGGAGACCTGCAGGACCCGTGAACTTACTGACATTACTCGGCCCATGTGCATTATCCGACATTGCTGGTAAGCCGGATTCTTCCAGGCAACCCGGCTAGTCGAGCCGGATCTCTTCCAGGCAACCCGGCTAGTTGAGCCAGATCTCTTCTAGGCAACCCGGCTAGTTGAGCCGGATCTCTTCTTCTGATCCGGCTAGACTTTGCCTGTTCCCCTTTGGCGTCTCCCTGTACTTTAAAAAGATTGAGTACTAACCGACTTTCTCAACCGATCCGATCCAAGTGATCCGGATTGAGTGACCTGGATTGACTTTCCTTCCACTTTATAGCTCCCAACACCACCTCTTTGCCCTACCCGGGGGCAGCCCCGACAAATCCATAGATGTTACTCTTCATTATCTAATATGCTACTCAAGTGGTTTTATTAATGTAATCTCCGGAGTCACCTTTGTTCCACGGTGCGAAGTTGACAGTGTGTGCCCCGTGTGTGGCTCTTAGGCTAAAGATAACAGGAATACTTATCATGAGTTATTATTTGCGTTGGATGTCTCTATGAAATTGCGGTGTTTGTCTAGTACCTTCTAGGGCGCTCAAGTTGACAGTGTGGGGTTAACTAGACATGGGAATGCGACTTTAAGGTGTGCTCTTATAGCCCTACGCGGTGGATTGGTGTTCGTTATCCAACGAGAGAATAACTCAGAGTAGCATAGTGAAGACGAAATATCTATGTATTCAATTATATTATTATTGTTGAGAGTGTCCACTAGTGAAAGTATGATCCCTAGGCCTTGTTTTTAAGCATTGAAACACCGTTTACAACCAGTTCTGCTACATGTTTGCTTGCTGCCATTTTTATTTCAGATTGCAATTACTACTTATAATCATCCATATTACTTGTATTTTAACATCTCTTCGCCGAACTAGTGCACCTATACACCTGACAAGTGTATTGGGTGTGTTGGGGACACAAGAGACTTCTTGTATCTTAATTGCAGGGTTGCTTGAGAGGGATATCTTTGACCTCTATCTCCCTGAGTTCGATAAACCTTGGGTGATTCACTTGAGGGAAACTTGCTGCTGTTCTACAAACATCTGCACTTGGAGGCCCAACACTGTCTAAAAGAATAGAAGTGTGCGTAGACATCAAGCTATTTTCTGGTGCCGTTGCCGGGGATGTAAGGTAAAAGGTACTCACATCCTCCATCTACTAAGCTATTTTCTAGCACTGTTGCCAGCGTGTGAGTGCTCGAAGGTATTTCCTTTAGATTCTGCTATTATATCTTTTTGTTTCTTGTTTTTATTTTACTAGTTAGGCTTAATGGAAAACAACAACAAAATTAGAGAGCTCTATGAAATTTATCTTGAGTTAGGACATGATGCTTTTGAAGAGAAAATTAAAAAACCTATGGAAAATTATTTGCATGATGGTAGCAATGTTATTACTATAAATGCTTTGAACACCATTATTGCTAATGCTATGAAAAAGTCTAAGTTTGGGGAAGCTGGTTTTGATGAATATGATATTTTTAGTCCCCCAAGTTTTGAGGAGAAAATTTTCTTTGATGATACTTTGCCTCCAATTTATGATGATTATAATGATAGTGGTATTTTGGTGCCACCTACTATGGAGGATAAAGTTTATTATGATTATACTATGCCTGCAATTTATGATGATTACAATGATGCTTGTGATAGTTTTACTCCCACTATTACTAATATAATTAATTATGCTTATGTGGAGAGTAATGATACTTTTATGCATATGGATGATGATAAGAATGCTTTATGTGATAGCTATATTGTCGAGTTTATTCATGATGCCACTGAAAATTATTTTGAGAGAGGAAAGTATGGTTATAGAAATCTTCATGTTACTAAATTTCTTCTCTTTATGATGAAGGTTTTGAGCTTTCTCTTGATTTGCTTTATTTGCTGGGTACTTTAAAACCTACTGGTCATTATGAGAGAGGGAGACATGGCTTCACATATCACAATAATATTAAATCTCCTCTCTTTATGTTGAAAATTTTGAAGCGCCACTTGTTTTGCCTTCCTATGCTAGTCACTTTGTGCTACATTGATTTGTTTTCTTACAAGGCTCCTATGCATAGGAAGAGTGTTAGATTTAAACATGTTTTATATATGCTTCTTGATGCTCTCTTTTATGTTTCAACTCTCATCTTTATGTGAGTATCATAAAAATCACTATGCCTAGCTAAAAGGCTTTAAAGAAAAGCGCTTATGGGAGGCAACCCATTTTAGTTTTCTGCAATTTTTCTTTTATTGAGTCAAGGTGCTTGTTTACTTCTGTAGCAACTCCTTTGTATCTTTATTTTCTCACATTGTTGTGCCAAGAGTAGACTCTAATGTTAAGATGATGCTTAATTTTGATTGCTGCGCAGAAACAGATTTTTGCTGTTCACTGTACGAAATTCCTAAAATCACCAGATTGTTAATTAAATCTGAATTTTTTTGTGCGTAATCTTTATGAATGTCTGAAACTTTCATTAGTCTAGAGTTTTTCAATCTGAGCGTCGTAAGTGCCTTGAAAAATTCGTCTTTGCGGACTGTTCTGTTTTAGACAGATTATGCCTTTTTATTTTGCATTCTCTCTTTTACTAGTGTTGAGTGAAATTCTTTTTTGGGTGGAAGAGCTTCACATAACATCAGTGGCTGTAGCTAATGTTTAAAGTAAAAAATCATATTGCGTCTTTATAGAACATGTGAATTTTTGATTATGCACTAACCCTCTAATGAGATCTACTTTGAGTTTGGTGTGACAGAAGTTTTCAAGGGTCAAGAGAGAAGGATGATATAATAGGATGGAGAAGAGTGAAGAGCTCAAGCTTGGGAAGGCTCCCATGGATCTCCCTAGCATATTTCAAGAAGACTCAAGCGTCTAAGCTTGGGGATGCCCAAGGCATCCCCTTCTTCATCGGCAAAATTATCAGGTCATCTCTAGTGAAACTATATTTTAATTCTTTCATATCATATGTGCTTTTCTTGGAGCGTCTGTGTGTTTTTATTTTCAGTATTGTACTTTTATTTTCAGTAAAGCTTGATCACAACATTCTTGATTGGGAGAGAGACACGCTCCGCTTTTTCTTGGAATACTCTTGTTCTTCACTTATATCTATTGAGTATTCAATTTTCGCGCTGTTTAGCTTCTAGCTCTTGGTTTTCATGTACCTCTTGTCAGAGCTATTAGTTCTTTTGTAGAAAGTACTCTCTTGCTTCACTTATATTTGTTTGGAGAGTTGCTTGGTTAATATGTTGGTTCAGGAAATGTTGCGTGTGGTAGTGGTATAATGAAAACTTGCATAATCTTGTAGATCATTGAACTTTGATAACCTGATTCCTTGCAAACGTTTTGAGGTATTAAGTAATAGATGGTAAAGCTTGCTGGTTAATTAAGTTAAAATCATTAGTGGATTATTGTCTTTAAGCTTGAACCGTACTACAAACACTAAAATTGTTGAAGGTGTAGTTGGACTTGATAGCTTTCCATGTCTGAAAAGTGGTTTGTAATAACTAGGTTGTGTGTGAAGGTCGAGGGATCTAACGGGGTACTTGTGCCGCCGTGAACGGCCCTCCTTGGGGTAAATGTTAACCATGCGCTTAATGTTGAACCTGCTAGTTGTTTGCAATAAACTTGTGAGTTCTTTTTGACTAATGTTAAGCTACGGTTTTGGCACTTCCACCATCCAAATTTGCTAGCCTCTTCGGTGCTGTGCATTGCCCTTTTCTCACATTGAGAGTTGTGCATACTTCGCCAGTACATCCAAAACCCATGGGAGGACTTCCTCTTGTTCTCCTACACATAAGCCCATACATCTTCTCAAAACAGCCACCATACCTACCTACCACAGCATTTCCATAGCTGTTCTGAGATATATTGCCATGCAACTTCCATTTTACATTACATGAATTGTTGTCATTTATCATTTATATATTGCTTTGCATGATTCTATACAGCTGATGTGTGGTTTACCCATGTTACGCTAGATCATTGCACATCCTGCTACACTGGCAAAGGCATACAGTTTTATACATCATGTTTTGTTCATTACGAGTTATTTGTACCAAAAGTTGTAATCATATTAGAGTGTTTGCCCCTTCTTGAAAAGAGCCATGGAGGCCATCGAAAAGTGAAACAGAAAAAGAAAAAAAAGAATAAAGAAAAGGGGGGCAACACTACTATCCTTTATCGAAGTTGTGCTCATGTTTAGCACTTGCAGTATTCATAGTCATCATTTGTGCTCATTTTTAGCACCTATGCTCCATTTGAGAGAGTTTTCATGCTTTACTAGTATAACTATGTGGGGAATATTACGTTATAGAACTTGGGTTGTATATTCCAATGATGAGCTTCCTCAAAAGTGCTCTAGGTCTTCGTGAGCAACCGAGTTGGATGCACCCCCACTAGTTCCATTGGAGAGCTTTCATACACATATAGCTCTATGTGCATCCGTTGCATGGCAATCACTACTCCTTGCATAGCTTCGATTATAAGACTTCCTCTTGTATAATGATCACTTATAGCTTTGTGAGACTTTCTTCCATTGGCCTTCCAAACCGCCATTAACGTTCTCTTTGCCATAACATCCTGGTGCCAATATTAAATGCTTACGCTCACCGGTTGAGTAGACCTCGAAACAGTGGATTCATGACGTTCATGTTTACTTTTACTTGACTGGATCCGTTCTCTATGTTATGAAAAATTGCTTGATGCTTGGAATTGAAGGATAGAACTCCTACACTGGATACTTAAAACATCTATAATGAACCTTGTACGGTTTCATGTCTTAAAGGCCGTCATTCATGAAAACTTTTAGCTTGTTTAACTATCTTGCTTTATTATCTCTTATTTAATATCAATTATAGACATTTGCTTTGAATGACTTGATCTCAGCTCACTTACCATTACATCATTATTAGATCAAGATTATGTTGGTAGCATGTCACCTCAAAAATTATTTTGTTTTATCGTTTACCTACTCGAGGACGAGTAGGAACTAAGATTGGGGATGCTGATACGTCTCAAACGTATCTATAATTTTTGATGTTCCATGCATGTTTTATATCAATTACCACATGTTTTATATGCACTTTATATCATATTATGACATTTATTGGACTAACCTATTAACAAGATGCCACAGTGCCAGTTTCTGTTTATTATGTCTGTGCATTGCAGAAAAGGTCCAAAATTGAAAGTGCTCAGAAAAATCTGAAAAAATTACAGAAATTCTATTTCGCCAGAAGACTCGGGAGCCAGAAGGACAAGTCCAGGGGAGGCCCGAGGGCCCCACACTTGGGCAGGGCGCGGTTGGGCCTTGGTCGCCCCAGGGGTGGTGTCGCCTCCTCGTGCACCGTCTCGCGACGCCCTTTCGCCTACTTATTCCCTCCGGCGCGAAAACCCTAAGTGCCTGGACGATTTCTCCAAAAAAGTTCCAGAGCTCCGCCGCCATCCGAAACCCTAATTCGGGGGACAGAAGTCTCTGTTTCGGCACCCTGCCGGGACGGGGAATTGCCCCCGGAGCCATCTCCATCGACGCCACCGCCATCTTCATCGCCGTTGCTGCCTCCCATGATGAGGAGGGAGTAGTTCTCCCCCGAGGCTGAGGGCTCTACGGTAGCTATGTGGTTTATCTCTCTCTCCCATGGTGTGATCTTTATGTGATCATGAGCTTTGTAATCTAGTCGAATCCATAGATGTTACTCTTCATTATCTAATATGCTACTCAAGTGGTTTTATTAATGTAATCTCCGGAGTCACCTTTGTCCCACGGTGCGAAGTTGACAGTGTGCGCCCGTGTGTGGCTCTTAGGCTAAAGATAATAGGAATACTTATCATGAGTTATTATTTGCGTTGGATGTCTCTATGAAATTGCGGTGTTTGTCTAGTACCTTCTAGGGCGCTTAAGTTGACAGTGTGGGATTAACTAGACATGGGAATGCGACTTTAAGGTGTGCTCTTATAGCCCTACGCGGTGGATTGGTGTTCGTTATCCAACGAGAGAATAACTCAGAGTAGCATAGTGAAGAGGAAATATCTATGTATTCAATTATATTATTATTGTTGAGAGTGTCCACTAGTGAAAGTATGATTCCTAGGCCTTGTTTTTAAGCATTGAAACACCGTTTACAACCAGTTCTGCTACATGTTTGCTTGCTGCCATTTTTATTTCAGATTGTAATTACTACTTATAATCATCCATATTACTTGTATTTTAATATCTCTTCGCCGAACTAGTGCATCTATACACCTGACAAGTGTATTGGGTGTGTTGGGGACACAAGAGACTTCTTGTATCTTAATTGCAGGGTTGCTTGAGAGGGATATCTTTGACCTCTATCTCCCTGAGTTTGATAAATCTTGGGTGATTCACTTGAGGGAAACTTGCTGCTGTTCTACAAACCTCTGCACTTGGAGGCCCAACACTGTCTACAAGAATAGAAGCGTGCGTAGACATCAAGACACATGGTAACTTCCTTGGCTTGACCTTCGATCTTGCTTTCTTTGTATTAGTTGGTGCTTGTGGCTTGAACCCATTGTACCTTGTGGACCTGGTGCTTCTTCTGACCATGACAGTGCAATTAGGTGTTTCTATCTTCCTTTTCTTACCCAGAGGTGGAGAAGCTGGTTCAAGTGAGGTGTTATCTGTCAGAATATCAGTGTTCAGTTCCTCGATGAACACAGAAGAATGCTGTGGCCACTTGAGTGTACCCTTCTTCCGACTCTTCCACAGCAGAAATGCTTTACCAAAGAGCTCAAAGCCCATTGCAGGGGACAGAACAAACTTGGGTGAAAAGAAGAACCCATTGTCCAGCTCAATCGAGGGTAATGAGCAGTTCTTGTTCACAGTCAGTGAAATCGAGAATGCAGAGAGAGCCTCCTTGTTAGCTGCAAACCAATCAGTCTGCTGCACTTTTGAGAAGTTCAGAGTGAGCGTGGTATCTGGTAACTGCACCAACGAGTCGTCAGAAGCAGACGAGGCTGCGTCCATTACTGCATCATGATTTTCCTGCATCGGGCTGTCAGCGACATTCGATCTGGGGGGTGAACACCTGCCTCAAAAGGCACTCCTTGATCTGCTAGGACATCTTGGTAATTGAACAGAGGAGGAGGTGGCGGCAGCTGCTCATCCTGGGCCTGAAGTTGAATATGAGCCTGCAGAGGCATCACATCCATGGCATGGAGGTGTTGTCCATGGAGAGGAGGCAAGTAGGAGGACAATAATGGAGAAGAAACGGCCAGGGGAGAATCTTCTATAATTTGAGGCAAAACCTCTCTTTCCTTTTGCTGTTTAACCACCCAGATTTGCTGGTCAATCCTTCGAGAGCTGCCATTCTGTTTCTTGTTCATCTCGCGCCTCCAAATCCAAATCGGACCATGAGCCGTGCAGTGTCGCGCGATATGGTCCAGTTCCTTACACTGTTTGCATCTGAGCCCACCTTCACAATTACTCGCCACATGGCCATAGCCCAAACACTTGGGGCAGAATGGGCTAGACCTGGGCTTTTCCGAGACAACCGGGGCGATAGCAGACTGATGGTTTTGCTTGTGAGAGCCCAACAATTTTGAAACCAATTCTTTGGGCGGGATGAACGGCAGGTTAAGGGCTTCCATGATATCCACATCAGAATACCGAGAGAATCAGAGGTCATCAATATGTTTAAGCATGATCTTTGGAACATTAGAGAAATAACTCTCCAGGAAATCATTTCCATAAAATTTGGAATTAGAACAAGATTTACCCAAGAAAACCGGATCTGTGAAGCTGCCAAATCTGATTGAATTCTCTGCTGGAGTAGCCGATAGATGAAGTTCTTCGAACGATCCAAACTTGATCTGACTTTGATTCTGATTAGTAAACAAACGATCTGAAATGACCAGATCCCTTTGTGTATCATTCACGAGAAAACCAAATTTTGCCAATGCTGCGTTCGAGGACCCAAGGTCTTGCGAGGCAGAATGCTTCAAGAAATCAAGATTGGCACGTAATTTAGTAGGGCTACGCTGAGCCACCTCAAGAGATTGTTCAGTAGAATGCCAAACATGAGATGAATCCTTAATCATGCCAGAAGAGGCTGGAGGAATACCTCGAAAGAGAGAAAAGTGGCAGATGAAATCCGGCCAAATACGGTCCTTAAGACCATAAACAAAATGCCCAACTTTGCTAGACGCCACAGAAAACCTGAATCGGCGATCACTTAACTTGAAGACATGAAATCCGGAGCGATCACCACCAAGACAGCATTGTAGGGCAATTCCCACAGATTCTTCATCAAGACGAAAGGAAGCCGAAGAAAACGAGACCACCAGAAAGAACTCCTTGTTCGTGGGAGAGGGGGAAAAGTGGACGGCGGATCCAAACCGAAGACGCACCTGCTTTGCGAACGCCGCGTCGGGCGTGAAATCCCAGTAGAGGAGCGCATCCATGGCCGCCTAGATCGAGGATCCATGGAGGAAGGCGAGGTTGGGGTGGGAGGGTGCGGGAGGTGGGAGGAGAGCCATGTTACAGTGTTGTCGGTGCTCTGCCGCACAAAATTAGGCGGGGCCAATTCATCCCATCACGGGGGTGGCGCGACATTTCGTCAATTTGACGGTGCAATTGTTTGGTGCTCGGCGAGGTGGCGTGTGGCATGGAGGCGCATACCGTGGCTGGTGCATGCGGTGACGCGTGCGCGGTGGTGCTAGGCTAGGCGAGGGCGCGCCCCTCGAGCGTTGACTCAATTGTTGTGCCGAGGCCTATGCAGCTAGTTTTTTCATGTCGACGGGCAGTGGAAATGTTAACTAGGAAATCTTCTTACAAAGCATGTCATAAAGAATGACATGCAAGAGGACAGTGAGAATCCAACCAACTCAAAATCGAGCAACAGAATCTGAGAAGCCACATCTAAAACTAGGCATATGAGGCTACCTAGCAGTTAGAGGTTGGCATATAAACCGAGAACCGAAAACTAGAGCCGTTTTAACCGACACCGAAGCCGAATTAACCGAAACTGATAAATACGGTTTCTAATTTGGTTCGCAGTGCTGAAAACCGAATTTGCTTAGGCGCTTTCGCCTCGGTTGACCGAATGACCAAAGGAGTGAATACACATGTACTCCCACTGTTCCTAAATGTAAGATGTTTTCACTTTTTCACATTCACATGTATTTATATGTATCTAGACATGTTTTAATATCTTTGTTCACTCATTTTATTCCGCACAACATGTGAAACAGCAAAAACATTTTATATTAAGGAATGGAGTGATACTACATATTATAAACAGCTCAGCCCAACAACTCACTTACTAAGTCCCATGAAGTTGCTAACCTTCCCGTAGCCCCAGGAGCCACGATCTATATATATCTATACTACGATTAAAAGAGCATACATGTTCGGATACATTAAATTTGAGTCGTTCAATATCTAATCAACGACACAGATCCTTCCAATGTTTGATACCTTTAACACATCTTTTCATTTTTGTGGTAATTACACAGATTGCCACCAAAAAAGAAACTGATCGGGCATCGTATTCCTCGAGCTCGTCACGGATAGATTCATTGACCCACTACTAGCGCGACAACCCACCCAGGGCACCTCTCCCTAACTCGGCCGACCACCGTCTCGTGCCGCCAGCTGCTCCCCGGATCTCCGCACCACAGAGCACCACCGCGACGAGCCTACAATCCCCGTCGCTGGTTTCCATATCGTGAAGGCTTCACACGATGGCTTCCTTTAGCAGCGACAAGAGGGAAGACGAGAAACAGGAATGCCGGCGACACCAAGGGTTAGGGCATCTCCAGTGGCGAAGCTAGACATCACGGTCATTGGGTTCACCCTGTTGTGTGAATACTGTTTGTGTAGTATTAAATACTAATTTACCACTGATTTACAAGATTGGTTAGGGCATCTCCCGAGTTACCGGGCAGGAGGATGCGGGCCGAAGCGTTTTCTTCCGATAACTGTTCTCTTTCAGGATAATCATGCTTCTGCCATTCATGTTTCCTTCTTGCTAAAAGAGCGAACTACCTTAATTCAAAAAAAAAAAAAGCGAACTACCTCCGGCTCCGTAATTGCGCCTCGGTTTCATTTTGTTTATTTTTTCCGCTGGTACATGACATGTATTAATGGAAAATTATCTACGCATTTTCGGGAGGAGAACGGATATTTTGGCGCGTGTTCTCTGTAAAAAGCTACTGCTACGCTACTTTTCCCGATCATTATCTGCAGCTGAAAAGTCCAAAATAATTAAGTAATCATGCAAGCTAGGCCCGGGCAACACACGGTGTCTATCGACAAATAACTCTCAGATTATTTGACTCGTTCAAAAGAGAGTATATCATCCAAAGGCTATATCTAGGGACAGGATATATGAGACGGGACATCCAAGTTTGCTTTATCTGATCCAACGCTGGATACCGATTGAGACTTGACTATATAAGGAACATAAAAAGGCTGACTAACCAGTCGTGTAAGGCTCCGACGTTCAGCTGTGGAGTATCAAGAATTCTTCAGTAAGCCTGACAATCCAGCACCTAGACCGGTCAGTACTTGGAAACCTCCAGAGGCGGATTTGATTAAATTCAATATAGAATGGTAGTTTCTCAGTGACTGAAGGGAAAGGAGGCTGAGGAGTTGTAGCAAGGGATTCAGATGGCGATGTCTATGTCTCAGCTGCGGGTAGACTGGACTTTGCACAAGATGCACTACATACTGAAGCTGAAGCTTGCCTCAGGGCCATGGCGATAGCCCAAGAGTGGGGGATGACGAGGGTGCAGATTGAAACCGATGCCCATATACTTGTCAAAACTGTCTCTTCAAATCTAGCACCAAATGGTGTGATGTTTCGTGATATTAGATTCCAAGCTTTCTTGACCTTTAGCTCGTTCTCGATTTCGTTTTGTCAAGGGCTTGTAATAAAGTAACAGACGCTCTCGCGTGCTATGGCTCGAAGATGGTTGTGGAACCCCAAGCCGCATGGTCGGGCCGCGTACCTACCTTCAGTCAACGTCTGGTTGCTAGCGATATTGCTACGCAGTTTGGTTAATGGAATCTGGTTCCATCTCAAAAAAATCGTGTAAGGCTAGCTACCAACCACGCTCAGCACTATGCAATCAGTCAGTTATGAACATCAGGCTTGCTGGAAAAATTTAAAGGTGTAAAATATTATGTCGGTTTTCAGGGTGTGATCTAGTACGCCAACACGCACAAGTCAACGGTATGTAACACGCATCACAAATATGAGTACATAAGTTCAAAATATGTCATAAGTACGAGGCAGATCAATTAACAATGTGAGCGACTAATTCTAAGTCGATAAAAATTATCTTAATTCCAAATCAGACGTCACCGAATTTCAATTGCAACTTATGAACCAGCTGCAATTGAGAAAATCTCGATTGCAACCTATGCGCAAACTATGTGTAAACCACTTGACGTGGGCTTACCCTTTGGGTTCCCCACCATGAAAATACCTGGTGCACGTACTAGTTAAGGCCCACGGGCAGGCCTGCCAGCAGTTCATGATTAAGTCCCACAAAGGGGGCCCAGGAGGACAACGTACGTTCCAAGAAAAGGAAAACCTGAGTCGGTAGAAGCATACCTTACCTGTAAATCTAATCGGATGCGAATCTCCGAGACACAGCCTCCTATATAAAGCCTGGGAGGGCCACCGATCTAGGTCACGCAATCCTCATACCACCAAAGCCGTAGCGAGATCGCATCTCGCCGGGACGCCATTGTAGCTCATTTATACACATCATACATCAATAACCAGACAAGCAGGAAGTAGGGTGTTACCCTCCGGGGGCATGAACCTGGGTAAACCTTGCTTGTCAGCCAACGATACTACCAACGCTACCACGTCTCTCCCTCTAATATCAACCCTAGTTACCGAACCATGGGATTTGATGTGTTAACACACTACGTCAAATGGTGCCGTCTGTGGGAAGTACTAGTGCTGGATCCACGGTTTCGGCGGCTCCATAGACAAACGGCAACTCGCCGACTTCACCGGCAAACGGCAACTCGCCAACTTCACCGGCAAACGGCAGCTCGCCGGTTCCATAGATCGTCAAACCGATGTACTTCGACACCCTCGGATTCGACCCCCACTCATCGGTCACTCGCCCGGCGTTCGCGGACCTCCACTTAGGTGCGGATTTGACTTTCGGTCGTTTCAACTTTCATGTTAGCCAGTGGGGAACACATGACTTGACGGACCCATGTCAACTCGCGGCGATCGAACCCGCGTCTCCATCAACTGCATCTGCGCCAACCGTGGCGTCGACTGCATATCCATCAACAATCGCGATCGCATCGGCTACGCCTTCCTCGATCGTGCCTTCATCACCCTCGTCTCCGTCGACCGCAAAATCCACGCATTTTTCGTTCGCGGGAGGCGCGTCTTCATCAACTGTTTCATCAAGTTCGGCATCAACATCCTTTGGATCCCCAAGCGAGTCCGAGGCAGAGGTCAAGACCGCCCACCAGTACGACAACGACGAACCTCGCATACTATTCGACGACTACATCGACTCCGACACATCCACCGACAACTGCAGCGATGGTGGCGACAGAAAAATCTCGCACGCTATTCCTTATCAGGTTTGCGTGGTCATCGAGAACAACGGGACAGATCCCCAAGCATCTGAGGCTACCAACCGCCGCAACGCTCCAGCGTACCCATTGACGGTAACCTTGCCGGACGGGAAGACAACGCTTACTATCACAGAGGAGATGGCGGCCAAAGCAAAAAAGGCCATCGAAGAGTGCCTAATGATGCCTGAAGACTCGACCCGTGAGGAGCTCGCAACACACCAGTACCTCATCTGGCAGGAGAATCTTCGGCTGCAGAACTACCAAGCGGCACTCGATGAGCGCATGAGGCAAGCCAGCGCGTCAAGCGCTCGAAGGGCGGGACCGTCTCTCCAATCCACAGGACAGATGGACCCCGAGACGCCGTTTGAGGCTACAGCGCATCCCGGAAAGAGACAGAGCGGCCCTAACCCGCAACTTGGACCTCTCGTTCATGACGCACGACGACGAGGGGATCCCTATCCCCAAAACAGCCACGGGAGCTCTGCTCTCGGTGGCCACATATCTCAGAATGACACAACCTCCCGAAGGCGACCCTAACACGGCTCTGCATCGTCAACAGATCAAATCACTCAATCTGGCCGCCACGGCCATAGTACCAGAAGTTGAGGTCACTGAAGGACACGCACCACGCGGAGGAGGCAGAGGGCACCGCGCGGCCAGCCCACTGCGAGACCTGCAGACTCGCGACAATCGCAACCGCGTTGTAACCATCCACGAGGACAGGGACCGCCGGCGCCGCGACGACGACGGACGGAGCCGAGGCCAACCAGCCACTCGCCACCTCAGGGAAGGCGAGGATGCGCGCAATGTCATAACCCAGCGTCGGGTCAACAAAAGACGGTCCAGAAGGTCTTCTCGCTCCTCCAGCAGCGACTCATACTCTGATGACGAGTTCAAGCCATGTGGAGCCATATGCTTCAGTCGACGCATCCGCGAGAGCAGGATGCCCAAAGGATTCAGATTAACATCTGAAACACCCAAGTGATGGCTCCCAAGTGCAGGAGATCAATTGTAGTACCTTTCAATTAGAAAAGGTTGTCGAACCCACGAGGAGCTGAAGGTATTGGTTAGTAAGATTGATAAATAAAACAATAAAAGATGCAGATATTTTTGGTATTTTCAGTTGTATAATTGCAAGCAGATAACAGATAGTAACAAGTGAAAGCTCTCAAAGAGAGAAAGCCCAATCCTCTTATGTGGCAAGATGACAAGCTCAAGTGATGTGTAACTTATATGTGGCAAACGTTCCCGAGGGCGGCATGGATGATGCTAGGCATAAAGATTTATTAAACAACACGTTGAATATCTTGTCAAGTTTTAATCCTCTTTGGACGGAGCCATAATTAGGTATAGTTAAATAAATAAACTACACCCCCTTATGATGGATCATGTGGCCAAGCAAATGACTGCACAAGAATTATTAAGACCTAAAGTCCCACCATAGCATTACACTCTAAGGTCCCCGATACTAATACCCTCATAATATAACTTCATGGCTCGGTCTCAGGTTTACGTGTCCTCCCAAGTCTCCATCAATTCATTACACTACGGTGTTCTCCTATGAGCCCATAAAGGTGAAGTGTTGTGTAGTCGACGTTCGCACAACACCATCATAGAATCACATAAAAAGATAAACTCTTGACAAAATACCAACACATGTCATATATAAATCAATGCCAATTCATCCTATGCCCTCAGAAACATACGGGAACTACTCACAACGTGCGAACATGATCATAATCAGTGGCATAAGTGGTACAACACAATATGAAATTATAACTTCACCACCAAATAATGACAAGTACTCAATCACAAACATGAATAGTAGCACAAGACAAGTATCTAGGGTATAGCAACTCTCAAACTGCGAGGGGAACGGAGTGGATCACGGTGATGATGATGGTGATGGTGCTGGTCTTGATGGGGGTGATGATGTAGAGGCCTCCTCCCACGCCAAGGAGGAGAGGTGATGACGATGACGATGATTTCCCCCTTCTCCGGAGTTCCGGAGCAGCAGGATCTGACCCCCCTCGGAAGGGATCAGGAGTTTCGCCACCGCCGCGACCTCGGATGGAGTTGGAAAAATTAGGACGTTACTTTTCGGGCGAGACGAAGGCGTTGCTAAAAAGCCCAGGCGAGGAGGTGCCCGAGGCCAGTTTGGGCTGGTCCCATGCGGCCAGGTACATGGGCCGCGTGGGCCACCCCCATTTGGCCCTCGTGGCTCTCCTCTCTTCGGTCTTCTTCCCTCTGCCTTTCTCCCGATGAAAAACTGACGCAATATTTTTCCTTTTATTATTTGAGGTCCTGTAGCTCCTGAAACATTAAAGACAAGAAAAAGGAGGTTTTCTGCCTCCCAGAAATTAAATACCAAAATAGGAACTTTGTATTAAAGTCCCCAAAATCATCTAAAACATGTAGAAACAATCATATAATCATGCAAATAACATTCTAGTATGATACTAAAGTTATATAAATGATGATATAAATGCACGTATCACCAAGTTCGACGGCCGCCAAGAACCATCATCCTGGCTGGAAGACTACAAGATAGCAGTCTCCTGTCAGCGAGGCACTACAACAACGGCGATGCAGTACATCCAGCTTATGCTCGTGGGTTCAGCTCGTGATTGGCTCAAGAGCTTACCCAACAGCTCATATGACTCCTGGGAGCACTTCAAGGAGGATTTTATCAAAAACTTCGTCGCAACATGCGAACGGCCTTCAAGGAGGGTTGAAACTAGGAAAATCTCAGTTGCAATCTATGTGCAACACATGTGTAATTTGGAAACTTTCAGCTATAACTCATGTGCAAATCACCGGCAACTGGAAAAATCTCCGTTGCAACCTATCTGCAACTGGCAAAAATCTCGGTTACAACACGTATACAACTATTTAACATTTCAGTGACATGGACAATCGGATGTTGTTATTGACAACGTGACAAAGAGAGTATAGCTTTTCAATGAAATTCAACTATGCAAGCACATGATAAGTTCAAGGAAAAAAAAGGGTGATCATTGATGCACAACAACAGGTGACCTGTGCACAGAAACACAAGTGATATGTTCATAACAAAAACAACAAATGATCGATGCAAATGACAATAATGAAACATAGACATCAGCCAATGCAACTACTCGGTCGAAATCACAAATGCAACATACTCCTTCGTCCCTTTTTAATCCACATTCTACAAATTTTAAGACAAATTAGCAAGTCTTCTAATTTTTTGAAGCACATTACAGTGGGGGCAAGTCTATTAATATTGCTATTTACATATGTAAAACAACCAATATAAACTACATTAAAATTCATGACATCCAATAGGGAGATAAAGACTGCTTCGTTTTCTGTGTTGGTATTGACTACTGAGAAACCAACCCATGATATTGATTAACACGGGACAAATTTGAGTTCGCAGAATGTAGATTAATGGGAACGGAGGGAGTAGACATCAATGGAAATGCAAGGAAAAGATCTGTACAAATGAGAATGCAAATTGACACCAATGCCAATGAAAGCAAGTGATCAGTGTTGAAAATATGAGCTAGAGACAAAAATAAATGTTACAGTATAAATTTTTTAAGTTCATAACAATTGTTGTATGAGATGCTAGCCATTGTATTTATTTACCTGCGCGTCATGGTACGCCCCAAGTTAAGACTCTTGGTGTAATAATAAACAAATAATTACATTACAAATTACATATATAACAAAAAAAAACACGCAGTGAGCCGAAACCGGGGACACGCAATAATGGTGACACACTTTTTCTGCAACCAAATTGGGTTTTGTTGGGTTGATTTTCTTTTGCTATGCGGCCCTGAATTATTTCAATCTTTTTTGTCGAGACGACTGGCAATACACTAGTTTTTTTTTGTGCCAAGAGCTTTTGTTATGATAATCAGACGTGCCACATTCATCACTTAACTTGATCGGATGGCCACTGCCCGTGCGTGGGCTCTGTTTTTATATATTTTGGTAAAATACATGAATATTTTTATTGAGATCTTATAAACATAACATCTGATGTATATGAACATTTTCTTATGTACAGGCGCATTAATTTCGAAAATACATGAATATTATTTTTATGTTTATGACCATTTAACTTTATACAATGCATGTGCTCTTCCCATATAAATGATTTTCCATATATTTTGACGTGCTCTTCTTATGTTAGTCGTCTACTAGTTGGCATGTACGTGCAATGCACGTTTTCACAATTAAAGGGGAATTTACAAGGAGGAAAAGACCGTACCAGATCTATATGTATTACTTCTTTTACACTTTTAGATTGATCTTAGATTTTATATTAGAGAGAACCATGCCTTATCTAAGCATCATGGAGCATACAACTTCAGACAGAAGCCAACAGATGCATATCAGAGCGGACTCTGCTAAGAAATGCACGGCCGGAAAGACAGAGTCGGAGATTAACCAAAAGATCAACTGAGGAGACCCACACGTAATCTTGATACTTTTTCCGTTTGCTGCATCTGTGGCCTGCGTAAAAATGGTTGGACCGGTCAAAATTGTTTGGTACTTGACATTGGGACAATCTATCCGTGGTCTGCGTGTGTGAAGAACGATTTGGGGCTGACCTGAAAATTTCCAGAAATTGGGTGTGAGGTTTGAATCTCAAAGCAATTGAGAGGCCGGTAGAGCCAGGTTAATTTTAAATTGTTTCTCTGCCGTGTTATTGCCTGAAGCTAAATTGTTTCTCTACCGTGTTAATTTCCCGAAGCTGCTCGATCCATCGCCGGCCGGCGCCGTTCTTCTTCGGGTGACCACCCCGATGTTGCAAGGCCTCTCAGAAGCTCTGCCGCCTCCCCATGATCCGTCACGCCGGAGCACCCCTAACGTTTGTTTGGTATTGACCTCCGGCCGAGACCGTCGCCATCGATTCTCCCGTGTTACTGCGTCCCGACCATCGTCGTCAGTCGGGGAAGCTCCCCGTCGTCCGCTGAAGCCCGTAGAGACTCTCACCTCGCATGGTCCTTCTCTGGCCGTTCTACATATTACCGCCGTGATGATGGCAACAACTTGATGTTGGAGCTGATGCCGCGACAGACTGCACCGAGGCAGATGAGGTCGACTGTAGGTGCTGGAGAACGATGCCCATGAGCTTTGACGGCAGGTCCGGCCATCCATATTCGTGGATCGTGGTCGGCATCCATCATGCTATTCACGCAGACGTCCATTAAGTCTCGTAAGGAAATTGAGGTTAGACCAGGAGCTGTACATTGGTCCCGATCCGATTTTGTTTTTCCATTGTGATTTGACCTTGCGTTTCCTTTGTCCTTTTCCCTGTACATTGCTCTTGACCGATCCAATTTTCTTTTCCCATCGGGATTTTTTTCCTTTTCCCTGTACGATACGGAACGAACATTAAAAAACGGTTGGACCGGTTAAAGTTGTTTGGTGCTCGATATTGAAACAATCTGGATCGTTGATTGAAAATTAAATAATTTAGATTTAATGTATCCCGACATGTTTGCTCTTTTAATAGTACTAGTTGGCATGTACGTGCAACGCACGTTTTATAAGTAGTAACGAACATAGCAGGATCGGCATGCATTCTTTTTTTTTTGCACTTTTGCATCGGTTCCCGAATTTCTATTGCAAAGAGAACACTTATTATGTAACTATCATAGAGCACACAAAAATCTGACACCAAAACAAACGTAAGTGGTGCCCTGCGATGAGGGGATGCTTTTTGGGTGTATTCTAACCACAAATTATGTTATAACCTCAATGTCACATTTGTATCTTTCAACACGACCTTCGGCACGTACGACACCGCCTTGGACATTATCAACTGCATGTAGAGCGGAAAAAAAAGAGCACTCATATAGCTATTGTCGAGAAAAATACCCTCAACCCAGTGTGATAGTTGAATGCCCATGCGTTGCAACGGGCTCTCAATAAGTTTCTTCCCCACCCATGCGCTGCAATAGATTTAAATAAATACATGTGTATTAACAATTAAGAAATAATTTAATTTGTACCGGTCATTTTTTTAGCTTTCTCATTGTTTTCTAATTTATACCAAGTGTACTCACTCCTTTCCGTTCCTTAAAGTAAGGCATATTGTGTAGTGAGTAGTTAACATAGTGAAACTTTGACCGATTTTTATTAATAAAAATAATAAGGTTTTGAATCAAATCAACATCAATAGACTCGTCATATTATATATTTTCATTGTCCGTTTATGAAATTTTATAAATATTCATACTTTCTCTATAAATTGGTCAAAGTTAAACTCGGTTGACTTTACGAAACGAAATACGAGTAGTATGTTTCACTTCGGACTTTGTTCCCATGTTTCAGTACAAGGAATCATCTTATTGAGAACTGCGCATCGACAGTTGGCAAGGGCAGCGGGTGCGCGCCCAGCCCACCAGTGTTCGAGTCCCCAGACTCACCTATGGGGCTCATGGTTGTTTCTTCTATAAACAAAAAATTGTTAAGGGTTAAGCAGAAATAGCCACGTTTGGCCCACTTGTAGCGCACCCTGCACCACCGTGGCATCGCCACTCGATCGGACATGCAAAGAAACAGTTCAGTGGCCAAGTTCAGACATGATTGAATTGCCCGATGACTGAATAGCAGGTGCATCAGGTTGCAATGCACTCCAGTTGGATTCAGATAGAGGAGCTTGTTTTTACAGTACCAAATCGATCAGGCAACGCCAACAAGAATAACCATGCACTCAGGCTCAAGAATAACCATATCACGATGCAAACAATTTGAGCAACCACAACCATAGGCAATTCATTAACAAATATCAGAACGCAACCATGATCCATCACCAGCGGTATGCATTCAGAACATCACGTTCAGAGTCCATTCAGCTTCAGATATTCTACCTAGCGAGGAAACTAATGGAACAAACTAAAAAACAATGATGATGATGGCTGGGTGATTGGTCGGTCGAGCTCGGTCTCAGAGCAACTGGAGACCGTTGTACTCAAGGCCATAGAAGGCATCCGCCATGATGGTCGGCGACATGAGCACACTGTCCGCCTCGGACCAGCCGCACCAAGTTCTCCAAGTACCAGCTCACCATCGCCACGGCCGCCTGAGCCGCCACCACCGGCACCCATGCCACGTGCCGACGTTCCCGAATACCACCTTCGGGCTCCGGCACGGTGAATCCCTCGGCCTCGAACCGATTCCGGATCGCATTGTGCTCCGACACCCACGCCTTGCCGCGACCAATCTATCAAACTCCATGTCGATCACCATGAACACGAGCTTCACCATCATCTCCCTCTCTAGCTTCTCCACCACCGCTACGTTCAGGATCTTGTTGAATACCCAACATGTTTGCTCTTTTAACAGTAGTATAGATACAAGTATAAGTATAGATAGACCTTTTTTTTTGCATGGATTTATAGACCTATATGGACATATATTGTTTCAGCTTGCACGCACGTGGAATTTTTTGGGTTCCGACCAGAAGTATTGGGTATTGCACCGAACACAGGGGAGAATTGTGATGTATCATGAGACAAACACAGCAGCAGTTCGTTTATCGAACTTTAGCCGTGCGCACTTAAACCGATCCACCGAAAAGAACCCTAAACTAAACTAAAGACGTCGGCGGATCTGCTCCACGTCGTTTCCTAGCTTGCGAGTTGCGACTCCACGTCGATCGGCGATGGCCGGCGGCGACCGCATCTCCGACCTCCCCGACGATCTTCTGCAGCATATCCTCTATTTCGCGCCTGCCAAGGAGGGCGCGTCGACCAGCGCGCTCGCGCGGCGATGGCACAAACAGTGGCTCAACTCGGGCGCCGTCAACCTCGACACGCGCTCCTACCCCAGCCATCAGTTTGAGTTGTTTCTCTCGCGACCCGCCTTCAAGCGCGGCACCAACGCGGCCCTCGCTGCCCGCGGCCGCCGGTTGCCCCTCAGTAAGCTCACCTTCCGCGTGCAAGGCCACCAAGCTGAAATCATCCAGATATTCCTGTCCATCGACGAAGACCACGGGAAGGACGACCTTATCGACGCCGCGCTCTCACATCAGGCGACCCGCCCCGTCGAGGAGCTCTGCGTCGACGCCTACCTCGATCGTAGTTATCGATTCCAAGATCGCCACGAGAGTGGGTATTACGACCTTAGCGTCGCGTCCCTGCCGTCCAAGAATCTCCGCGTGCTGCGCATCTCCAGCTGCAAGGTGCTCAAGGTGCCTCCCGCCAGCGACCCCGTCGCGTTCCCGCGGCTGGAGGAGCTGCGGCTCCACTTCTGCGCCGACGTGCCTCTGGAGGGTCTACAGCGTGTCGTCGACTCCGCGCCGCACCTCGCCGTCCTGGACCTCCACTCCGTATGCCTCTATTCAGAGCACGCCGGTCCGGATATGTTAACAGCCAACTTCTCAATTCATTCAATCACTCACAAATACATGGATTCGGTAGCTAACATAAAAACAAGCATGAAAGGGGAGGGAGAAACAGAGCCGAGGTGGGAGAAGAAGGAGCCGCCGCCGCCGTTGCCGTGATCCTCTGGATGCTGTGATCACTGCCTCCTCCCGTGTAGTTATAGCGTGCTGCCTCGCAGATTGGGCCAGGCCCATGTGGTGGCCCAGGAGACCAGCCAAGTACGAGTATGTAGGATAGGCTCCTAACATCCCTCCCTCCTTGAAATTCGGCTTGACCCCAAGCCGACATCACAGGGAAACCACCTGGATCCCATTGCAGTCGACGATCTTTTGTTAGGTCGGACGCGCGGTAGTAGCCAAAGTTGGGGTAAGCCTCAACAAGGTAGGAGTAGTAGTTGTCGCTGGCATGAACTTGGTCAAAATCGAGGTAGTACTTGTGGCGGGCAGAAACTTGCTCCAAGAATGTGGTTACCGCTATGGCATTCCTCCCTCCTTGAAATGGAGCTTGTCCAGGACACATGAAGAACTGCAAACCATCAATAGTCCCTGTGACAAACCTGATCCGGAATGCACAGGCAAGCCGTAGTGATGACCACTGGAGTTCTTCATGGCAATACATAGGAGGAGTCCACCTTTTTCCAGAACTACATAGTGCAAACATACAGCCTCCAGGATCCCATTGAATATTCCACTTTTGATTGTTTGTCAGCCACTGAATTAGTTCACCACACCCCTCTGATGGCTTCATCCTCATGCCAGTGCACATGTGGAAGCTAGAACTGAAAGAAACATCAACATACTCCTGTTTCAAGAATGGTTCCGGTGCACGTTCTTCACCACTGTGATGAGAGGCATAAGGAAGTCGTCCCACACTGAAGTATATGTCTTCTTGATAATGACCAGAATTTGAGAACTTGTTGTAGTCCGGCAGCCGTTTTGTTTGGACTGACCAAGTCAACTCCATTTGCATAGGAGGCCTAGCACAAAATGTGCTCACAATTTCAGTCAAACTAGCAGATGCAAGCCACCAATAATCCATGCAGATCAGCACAACAGACTGGATAATTGGGAGCAGAGCATCACAGCCAATTGCCAGCTGCGCACTTTGCCAGCTTCGACTGTCTTTGCTGTCAGGAAAAACAAGAGCATGAACAGCTGCACAAACTGACCTCACACATAGTAACCTTGACCTCCATGTATCAGCAAACAAATTATACTTTAGGGAATAATCAGGAAGCACACTTGCCATTATGCTCTGATTGCAAAGATACCAATCATGGATATTATGCTGCAGAAACTGAAAACCGAGGCTTAGTTCCTCTTGTTCCCACACCCAAGGTAGTAGCAGCACGTGTGAATTCTTCTGTCCCTTCTGAAAACGTACCAGTATCATCCTGTGACCAGCAGCAATAACTAGCATCTTCAGTTGATAATTATTCAAATAATGGCCAGGCTCTTGGGAACACGCCGAACAGATTGTTGCCAATGCACTGCAAGGAAAATCCAGTAGGTGCACATCCATAGTATCAAGCCAAGTAACAGATTCACTTGCAATGAAGAAATAAATTGGAGACTGAACTGGAAACTCTGAGCATCCGACAACCGAAGAACAACCAGCACTCAATGAAGAACCAGCGAAGTGTATACTGTCGACAACTAAGTGCTCGCAGCTCACGACAACAACCGGATGGGCTGATGGCACACAAGCACTTCCAAACCACCCATATTCGAGCAACAAGAGCACATCATTCCAGCATCTCAATTCTCTAGCACTGAACATGTCATGGATAGTGATGCAACTAATTGAGATGCAGATATTACCAGAGTAGTTATTATTCCCTAGAAGATTCACAGCCGCAGAAGTGCATCGCCAGGACTGTTTCATGATGGCTTCACTAGGAGATTCACAGTCATTAATCCCTGTGAACGCCGGCCATGGCTGGGGCTATGCCTCATTAGCATCTGCATGAACACACATGAAAGAAGGCCAGGGACTGGGTCGATGTACCGGAACTATGCTTATGACGTGTTGACTAGAGCTCGGCTGGAATAGTTCACTACCGTTGTGGAGTTGCTGCAACTGAATTATCGGCGCGGAAATCACAGGCGCTGAAACTGGCGGCCACGCACCCGCTATGGCCAGCGACACCACTTCCACAGGGACGCCATTGGTGCTGAGGTTGTAGTCGTTCCTGGTCGATGGCGAGGACACATCCAACGACATAATGGCCATTGGCTCCACTGAAAGCTCAGGAACGCCCTCTTGTATCAGGGCCACCGTGGTGACTGGAGCCTGGATGGACTGCCACGAGGATGACGAAGAGGACACGACCAAAGCGAGATTCTCGTTGGTGTCGGCTATGGACGACTCCTCGCAGATGCCATGCTCGCCGGCTTCATTGTCGTGGACGACCTCGGTGGAGACCACGTCGTTGGTGACGGACGTGTCAGGTGACGACGAAGACCCAGAGACCCACGGAAGGAGCGTCGTCGTGGTCGACGCGGTAACGGCTTGAGCCACACATTCCGTCGAACAGGACGCGGGCACGACGGTGATGGTGTTGATTGGTGCCACGGGAGCGACCCTTAGTGCCTCCCCTATGGCAAGGACAAGAGCCGGGAGCTGGGCCTCCCTTGCCGACGCCGTGGCAAGCTCGGTTGCGCCGGAGCTCGGCGTCACGGGCTCGATGACGCAGCCGGCGATGGCAAGCTCGGTAGCGTCGGTGCTCGCCGTCACGGGCGCGGTGACGCAATCGATGGTGTGGAGCATAGATCGGTTAAGTGCATCCATGCTAGCCCGAATGTTATGGGAGATAGCATCGAGGTATGCCTTGAGCTCGGGATCCATGGCGAGATTGGAGGTGGGTGGAAAAAATTTGGGAAAAATTTGGGGAAGGGTGGAGAGGAGGCTCTGATACCAGATGTTAACAGCCAACTTCTCAATTCATTCAATCACTCACAAATACATGGATTCGGTAGCTAACATAAGAACAAGCATGAAAGGGGAGGGAGAAACAGAGCCGAGGTGGGAGAAGAAGGAGCCGCCGCCGTCGTTGCCGTGATCCTCTGGATGCCGTGATCGCTGCCTCCTCCCGTGTAGTTGTAGCGTGCTGCCTCGCAGATTGGGCCAGGCCCATGTGGTGGCCCAGGAGACCAGCCAAGTACGAGTATGTAGGATAGGCTCCTAACAGGATAACGCGGATATAGATTATGGCTCACTGCCGCCGGTAACACTCCGCTGCCCGTCCGTCACCGCCCTCGTGCTGTCGGATTGCACCAGCCGGGACCGTCTCCACGGATTGACCGGCGTAGATCTGGACGCGCCGATGCTACGGGGCTTCAGATACAAGGGGGCTTTACCTTTAACAAGCTGGTGGCGTTGAAATCAGAAGCCACTAGCTTCACACGATTGGACATCGACTTGTACCCTGATCCGTACGCCAGAGATGACCTACCATGCCCCTCCTTCCGGCAATGTGTTGAGAGCTTCAGCAACGCCAAAGTCTTGAAGCTGAAATTGAGCAAAATCAAGTACATCACCGCCTTCAATGGCGACGGCGAGACGAGGACGGCACTCTTCAGCAACCTCGAGCGCCTCGAGCTGGAGGCGCAGTACATCCCCGGAAAGAGCAAGGCCACCGAAGAGGCGATCGCTTACCTCCTCCATTGCTGCCCTGTGATTCGTGAACTCCGGCTCAGTCTGAGCAGGCAGCATTCCTATAAAGGGGATGCGTATGAACCAGATGTCTTCGGGATAAAATATCAGCTCAATTTCGGTAAATCAGTTGATCTCTTCTTCTCTCGTCGCAGACTGAAGAACCCGATGATCACACACGAGGTCTCTAGTCAAGACCTCTTCGCTACAGCCTACAGCGACCGAGACGGTGAGGGGGTGAGGGCGATGCCGGGCGACGGTGAGGGCGATACCGCGGGCGACACGCCGGATCCTTTCCGGCCGATGAGGCTTGCCATGAAGGGCGTTTCTGGGCCTTGTCGGTGCCGGAGAGTGACGAGGAGGACTCGGTGGCCTCTCCTGCCGAGGCATCATCTAGGTATCTCACGGATCGAGATCGCCATGCAACAAGATCTAGCTCGGCGGAGCACGTGCGACCAAGAGATTGGAGAGAAGGCTGAAGCAGAGAGCTGCGGTCAAGGAGTGGATCGAGACCTCTTCACCGCAGGTGAGTCCTAACAGGTTTCGTTTTCAGCGCAGGTATTCACCGGAGATACCAAATCCGGTGTTATCTCCTTCAGTCTTCGTCGAGGAATCATTCGATGCGGCGGAGTGGATCACAATCCAGCGGAAGAAGAACAAGAGAAGACCATGGTCTTCATTTCGGCGCCGGCCGAACACACCGGAGAGGAGCAAGGTGGATCTTGGATCGCCGCCGGTGGTCTCAGATCACGTTTTTCAGGAAAATTCAAATTATCGAATAAGCTCGATAACGGTCAAACGGGCCACCATGTTGGGCCGAGCGTACATGGCACAGGTCAGACGGACCCCCATGTTGGGCCTCGTGTAGGGGAGAAGAGCCAAAAGGGCCCAGTTTCGAGGATCGATGACTCAGTTAAGGCTGGGGCTGCGTTCCGTCCCCTGCCAGGGTTTTTCTGGTCGAGAGATTTTACGCCTGCGCCGCGAGTACGTCCTCTGACGATGGCGAATCGTGGCGGCGGGAGTGGAGGCTTTGGCCGCGGTTCTGGTCAGCCTCCTCCGGTGGGAAACGCCGGCTAGGGAGCTAATCCTAGCCGTGGCGCTGCGAACGGGCGTCCCTTCCGCGGAGACGCTGGCGCTGGCCCTAGCAACTGGCAGGTTAATGCCGGCGCTGGCCCTAGCAACTGGCAGGCTAATGGTGGGGCTGGTCCAGGGAATTGCCCGGCCAATGGCGGCAGACAGTACAATGAAGTCGGCTACGACTACGTCAACGACCGTGAGCGTGGTGGTTTCAGAGGACGTGGTGGTTTCAATGGCGGAGGCCGTGGTGTTCACAACGGAGATGGCAATGGTGGATTCGGCAATCAACATGACGTTAACCAAGGAGCTTTCAATGGAGTCTTTCACCCGGGAGCGGGAGATGATTTCTATGACAACCTCGGTTACCGTAATAGACGGAGGCATGAGTTCAGAGGAACATGTGGGGGCTTCAACAACTTTCATGGTGGAAGAGGCCGCGGAAGAGAGGTACTGCGACCCGTGGTCGTGAACAATGGAAAAGAAAAAGAGATCGAGAAGGCAGTAGGGGTCTCAGATGCGGCAGTGACGGCTGCTGCTTCTAGAATCATGGAGGCGGTTTTGGAGAAGCAAGCGGTGCGTGCAAATCCAGTTTCGGCACCAACGGCGGCTGCTCAGCCAGAGCAGGCAACAAACCAAGTGGCGATGGTGGAAGATAGCAGTGCAGCGGCTAAGGCTAAGGCCTCATCCTCTCAAGCCGTGGCGACAACTGGTGAGAGCAAGAACTTGAAGAGAAAGGAGAAAAGCATTGATAAGGTTAAGTGCTTCCGATGCAATTTGCATGGACACTACTCGATTGAGTGCACAGCTATTCTATGTGACTACTGTAGGGCTGCAGATCATGTGAATGATGACTGCCCTTTGCATGATGCTCCAAAACCATCGTTATCAGTGTTTGGCTTTGCTCATGAAGAACTGATGTTCTTTTTTGTATCCAACTCAGATGGTTATCGTCCAAGATCCAACAGTGGTAGGACTGGTAGAATTACTGTGACCGGTGGTACACTTTCTTCTGAAGAGATTATTGGTGTGCTACGGTGGGTAGTGATGGATGATGATTTTCCATGGGAAGTCCAATTGCATGGGAATAATGTGTACAAGGCTGAGTTTCGGAGTAAGATGGAGCTTATCCGTGCTATGCGCTTTGGGTCATTTGAAGCAAAGGAAAAAAGCAATATTTTCATCAAGTTCACAGAGTGGAAACCTGAAGTTAAACCCACACGACGTCTAGAAAATGTGAGGCTTCTCATAAGTGGGGTGCCAGAGGGTTTACTGGATGATTATCTAGCACTATGGGGAATGTGTGGAATGTTTGGGAAAACAAAGGCAATTGACATGGCCTACACTAGGAGGCACGAGGTGGTTCGTGCCAATGTCCGGGTCACGGATATTTCTGCTATCCCATAACATAGAATAATCATGTATGAAGATGAGGGGTATCGTTTGTCTATTGAGCTTGAAATGACTGATGAAGATGCTGAGATGCATGATGGTGAACCTAATGATGATGATCCTGGTACTGATGGAGGTGCTGGACAAGGGAATGACATGCAGAAAGATGCTAATGTTGAAAAGGAGGGCTCAACTAGGACTGAAGCGGAAAACAGTAAGGATAATGCAGCAAAACCGGGTGTTGTTCTTCCTGATTCTATCACCAAAATGGTCTGTATTCAGCCAAGCATAAGGTTTGGCAATTTCTCGGACAGATGGTGTGATATTGTTGAGGAGGATGAAGAAAGGGAGAGGAGGTCTGCTATAAAAGATGTTAGGAGGGTGCTATTTCCGGCTTCATCTGATACGATGGGGGAGCCGGATCGGGCTAACATGCTGATGCCACAATCAGTTGAGAAAGATCTCATAGGCAGCAATGTATCAATGGCCTCTACAAGTGAATCACTAGCTGCTGCACCTTCGACACCGGCTCCTACTACAGTGAACTCTCCTGCTAGGGGTTCGGCCGATAAGTCTGGCCGCCGGGATGCTGAACATGTCGCTAGCTTGACGTCTACTCCTGCTCGAGCCGCCGGCTCGCCCAGCTACACTGCCGGGACAGAAACGTCTGCGCCTGGGACCAAGACTAGCGCTAGCCGGGGATCACACATGACCGGCTCTGATACCGCTGCAGTCACTCCACGTCGCGCGACGGGGGCAGCTAAGGCGAGGTCTGTTCCAGCGAACCTGCGGGCAACTCAGACATCATCGGAAGCGGGGGATCGTCGCACTCTTATCAAGACTGGCTACGCACCATCGAGGGAGGAGCTGATTGCCTTCGGAGGCATTCCAGAAGCTATGGCGAATGGTCTGCGCTCGAGTGAACACATTCGAGCGCAGGCGAATGCGGATGCATCTCAAATGGAGCGGGCGATGGATCGGGCCACCTCTCGCGACATGGCAGGTTCGTGCTCCACGCATAAGTTTTCTTTGTGCAATTTTTCAAATAGTACTGTTATAGCTAGGGCTAGCGTCTTGGGAGTTTCCTTAGGTAAATCACCATCTGAAATTACGTTTTCAGTAGAAAATTTAAAGGAGGTTGATAAGGAGAGAGCTCTAATAGTTCTAAACAAAAAATTAAATACACTCGATGAAGATCCACATAATCTGTTTGTTTCTAAGGTCTCTGGGCTTTGTGAGGATTTAGCAATTGAGGATGGTGGTGAGCTAGGAGATCAAACGGATCTGTTAGGTCAGTTGCCAACTAATAAACGAGGACGTAAGAAAATTATTCTGGATAAGAAGAACCTAAGAAGAAGTGCTAGACTGAAAAAGAATAAACAATGAAAGCCTTTATTTGGAATAGTGAAGGGTTTAGAGATACGGAGAAACATTTACGAGTTCAAGAATCCATACGGGATTTTGGTTTGGACGTGGTAGCTTTGTTAGAAACTGGTCGTTCTAGCTTTCCCGCGTATTTTTTAAGAAATTTGTCGGCTGGGAGCGATTTCTCTTGGTTTTGTTTACCACCGCATGGAAGATCGGGTGGTATGTTAGTGGGGGTTAACTTGGAAACGTTAGCTGTTCGAGATGTTGATGCCGGCGATTTCTGTGTTAAATTTCATTTAAAATCAAAGGATGGTTTTGAGTGGAACTTTGTGGCAGTATATGGGCAGCTCAAGAAGCACAAAAACCCATATTTCTTGCTGAACTAGTGCGCATCTGTGAGGCATCATCGATACCTCTTTTTTTTTTTTTTTTTTGACAAGATCATCGATACCTCTTTTAGTTGGGGGATTTTAATATCATTAGAGGGCCACATGAAAAGAATAATTCCAATTATAATGCACGGTGGCCTTTCATTTTCAATTCGGTTATAGAAACTCTAAGACTAAAAGAAATTAATCTTTCTGGGAGACAATACACGTGGGCGAGTCGACGAGATACACCCACGTTTGAGAAACTTGACCGAGTGCTTGCTAGTGTAGACTGGGAACAAAAATTTCCGTTGGTAACTGTTAGAGCCCTAGCACGGACAGGGTCCGATCATACCCCTCTTATTGACTCAGTTGAACAAGCTCATCTGGGCAATACATCTTTGTTTTCTTTCGAATTAGCCTGGCTAAGAGAAGAAGGTTTTTTCGAAATGATTACCAAGGAGTGGCAAGCTCCAGCACGTGGAAACACACCGATTGAGGTGTGGCAAAACAAAATAAGACATCTAAGAAGATATCTTAGGGGCTGGTCATGGCATAGAAGTGGGATTTATAGGAAAGAGAAGGAAAGGCTGCTGGGCATTATTGATATACTAGACATTAAAGCTGAAACAACTCCTCTTAATGCATCAGAACGTGATGTGTTGAAACAAGCCAATGATAGTCTCTCCAAATTAAGAAGAGAAGAGGAATCCAAATGGGCACAAAGAGCTAAAGTTAAACATATTCAGGAAGGAGGAAATAACACGAAATATTTCCACCTCATCGCTAACGGAAAACATAGGAAAAAGAAAATATTCCAGTTGGAGCAAGAGGAAGGTACAATAGTAGGTGACGAAAATTTAAAAGTATATATTACCGAATACTACAAAAAGCTTTTTGGGGCACCGGTTGAAAATAATTTTTTGTTAGACGAAACAACGGTTTCGGATATCCCCCAAATATCTAGAGATGAGAATGCAATTTTGACAGCTGATTTTAAACCCGATGAAGTTCTAGAGCCTATTATGGATATGGAGCATAATAAGGCTCCGGGACCAGACGGGTTCCCAGCCGAATTTTATAAAATGTTTTGGAGTGTGATTAAAAATGATCTTATGGCCATGTTTGCTCAGTTGCAAAATGGTCATTTGCCGCTGTATAAACTTAATTTCGGGGTGATCACTTTGTTGCCAAAAAAAGAAGATGCGGTACAAATCCAACAGTACAGACCGATTTGTTTATTGAATGTGAGCTTCAAGATTTTTACGAAGGTTGGAACCAATCGTATAACTCAAATTGCTCACAAAGTGATTAGGCCTACACAAACTGCATTTATGCCGGGACGACATATCCTAGAGGGGGTAGTTGTCCTACACGAGACCATCCATGAACTTCATAGGAAGAAAATGGATGGAGTCCTTTTTAAGATTGATTTTGAAAAGGCGTATGATAAAGTTAAGTGGCCTTTTTTATTGCAAACATTGCGAATGAAAGGTTTTGACAAAAAATGGTGTGACCTCATACAAAATTTTATTATGGGGGGTTCGGTTGGTGTACGGGTAAATGATAATATTGGCCATTATTTTCAAACAAGAAAGGGACTTCGTCAAGGTGATCCCCTTTCTCCTATCTTATTTAACATAGTGGCTGACATGCTGTCTATCCTTATTTCACGAGCAAAAGAGGATGGCCAGGTTGGATGTCTTATACCGCATCTAGTAGAGGGAGGGGTGTCGATTTTGCAATATGCGGATGCCACGATTTTATTCTTGGAGCACGATCTAGAAAAGGCAGTAAATATGAAGCTGATTCTGAGCATCTTTGAACAATTATCTGGTTTGAAAATAAATTTTCATAAAAGTGAAATATTCTGTTTTGGGAAAGCCAAAGAGGTGGAAGATCAATACAGAAATATTTTCGGTTGTGAAGCGGGGACCCTACCTTTCAGGTACCTAGGGATCCCAATTCACTATAGGAAGATTCTTAATAAAGAATGGAACCCGGTCGAAAAACGATTTGAGAAAAAGCTAGGCTGCTGGCAAGGAAAGTTGCTCTCATACGGAGACAGGCTAGTGTTAATTAATTCGGTATTAACGAGTTTACCGATGTTTATGTTATCCTTTTTAGAGATACCTAAGGGGGTATTGAAAAGGTTGGATTTTTATAGATCTCGTTTCTTTTGGCAAAGTGATCAAAATAAGCAGAAATATAGACTCACAAAATGGAATATTGTGTGTAGACCCAAGGACCAAGGAGGTTTAGGAATTGAGGTCCTGGATATTAAGAATAGGTGTCTACTAAGTAAGTGGCTTTATAAACTTATTAATGAGGAAGGAGTGTGGCAAGAATTATTAACGAACAAATATTTACAAAATAAGACATTGTCACAAGTGACAGCTAAACCTTCCGACTCTCAATTTTGGAAGGGTCTTATGAATGTAAAAGATAGCTTTTTCAGCAAAGGTAGATTTGTTGTTGGAAACGGCCAATCAACACGTTTTTGGGAGGATTCTTGGTTGGGAGAAGTCCCTCTTGCGGATCAATACCCAACCTTGTATAGCGTGGTGCGCCATAAAAACGTTTTGGTGGCGGATGCTTTAGCAAACTCCTCGGTACACATTGAGTTTAGACGAAACTTAACGGGTAACAAATGGACTGCTTGGCTACACATGTTACAAAAGCTAATAAACATTAATCTTATAGACGAGGAGGATAATTTTGTTTGGAAGCTTACTACCACGGGTTCCTTTACGGTAAAATCCATGTATGAAGATTGTTTAAATGGTCACACAGTGAATTTGCGCAAACAGATTTGGAAACTAAAGATACCATTAAAGATTAAGTTTTTATGTGGTTCTTATATAACAAAGTTATTTTAAAGAAAGGTAACCTTGCTAAACATAATTGGAATGGGTGTAAGAAATGTGTGTTTTGTGATTCTGAGGAATCTATAGATCATTTATTTTTTTACATGCCCTTTTGCGCATTTTTTATGGACAATTGTTCAATATGCCTTCAACATTAATCCACCGGCAAATACTATGAATATGTTCGGGAATTGGCTACATGGGGTGGAAAAGGATTTTAAAGTACAAATTTGTGTGGGAACTTGTGCTTTAATATGGTCTATATGGAGATGTAGAAATGATATCATTTTTAACAATGCACGCAATGCTAATTTTCTACAGGTCATACGCATCGCTACCCATTGGATCCACGAGTGGGCTTTCCTGGTCCCAGAGGCGCAACGTGCGCGTATCAACTCTGGATGCACCCGGCTGGAGGCGGTCGCTTTGGATATCTATTCCCGGGTACCTGGCGACTGTCTAGGAGGATTACAGAAGCTTAAGAAGACAGACTGTAGAGAAGTTCTTGCGGTTTTGGTCTTTTTTCAGATTGTTATTTCCCTTTTCATTGAACTTTGCTTTGAGATGTAAACTCTGAGATACTTTTGACGATGCAATAAAAGCCGTGTGCATCAATCGAGGCAGGGGCTTCTCCCCTTTTCTAAAAAAAACGAGGTCTCTGGTCAAATCCATGGCTTGGATGGTTGCCCCTGAGGGAAAGATTTCCTTGGTTTTCGTTGAGTTTTCCTCTCTCGCCCCCTCTCGCCCCCCCCCCCCCCCACCCCCCGAGGGCGACGGGGCCGCCCAAGCCACCAGCCGCGCCGCCCCTCCTCTAGCTTCCTCCATCCTGCGCCGCCGCCGGCAGGGGTCGTCGGGCTTCGCCCTGGCGTCGCCGGCGGCGGCGGATCTTCTCTCCCCACGTCCTGGTTGGGTGGGTCGGGGCCCTTACCTCAGTGCCGGCGGTGCTCGTCGGGAAGGCGTGGTACGGCGCGGTGATACGTCTCAAACGTATCTATAATTTCTGATGTTCCATGTTGATATTATACCAATTGTTACATGTTTTATATACACTCCATAGCATTTTTATTCATTTTCTGGGACTAACCTACTAACAAGATGTCACAGTGCCACTTTCTGTTTTCTGCTGTTTTTGTATTCCAGAAAAACTAGTCTGGAAATATTCTCGGAATTGGACGAAACTTGGACAGAACCTCCTATTTTTCCAACACGAAGACGGAGTCCAGAGGAGATACGGAGGAGGGCCACTTGGCACCCACACCATGGGGCCGCGCGGGCCCCCCTGCCGCGCCGTGGGGTGGTGTGGGGCCCTCGTGGCTCCGCAGCCGCCGCCCTTTCGCCTATTTATTCTTCCCGACGCGAAAACCTTAAATACCCGAGCCATTATCCACGAAAAGTTACAGAGATGCCGCCGCCATCAACCCTAGCTCGGGAGGGTTCAGAAGCTCTTCCCGGCACCCTGCCGGAGAGGGGAATCATCACCGGAGGGCTCTACATCACCATGCCTGCCTCCGGAGTGATGCGTGAGTAGTTCATCCTTGGACTACGGGTCCATGGCAGTAGCTAGATGGTTGTCTCTCCACTTTATGCTATCATGTTTAGATCTTGTGAGCTGCCTATCATGATCAAGATCATCTTATTGTAATGCTACATGTTGTGTTTGCTGGGATCCGATGAATATTGAATACTATGTCAAGTTGATTATCAATCTATCTTATATGTTATTTATGATCTTGCATGCTTTCCGTTACTAGTAGATGCTTTGGCCAAGTAGATGCTTGTAACTCTGAGTATTTATGCTAGATAGTGGGTTCATGCCTCCGGTAATCTGGGAGAGTGACAATAACTTCTAAGATTGTGGATGTGTTGTTGCCACTAGGGATAAAATAACCGATGCTTAGCTTAAGGGTACGCCGTTAGGTCTAATGCATTTGTTTACATTACGCACATTACTTAATGCAATTATCCGTTGCTTGCAACTTAATACCAACGGGGAACTCGGTATGACAACCTGGCGGTGGATTATTAGTCATAGACGCTGTTGGATAACGGTCTATGTATTTTGTCGTAATGCCCACATGAATATCATAGTAATCATCATGTCATATATATGCATTGTCATGCGCTCAATATTTTGTCAATTGCCCAGCTGTAATTTGTTCACCCAGCATGTTAGTTATCTTTTATGGAGAGACACCACTAGTGAACTGTGGACCCCGGTCCATTCTTTTACACTGATAATACAACCAACTGCAAACACTGTTCCTTTTCATTCTCTGCAATTTACTACTGTTTTCCACACCATACGTTTAATCCTTTGTTTTCAGCAAGCCGGTGAGATTGACAACCTCACTGTTTCGTTGGGGCAAAGTAGTTTGATTGTGTTGTGTGCAGGTCCACGTCAGCGCGCCACTGACAACCTTCCGAAGTGATTTCTTGCTCCTACTGGTTCGATTAAACCTTGGTTTCATACTGAGGGAAAACTGCTGCTACACTGCATCATACCTTCCTCTTGGGGTCTCCCAGCGAACGTGTGATCCACGCAATCAAGCATATTTTCTGGCGCCGTTGCCGGGGAGCAGAAGCACTTCGGTTCAGAAATCTCCTTACTTCCCTTCCACACGCCATATTAGGGAGCAAGAGGATTTCTGCAAGGGGAGTTTCACGCTTCCAATCTCTTTACTTTGTTATTGTCTTGCTTAGTTTATTTTTATTAGTCTTGTTTGCTTTATTTATCAAAAACACAAAAAAATTAGTTTTCTGCATCTAGTTTATTTCGGTTTGTTATTATGTCTAGTTGTTTACTTGCTATCAATGGCTGGTCTCTCTGAAGCGAAATCTTATTGGCTAAGTGGGTTCACAGAGGAACAACAAAATTATTATAAGGAATACCGCTTATCTCAAAAAGGGAAATATTTATGGGAACAAATAAGTAGATTGAATTATTTTGCTAAAAACTTGTGCTCTACTTATGATGAATCCTACTGCTTTAATGAATCTTTATGTTGTAGAAGGCATAAACACCTCCCTTTCCAATGTGATTATAATGATAATGAAACCTTGGCTGCTTATGCTAAAGGAAACTATGACTTTGTTAATCTTGAACAAATTGAAGAATTTTTTGTTTTTAAGGGTGCCTATGAAATTGCTGGTTATATTCAAGATGATGATGCTCCTTATAGATCTGATACTTTTGCTATGCTTGGATATTGCCTTGAGTATTATAATGATAATCCTTATATTACTGAATTTCTTGAGAAAAGACATCCTCAAAAAGAAGAGACCATTGTCTTGCAGGAACCTGTAGAAGAAGAAACTACTGCTGAAGCTGAAAGCTCATTGGATGAAAAAGAGGAGGAGAGTGATGAACAAAAGAAGGAAGAATGGATTAGCTACCCATGCCTACCTTCTAATGAGAGTAACTCTTTACCTCTTACATTATTTGATCACCCTCCATCCTTATCAAAGGAGGATGAATGTTATGTTCCTGTGGATTCTCTTGAAATATTCCCTATGAGTAAAACTTGTGGAAATGAGTATGCTACTGTTATTTATGATAATCCATGCTATTTTGATAAATCTTATGATAATCCTTTATTTGTGCGTAATTTCGAAATGCATGGTAATGAGAAAGTTTGTTTAGAAAATGTTTATGATAAAGCTCTAGATGATGGTCCTATATTGCTTGATAATATTATGTATTCTACTAATGAAAATGGGATAGGAGAGGTCTTGAATTTATCTAGATGGAGTCCCATACCTCTTGAGAATGATCAATCATCTTGTTATAAAATGGTTAAAAGTGGGTTTGAAAGTTTTAATCCCACTATTTTGGAGCTTGATAAAAAGTATGTGTTTGTAGATCATGAAAAGCATGCTTTATGTGATAGTTATATTGTTGAGTTTGTTCATGATGCTACTGAAAATTATTATGAGAGAGGAAAATATGATTGTAGAAATTTTCATGGTACTAAAACACCTCTCTATATGCTGAAAGTTTTGAAGTTGCTCTTGTTTTACCTTCCTATGCTTGTTACTTTGTTCTTTATGAATTTATTTGCGTACAAGATTCCGATGCATAGGAAGTGTGTTAGATTTAAACATGTTTATATTTTTCTTGATGCTCTCTTTTATGTTTCAACTCTTATCCTTATGTGAGCATCATTAAAATCTTGCCTAGCTAAAAGGCGTTAAAGAAAAGCGCTTATGGGAGACAACCCATTATTTTATTTCTGCAATTTTTCTTTTTTTTGAGTCAAGGAGTTGTTTACTTCTGTAACAATTCCTTTGTATCTTTATTTTATCGCATTGTTGTGCCAAGTATTGCCTCTAATAGGAAGATGATGCTAGATTTGGATTTCTGCGCAGGAACAGATTTCTGCTGTTCACCGTTTTAATTCTGTAAAATCACAGAAAAATTATTTAAATCTGCAATTTTTGTGCGTGATCCTCAGATATGTACGCATCTTTCGTTAGTTTAAAGTTTTTCGATCTGAGCAACGTAAGTGCCTCGAAAAAATTCGTCTTTGCGGACTGTTCTGTTTAGACAGATTCTGTCTTTTATTTTTCGCATTCTCTCTTTTACTAGTGTTGAGTGGAATTCTTTTTTAGGGTGAAGAGCTTCACATAACATCAGTGGCAGTAGCTAATGTTAAAAGTAACGGTCATGTTTGTGTCCTTATAGAACATGTGAGTTTTTGATTGTGCACTAACCCTCTAATGAGAATTACTTTGAGTTTGGTGTGGCGGAAGTTTTCAAGGGTCAAGAGAGAAGGATGATATAATGTGATCAAGAAGAGTGAAGAGCTTAAGCTTGGGGATGCTCCCATGGATCACCCCAGCATATTTCAAGAAGACTCAAGCGTCTAAGCTTGGGGATGCCCAAGGCATCCCCTTCTTCATCAGCAACTTATCAGGTCATCTCTAGTGAAACTATATTTTAATTCTTTCACATCATATGTGCTTTACTTGGAGCGTCTGTGTGCTTTTATTTTCAGTATTTTATTTTTTTATGGTCAACTTGATTGGACCCCAGCATTCTTGATTGGGAGAGAGACACGCTCCGCTTTTTCATATGAATACTCCTATTCTTCACTTATACTTGTTGAGTATTCTTATCTAGCTATTGCTATGCTTTTAGCTCCTGTTTTGCATGCATCTCTTATTCAGAGCTGTTAGTTCTTTTAAAGAAAGTACTCTCTTGCTTCACTTATAATTGTTTGGAGAGTTTATGTTGAAATAAATTGATTGGTGTTTGGTTGGAACAGAAAATGTTGCATGTGGTAGATGGTATAATGGAAAAAGCTTACATATTCTTGTAGATCATTGTATTGGATAATTTGATACTTGTCAATTGTTTTGAGTTATCAAGTAGTTCATGTTTAAGCTTTTGTATCATGTAGTTAAAACCTATTAATGAAGAACTACCGTAAAGCTCGTTGAAATTTGGTTTGCATGATTGGTATCTCTAAGGTCTAGATATTTTCTAGTAAAAGGGTTTGGTTAACAAGGAAGACAGTGTAGAGTCTTATAATGCTTGCAATATGTTTTCATATAAGCCTTGCTGTGTCGGTTGATATCCTGTGTTTGCTTCAAATAACCTTGCTAGCCTAAACTCTGTACTGAGAGGGAATGCTTCTCGTGCATCCAAAACCTTGAGCCAAAATCCATGCCATCTGTGTCCACCATAACTACCTATATGTGGTATTTCCTTGCCATTCCAAGTAAATTTTTCATGTGCTACCTTTAAACTATTCAAATTATTACTCCTATTTTGTGTCAATGTTTACCAAGCTCATGAGGACGGGGTGGATGTCTTTATGTCAACTGTCAAACAGACTTTACCACCGGACTAGCGGCATATACATCCGCTTATCCATTAATTTTGCAAAAAGAGCTGGCAAATGGGGTGCCCAGTCCCAATTAATTACAACTTTAACCGCTTAATTCTCTTCACATTTTTGCCCTGATTTATCAGTCAAGCAATGACAAACAGTGAAATATCTGCATGTGTAAACAAAAGAGAAAGAGGGATGATCTGCCTTGCTGGTAGAAATAACGTCCTTCATGGGAGCCGCTCTTAAAAGTCTGGTTGGCAGGGGTCATATTGTACTTTCCATTTTCTGATTCGTTGACAATTAACAAACACCTCTCAAAACTTATTTTTACTCTCTATATGATTTCAAAAACTTAAAAAGCTCTAGCACATGATTTAATCCCTGCTTCCCTCTGCGAAGGGCCTTTCTTTTACTTTTATGTTGAGTCAGTTTACCTACTTCTTTCTATCTTAGAAGCAAACACTAGTGTCAACTTTGGTGCAACAATTTTTATATGCTCGTATATTGCACTTATTATATGCTTTGTGTTGACAAATATCCATGAGATATATATGTTGAAAGTTGAAAGCAATTGCTGAAACTTAAATCTTCCTTTGTGTTGGTTAAATACCTTTTACTTAGAATCTATTGCTTTATGAGTTAACTCTTATGCAAAACTCTTTGATGCTTGTCTCGAAAGTACTATTCATGAAAAGTTTTTGCTTATATGATTCAGTTGTTTGCTCATTATCTACTTGCTAGCAAACTATAGACCATTGACCTGGATCACTTCATTCATAACATGTGCTTTACAATATTATTTGATCAAGATTATGATTGTAGCATGTCACCTCAGAAATTATTTTGTTTTTATCGTTTTACCTACTCGAGGACGAGTAGAACTAAGCTTGGGGATGCTTGATACGTCTCAAACGTATCTATAATTTCTGATGTTCCATGTTGATATTATACCAATTGTTACATGTTTTATATACACTTCATAGCATTTTTATGCATTTTCTGGGACTAACCTATTAACAAGATGCCACAGTGCCAGTTCCTGTTTTCTGCTGTTTTTGTATTCCAGAAAAGCTAGTCTGGAAATATTCTCGGAATTGGACGAAACTTGGACAGAACCTCCTATTTTTCCAACACGAAGACGGAGTCCAGAGGAGAGACGGAGGAGGGCCACGTGGCACCCACACCATGGGGCCGCGCCCCCCCTGCCGCGCCGTGGGGTGGTGTGGGGCCCTCGTGGCTCCGCAGCCGCCGCCCTTTCGCCTATTTATTCTTCCCGACGCGAAAACCCTAAATACCCGAGCCATTATCCACGAAAAGTTCCAGAGACGCCGCCGCCGTCAACCCTAGCTCGGGAGGGTTCAGAAGCTCTTCCCGGCACCCTGCCGGAGAGGGGAATCATCACCGGAGGGCTCTACATCACCATGCCTGCCTCCGGAGTGATGCGTGAGTAGTTCATCCTTGGACTACGGGTCCATGGCAGTAGCTAGATGGTTGTCTCTCCACTTTATGCTATCATGTTTAGATCTTGTGAGCTGCCTATCATGATCAAGATCATCTTATTGTAATGCTACATGTTGTGTTTGCTGGGATCCGATGAATATTGAATACTATGTCAAGTTGATTATCAATCTATCTTATATGTTATTTATGATCTTGCATGCTTTCCGTTACTAGTAGATGCTTTGGCCAAGTAGATGCTTGTAACTCCAAGAGTGAGTATTTATGCTAGATAGTGGGTTCATGCCTCCGGTAATCTGGGAGAGTGACAATAACTTCTAAGATTGTGGATGTGCTGTTGCCACTAGGGATAAAATAACCGATGCTTAGCTTAAGGGTACGCCGTTAGGTCTAATGCATTTGTTTACATTACGCACATTACTTAATGCAATTATCCGTTGCTTGCAACTTAATACCAACGGGGAACTCGGTATGACAACCTGGCGGTGGATTATTAGTCATAGACGCTGTTGGATAACGGTCTATGTATTTTGTCGTAATGCCCACATGAATATCATAGTAATCATCATGTCATATATATGCATTGTCATGCGCTCAATATTTTGTCAATTGCCCAGCTGTAATTTGTTCACCCAGCATGTTAGTTATCTTTTATGGAGAGACACCACTAGTGAACTGTGGACCCCGGTCCATTCTTTTACACTGATAATACAACCAACTGCAAACATGTTCCTTTTCATTCTCTGCAATTTACTACTGTTTTCCACACCATACGTTTAATCCTTTGTTTTCAGCAAGCCGGTGAGATTGACAACCTCACTGTTTCGTTGGGGCAAAGTAGTTTGATTGTGTTGTGTGCAGGTTCCACGTCAGCGCGCCACTGACAACCTTCCGAAGTGATTTCTTGCTCCTACTGGTTCGATTAAACCTTGGTTTCATACTGAGGGAAAACTGCTGCTACACTGCATCATACCTTCCTCTTGGGGTCTCCCAGCGAACGTGTGATCCACGCAATCACGCGGCCGGAGGATGCTGGTGGCGGTGGCGCTCCGCAGCGGTGCAGCGGCTCCCCAGCAACCGCTTGGCCTTGGTCCTCGCCTCGGCCCCCAGATGGGCTCGGGCGGGCCTAGATGGGCCTGAGCGGGTTGGGCGTCCCTGCGGCTGTGGCTCCTCCTGGAGATGGTGGTGGTGGCGATGTAGGCGTAGGGGACGGCGGCGTTGTGAATCGTCCTGTTGTAGCAGGGCTGCAGGAGCTTTACGGGATGTAGGCCCGGCCAGGCCAGGCGGGCCTGATTTGCTCCGGCGGCTCTGTCCGGTCGGCTACCGCCTCTCGGTGGTAGAGGTTGCTCCCTCCCGTCGATATGCGGTGATGCTGTCCCTCGCTCCGGTGAAGTTGTCTACTCCGTTCTGCAGACCGTGGTCCAGTGCCCTTGGAGAGATGGTGATGATGACGGCAAGATCGTGGTGGCGCATGCTAGTGGGCGGAGAAGCGGGTGGTGGTGCGCCGGTGGTGTCCGGGAGTAGCGGGGGAAACCCTAGGACCAGTGCGCCGGTGGTGTCCGGGTGTTCGTGTGACTCGGACTCGGGAGAAATCCGTGTTGACTCGTTTGACACCGACGCGGTGCCACCTTCGGGTGGCGCCATTCCTTGTTGGCGGGCGTCAGGGGTAGCCCGAGTTCACCTTACACCGAGTACCGGGGGAAACCCTAGGACTAGTGCGCTGGTCTGAGTAGCAGCGCCGTGTCGACGGTGCCCCTTCTGAGGGAGATGCTGCTTGGTTCTAGACACAGCGGGTGCCTTGTGCGTGGTGGGACAATTTCGGAGGGCGCAGCGATGGCAGGTCATCTTCGTTTAGTCGATTCGCCATGTTCTTCATTTCTTTTCGTTTTGGGCGTTGTGTTGCTGTTGCCCCAGCCTGTGTGGTGTGTGTGTGGTGTGGTTCTTGTATCTGTGGTTGTGGATGTTTGCTGGTCGGCGCTTTATTTATAAAGCGGGGCGAAACCCTGTTTCGTGGAAATCCATGGCTTGAGTAGTGGGGAATCCTTCACCTGCCTACAGAGTAGCCTATGCTACGTGAGCTTGCGGTTCCCAAAGGAGGAGTCCAACTGCTTTGGTGTGCGAATGGCGAAATTCTTCACGGAGAACGCCATGGTTCTTGAAGAAATGTATATCGACGGCGGGAACCAGAAATTGCACGACCACATTAATCACACAGTTGGCAGATGGATTGCTGGCTCAGCTCCGGGATTTACAGTATTACCACTTGAAAGACCAAGGATGGAAATACCTCTTCCGGACTAAAGTTCTTTGTATCATCAATGATCCAGACTATCAATGATCATTAATCCAGAACATTGTTCTGGAATTCACCACTTTGCCTCGGATCTTCAAGGAAGATTAAGGCCTCCTCTGTTTCTTAGCCGTATTACTATCCTTTATGCGTGAGAATATATTCTTCCTTTCAACTCATGAACAAAAGCAGCCCCTGTGATTCATGGTATGCAATTGTCATTCTGAAGTCTTGTACTTCCTCCGGTTCAGTTATAGAGTCTGTGCCATTTAAAAATATAACATCTGAAATTTGTAATGATATATTCTTTATAATATTTTAATATTATCTTTCATTGGTCAAATTCAAGATCTACTGATATGTGTAGACCCTATAAACTAAACCGGATGGAGTACAAAAGAAACTTCTTAACATGGAGATGAAGATGTATGGTTGCAGTGTGTTGTGAAGTCAGCCACAAAGGAGGACAGTGAAGAATGAACAAAATGAGGGCACAAGTGGATGCTGATCGATATAGAGAATGCATTTTGGTTTTCCTGATCTCTGGATTGTACGTGTAACTTTTATTGAATACAAGATTTGAATCAGTAGATAAGAGCAACCATGTCGGCAAATGAGTTGAGCCGCCCTGTTATTATTTCTTAACCTCAGAAATTCTCACGCGCGGGGGGTTGTTTTTGTTATAATGCAATGAAAAGCTGATTATTGTTCGTAGTAACGAAGTGTTTTAGGTTAGTTTGATTGGGGCATCTTCTATTTTTCAGGAAAGACCGGGACGTCTTCTGATATCCGTCCAGTTCATCGAATGAAAGATCAGTACTCCAATGACGAATTTGACAACACTCCCGTAGGACGTATGATACATGAACATGTTTATATTTTTCTACTTTTTGAAACAAATATTCGTTTTATTTAGTGATGTACAAACGGATAGGATAATTTCCGCACCGAATTCGATTTTGACACCGTTTTGAAGAATCCATATCTGGTTTGATCCAATCCGACAGATAAGGATAACCGCATCCGAACTTGATACCAGGATATGGTACGTCAAATAGCTCCCGAATATGGATTATCCAAAAATTAATTAGGATTATCCGATAATTATAAACCGAATAATTCGATTTTTATCGAAAGGTCTAATTTAATAGAGCACAATTAGTAGTTAGCGAGTTGCCTAGTTTGTCCATTTAACACCAATTCAATTACATAGTCATTATATCGATTATGGAGTACAACTTTGGTAAGCTACTAGGTAATTGAACCACTATTTGTTGTTGTTAGGTTTGAGGATATGCTCGTACCTAACCGATTAATTTTGATTGCGCACAAAACTCGCTCCATTCAGTTCTAAATCCATGGTCTAATACATCCATCCTCGAATTCGCAAACCATGATTATCTGCTCCGCTCCAAATCTGATAAAAAAATATGGTAAAGGATATGTAGCGGCAGAATCCGATCCGACCTAATCCGTTTACATCCTAATTTTATTAAAAAAATCTTAAGCTACCCCTACACTATCTCTGCTTTATTATCTATAAATTGCCGCCGCAACGCGCAGAGTACCATCTATTTGACAAAAAAACGATTTCATGAAATATCATCACATTTGCTCCGTCCCGTAATAATTGATGCGGAGAAGAAAAAATTGGACTGCGGTGAAATTACATTTTGGCTCTGTACAATTCAAAAGTTACACAATCTGACCCTCCCGCTTGATCGCTCCGTGACACACTCGATCTTTCCGCGATCACCGGAGCAACCAAAGCTCCGTGATCTGCTCTCATCGGGCAGCTCCACCGCCGGAGGGGTCCTGGAGCAGGGCCGCGACTTCCGTAGGCCTCCACACGCCGGATCGCCTTCCCCAGGCCTCCCGGCGCCTCCCCTAGTCCTCCACCGCCGGAAACAGTAGCTCGCGCCTCCCCCAGGCCTCCATCGGCGGAGCAGCATCGGAGACAGCTGGAGTAGTATATTTGAATATTAAAGGGGAGTTGGGGTCGTACGTTGGTACGTAGCCCAACTCCCCCGTATTAGTCGTTGGTTCGTATCGTTCCGTCCTGTTCCGTGACTCCATCGTTCCCTGCTAACTCCGAATCCCCGATGGATCGGTCAGGAGTGGCGGGCCCAGGATTTTGAGACTGTGTATTCAAAATTTCAAATGGTACAAAAAAAATTACAGTCTACAGCCTATCTTTTGGCATGTATAATTGATAACATGATCACATTGTTCCAAGTGTATAATATGTAGAAGATATAACATAATTTGAGCATAAATATCATAGTTTACTCTAACATATCACAACTTGAAATTGTTCAACATATATAATTACCAATTGTTCAACATATGAAAAGAATTAAAGGAGAAACGTCTCAAGATAGAGGACGTAAGATAGAAAAATGAGAGGAAAACTTACAAATTACAGTATAACTTCCGATCTTTCAGTCGCCGCAGGCGCGGACGTCTCCGATGAGGTTTGGATTTCGGAGAATGGCAGCCGCGCGGAAGAGCAACGCTTGCTGTGCTGCTTCGGCGTCAGGAACACGGGACTCCGATCAGTGTGCGTAGGTAGGGAACGGATCGACTGGAAATTTGGGAAGACTGGCGACATCGAACAGACGTGGTCTGTAGCGTACAACCTCGAGGGGCTGAGGGGTGGAGCTAATGGGCTAGTTAGATAGTTGGGCCACCTGGAGTATGGAGGAGAGAAGTGGGGTCTTGCCAAGTGTCCTTTCTGAAATTGGAATTCTCATCATACTGAACGTCCCTTTTATTATTTTTATAGGAGGAGGCTTCTAAGATCAAGACTGCTGTGGTGAACCTGTAGTTCAAATGAATACTTCATCTGCTGTGGTGAACCTGTAGTTCTTACACCGATTTGTTCAAGTGATTACACCGATACATGTAGTTCAAGTGAATGCTGCAGTAAACTGTAATCTGTGCATGCAGTACGTTTGGTTGGTAGAGATTTTCCCACAAATAGATGATGACTGATGGATAAGTGCCTCCGTATTTTTGTGTGAGTGCGTTGCGATCATGAGCATGTATGAATTTTATTACAAAATGAGAGGTTCAGATCATTTGTTTGATTGCTGCTCATCGATCGATCGATCATTTTCATCGGCTGCTTGTTGTAGCTTTTAGCTCCACTAATCCATGTCTTCTTGAATAAAGCGGTGAAAATATTTCAAAAAATTCGAAAATAAAATACCTGGATGTAGCCAATAATATGCACTATAATTCTGGAAAATTACAGTCCAGAATACACTGTATTTTTGGCTCAGCAAAAAAAACAATACGAGCAAATCTGTGCATGGCAAAAATGACACGGGCCGCCGCTCTCTCCCGCGCGAATTGCAGCGGAGCTTGGCAGTCGGCCCGCTAACTCCCGCTAGCGGAGAGCTGGCCGCCACCTGAGGTCTTGGGCTGAACCGTGAATATTGTGCTTCCTCTTCTAATTTCCTGTTTTTTCTTATACGTTCCTAATATATACTCCGCAATTCCTATTCTACGCCTGTTGCAACGATTAGCACCGTTTCGCGCACACTACTCGCTCCCAGCGCCGCTCTTGTTGGGCCGGCCCATATAGCATTTCCACGCCGGTTACCAACAGGTTTTTTTCTCGTATCTTTTTTTGTTTTTGTCCTTTTTCTTGTTTCGGTATTCTGTTTCGTTTTTCTTGTATTCTTTTGCTTTCCAGATTTTTGAAAATGGTTCGTGATTTTGAAAAAATGTTAATATTTTGAAAATGGTTCATGAACATTTTTCAAATTCACAAACTTTTTTGAAATTCACAAAAAATGTACATGAATTTGAAATTTTCTAATTCATGTCTTTTTAGTGAAGCATTTTCTAATTCACGAACATTTTTCCGTGAATCATTTTGAAATTCATGTCTTTTTCGTGAACCATTTTCAAATTCATGTATTTTTTTCGTGAACCATTTAAAATTCACGAACATTTTTTTGTGAACCATTTTCAAATTCACGAACATTTTTCGTGAACCATTGATACGTCTCTATCTATAATTTTTGATGTTCCATGCTTGTTTTATACCAATTGCTACATGTTTTGCATCTACTTTATATCACTTTTATACATTTTTTGGGACTAACCTATTAACAAGATGCCGAAGTGTCAGTTCATGTTTTCTGCTGTTTTTGTATTCCAGAAAAGCTAGTCTGGAAATATTCTCGGAATTGGACGAAACTACACGGGGGTGCCTATTTTTCCAGAACACGCCTGGCGGAGCGAAGGAGCAACAGAGGAGGACCACCAGGAGGCCACACGCACCTAGGGCGTGGGCCCCCCCCTCTGCCGCGCCCTAGGGTGGTGTGGGCCCCTCGGGGGTCCGCAGCCGCTGCCCTTTCGCCTACTTATTCCCCCCGACGCGAAAACCCTAAGTACCTGAGCAAATATCCACGAAAAGTTCCAGAGACGCCGCCGCCGTCAACCATAGCTCGGAGGGTTCAGAACCTCTTCTCGGCACCCTGCCGGAGAGGGGAATCATCACCGGAGGCTTCTACATCGCCATGCCTGCCTCCGGAATGATGCGTGAGTAGTTCATCCTTGGACTACGGGTCCATAGCAGTAGCTAGATGGTTTTCTCTCCACTTTGTGTCATCATGTTTAGATCTTGTGAGCTGCCCTACATGATCAGGATCATATTATTGTAATGCTACATGTTGTGTTTACTGGGATCCGATGAATATTGAATACTATGTCAAGTTGATTATCAATTTATCTTATATGTTATTTAAGATCTTGCATGCTTTCCGTTACTCGTAGATGCTTTGGCCAAGTAGATGCTTGTAACTCCAAGAGAGAGTATTTATGCTAGATAGTGGGTTCATGCCTCCGTTTAACCTGGGATAGTGACAGAAAGTTCTAAGGTTGTGGATGTGCTGTTGCCACTAGGGATAACCTAACGATGCTATGTCCACGGAATATGTGTTTGTTTACATTACGCGCTTTACTTAATGCAATTATCCGTTGCTTGCAACTTAATACCAACGGGGGACTCGGATGACAAACCGGCGGTGGATTATTAGTCATAGATGTTGTTGGATAACGGTCTATGTATCTTGTCGTAATGCCCAATTAAATATCATAGTAGTCAACATGCCATATATATGCATTGTCATGCGCTCACTATTTGTCAATTGCCCAGCTGTAATTTGTTCACCCAACATGTTAGTTATCTTTTATGGAGAGACACCACTAGTGAACTGTGGACCCGGTCCATTCTTTACACTGATTAAACAACCACAAACTGCAAACTGTTCCTTTTTCATTCTCTGCAATTTAATACTCATTTTCCACACGAGACGTTTAATCCTTTTTTTTCAGCAAGCCGGTGAGATTGACAACCTCACTGTTTCGTTGGGGCAAAATACTTTGATTGTGTTGTGTGCAGGTTCCACGTTGGTGATCGTGTTGCGCCGTGCGGCCACCAACAACCTTCTGAAGAGTTGCTGCTCCTACTGGTTCGATAACCTTGGTTTCTTTCTGAGGGAAAACTTGCTGCTGAACTGCATCATACCTTCCTCTTGGGGTCTCCCAACGAGCGTGTGATTCACGCCATCGAGCTCTTTTTCTGGCGCCGTTGCCGGGGAGTTAGAAGCGCTTCAGCAGACTGCCACTATTTGCTCTCCCGTCAACAGCTCTTTTTCTGGCGCCATTGCCGGGAGACAGCAGTCTTCTGCAAGGGGAGTTTCACGCTTCCAATCTCTTACTTTGTTTTTGTCTTGCTTAGTTTATTTTATTTTATCTTGTTTGCTTTCAATTATCAAAAACACAAAAAAATTAGTTACTTGCATCTATTTTACTTTCAAGTTATTTTTTGTCCTGTTTTTAATTCTGCTAAAATGATACTCCTGAAAACACTAAGTTGTGTGATTTCACTAGCACGAACAACAATGATTTTATATGCACACCTATTGCTCCACCTGCTGCTTCAGCAGAATTTTATGAAATTAATCCTGCACTTTTAAATCTTGTTATGAAAGAGCAATTTTCTGGTGTTAGTACTGATGATGCTGCTGTTCACCTTAATAACTTTGTTGAACTTTGTGAAATGCAAAAGCTCAAGGAAGTAGATGGTGATATTATTAAACTAAAACTTTTTCCTTTCTCCTTGAGAGGACGTGCTAAAGAATGGTTGCTATCTTTGCCTAGAAATAGTATTGATTCATGGACTAAATGCAAAGATGCTTTTATTGGAAAATATTATCCTCCTGCTAAGATTATTTCTTTGAGAAGTAGCATAATGAATTTTAAGCAATTTGATAATGAACATGTTGCTCAAGCATGGGAGAGAATGAAATCATTGGTTAAAAATTGTCCCACTCATGGACTGACTACTTGGATGATCATTGATACGTCTCCAACGTATCCATAATTTCTGCTGTTCCATGCGTATATTATACCATTTGCTACATGTTTTATATACACTTCATATCACTTTTATGCATTTTCTGGGACTAACCTATTAACAAGATGCCACAGTGCCAGTTCCCTGTTTTCTGCTGTTTTTGGTTTCAGAAAGTACTTCTGCGGATATTCTCGGAATTGCACGAAACAAAAGGCCACGTCCCTATTTTTCCAACACATACACGAAGTCCGAAGGAGAGACGAAGAGCCAGGAGCCAGCCAAACCACATGGCGGCGCGGTGGGCCCCCTGCCGCGCCAGTCTATGGTTGGGCCCCTCGGGCTCCACCGACATCGCCCCTTCGCCTATATATTGCCTCAGACGCGAAAACCCTAAAACACCAAGCCAATTTCCACGAAGAGTTCCGCAGCGCCGCCGCCATCGATGACAAGTTTCGGGGGACAGAATCTCTGTTCTGGCACACCGCGGGACGGGGAATTGCCCCCGGAGTCATCTCCATCGACACCACCGCCATCTTCATCGCCGCTGCTGACTCCCATGATGAGGAGGGAGTAGTTCTCCCCCGAGGCTGAGGGCTCTACCGGTAGCTATGTGGTTCATCTCTCTCTCACATGGTGTGATCTTTATGTGATCGTGTGTATTGCTAGTATCGCTGAATACATTAATAATGTTTATGCTACTCAAGTGATTTTGTCTAGTTTCTGGAGTCGTTGTGACAACACGGTATCAAGGTGACAGTGTGGGTACTTGTGTGACTCTATGAATAATTTAGATATTTATCATGGCTTGTTCTTGGGAACTGTGGTGTTTGTTTACTCAGACTTTGAGGAGTGCTTTTGCAGCCCTACACGTAGTACTCTTGTGTTATCAAGAAGGAGAATAATCCCGAGTAGTATTTACTTGTGTTCAGTTGTGCTAATCTAGTTGAATATGTAGATGTTACTCTTTATCTATTATGCACTCTATAGGTTACTTTAATATGAACTCCGGTACTCTCCACGGTGTAAAGGTGACAGTGTGTGCACCGTGTGTGATTCCTTTATGACGTTGTGGCGCTTGTTTACTCCGGCTTGAGGTGTGCTTTTGTAGCCCTACACAATGAATGGTGTTTGTTATCCAACAAGAGAGTGTTTAAGAGTAGCTTTTACTTATTCAGTTATGAGATCATTGTTGAGAGTGTCCACTAGTGAAAGTATGATCCCTAGGCCTTGTTTCTAAGCATTGAAACACCGTTTACATCAAGTTCTGCTACATGTTTGCTTGCTGCCATCTTTATTTCAGATTGCAGTTACTACTTATAATCATCCATATTACTTGTATTTCACTATCTCTTCGCCGAACTAGTGCACCTATACATCTGACAAGTGTATTGGGTGTGTTGGGGACACAAGAGACTTCTTGTATCTTAATTGCAGGGTTGCTTGAGAGGGATATCTTTGACCTCTACCTCCCTGAGTTCGATAAACCTTGGGTGATTCACTTAAGGGAAACTTGCTGCTGTTCTACAAACCTCTGCTCTTGGAGGCCCAACACTGTCTACAAGAATAGAAGCACACGTAGACATCAAGCTATTTTCTGGCGCCGTTGCCGGGGAGGTAAGCGTTGGAAGGTATCTCCTTTAGATTCTGCAATTATTTCTTTTTGTTTCTTGTTTTTATTTTCACTAGTTAGGCTTAATGGAAAACAACAAAAAAATTAGAGATCTTTATGAACTTTATATTGAATTAGGACATGATGCTTTTGAAGAGAAAATTAAAAAACCTATGGAGGCTTGTTTGCATGATGGTAGCAATGTATTACTATAAATTTTTGAACACCATTATTGCTAATGCTATGCAAAGTCTAAGCTTGGGGAAGCTGGTTTGATGAATATGATATTTTTAGTCCCCCAAGTTTTGAGGAGAAAATTTTCTTTGATGATACTTTGCCTCCAATTTATGATGATTATAATGATAGTGGTATTTTGGTGCCACCTACTATGGAGGATAAAGTTTATTATGATTATACTATGCCTGCAATTTATGATGATTACAATGATGGTTGTGATAGTTTTACTCCACTATTACTAATAAATTGATTATGCTTATGTGGAGAGTAATGATACTTTTATGCATGTGGATCATGATAAGAATGCTTTATGTGATAGCTATATTGTTGAGTTTATTCATGATGCCGCTGAAAATTATTTTGAGAGAGGAAAGTATGGTTATAGAAATCTTCATGTTACTAAACCTCTCTTTATGATGAAGTTTTGAGCTTTCTCTTGATTTGCTTTTATTTGCTGGGTACTTTAAGACCTACTGGTCCTTATGAGAGAGGGAGACACGATTTCATATATCACAATAATATTAAGTCTTCTCTCTTTATGTTGAAATTTTTGAAGTTACACTTGTTTTGCATTTCTATGCTAGTCACTTTGTTCTTCATTGACTTGTTTTCTTACAAGACTCCTATGCATAGAAAGAGTGTTAGATTTAAACATGTTTTATATATGCTTCTTGATGCTCTCTTTTATGTTTCAACTCTCATCTTTATGTGGGCATCATAAAAATCACTATGCCTAGCTAAAAGGCTTTAAAGAAAAGCGCTTATGGGAGACAACCCATTGTTTTTATTTTCTGTTATTTTTGCTTTTCTTTTTTTTTGAGTCAAGGTGCTTGTTACTTCTGTAGCAACTCCTTTGTATCTTTATTTTATTGCATTGTTGTGCCAAGTAAAGTTTTATTGAAAGTTGATGCAAGATTTGGATTTCTGCGCAGAGACAGATTTTTAGCTGTCACGATTTGAGCTTATCTCCTGTAGAAAATTAAAAATTCTGTAAAAAATCACGCATCTTCCTCAGATATGTACGCAACTTTCATTATTGGCCAGTCCATCTGAGCAACTTAAGTGCCTCGAAAAAATTCGTCATTCCAGACTGTTCTGTTTTTGACAGATTCTGCCTTTTGTTTTGCATTCGCTCTTTTACTATGTTTGTGTGGATTTCTTTGCTCCACAAAGCATTGGTGGCTGTAGCTAATGTCCAGAAGCTTTGGGAATGATTGTATCATTACAGAATATGAGAATTTTTGATTATGCACTAACCCTCTAATGAGAACTGTCTTGAGTTTGGTGTGAAGGAAGTTTTCAAGGATCAAGCGAGAAGGGTGATATTATGTGATCAAGAAGAGTGAAAAGCCTAAGCTTGGGGATGCCCCCGTGGTTCATCCCAACCATATTCAGAGAGACTCAAGCGTCTAAGCTTGGGGATGCCCAAGGCATCCCCTTCTTCATCAACAAACTTATCAGGTCATCTCTAGTGAAACTATATTTTAATTCTTTCACATCTTATGCGCTTTACTTGGAGCGTCTGTGTGTTTTTATTTGTTTTTGTTTGAATAAATTCGGATCCTAGCAATCCTTGTGTGGGAGAGAGACACGCTCCGCTTTTTCATGTGAATACTCATGTTCTTCACTTATATTTGTTGAGTATTCTTAACTAGCTACTGCAGTGCTTTTAGCTCCTGTTTTTCATGCATCTCTTCGAGCTGTTAGCACTTGTTTATAAATACTCTCTTGCTGCATTATATTATCATTTGGAGAGTTTATGTTTAAATTTATTGGTGTTTGTTTGGAAGAAAGAAAATGCTACATGTAGTAGTTGGTATTGGAAAAGACATATGCATTCTTGTAGATCATTGTCTTGTTTCGATTTGATACTTTGCAATTGTTTTGAGCTCTCAAGTAGATCATGTTTAAGCTCTTGCATCATGTAGTTAAAGCCTAGTAGTGGAGAACTACCGTAGAGCTTGTTGAGACTTGGGATGCATATTTGTTCTCTCTAAGGTCTAGATATTTTCTGGTAAAATGTTTGAGCAACAAGGAAGACAGTGTAGAGTCTTATAATACTTGCAATATGTTTTTATGTGATTCTTGCTGTACCGGTTTATACTTGTGTTTGCTTCAAACAACCTTGCTAGCCTAAACTCTGTACTGAGAGGGAATGCTTCTCGTGCATCCAAAACTTGAGCCAAAACCCATGCCATTTGTGTCCACCATACCTACCTACTATGTGGTATTTCCTGCCATTCCAAGTAAATATTTCATGTGCTACCTTTAAACTATTCAAAACTTTATTACTCCTTATTTGTGTCAATGTTTTATAGCTCATGAGGAAGTATGTGGTGTTTTATCTTTCAATCTTGTCATTTACTTCTGACAGACTTTCAACCAATGGACTAGTGGCATATACATCCGCTTATCCAATAATTTGCAAAAAGAGCTGGCAACGGGGTGCCCAGCCCCAATTAATTACAACTTTCATTAATAATTCTCTTCACATGTTTTGCCCTGATTTATCAGTAAGCAACTTAATTTGCAAATAGACACTCCTCCATGGTATGTGAATGTTGGAAGGCACCCGAGGATTCGGTTAGCCATGGCTTGTGTAAGCAAAAGGTTGGGAGGAGTGTCATCTATAAAGAAACTAAAATACATGTGTAAACAAAAGAGAAGAGGGATGATCTACCTTGCTGGTAGAGATAACGTCCTTCATGGGAGCCGCTCTTGAAAGTCTGGTTGACAAGGGGGTTAGAGTGCCCACTACCATTCGTTGACAACAACAAACACCTCTCAAATACTTATTTTGTGCTCTCTATATGCTTTCGAAAACTTAAAAAGCTCTAGCACATGATTTAATCCCTGCTTCCCTCTGCGAAGGGCCTATCTTTTACTTTATGTTGAGTCAGTTTACCTACTCCTTTCTATCTTAGAAGCAAACACTTGTGTCAACTTTGTGTGCATTGATTCTTACATGTTTACTTATTGCACTTGTTATATTGCTTTATGTTGACAACTATCCATGAGATATACATGTTACAAGTTGAAAGCAATGCTGAAACTTAATCATCCTTTGTGTTGCTTCAATGCCTTTTACTTTGAATCTATTGCTTTATGAGTTACCTCTTATGCAAAACTTTTTGATGCTTGTCTTGAAAGTACTATTCATGAAAAGTTTTTGCTTATATGATTCATTGTTTACTCTTTATCTATTTGTTAGCAAACTATAGACCATTGCTTTGAGTCACTTCATTCATGACATGAGCCTTGCAATATATTGATCAAGATTGTGTGAAAGCATGTCTCCTCAGAAATTATTTGTTGTTATCGTTTTACCTACTCGAGGACGAGTAGAACTAAGCTTGGGGATGCTTGATACGTCTCCAACGTATCCATAATTTCTGATGTTCCATGCTTATATTATACCATTTGCTACATGTTTTATATACACTTCATATCACTTTTATGCATTTTCTGGGACTAACCTATTAACAAGATGCCACAGTGCCAGTTCCCTGTTTTCTGCTGTTTTTGGTTTCAGAAAAGTACTTCTGCGAATATTCTCGGAATTGCACGAAACAAAAGGCCACGTCCCTATTTTTCCACACGTACACGGAGTCCGAAGGAGAGACGAAGAGGCCAGGAGGCCAAACCACATGGCGGCGCGGTGGGCCCCCTGCGCGCCAGCCTATGGTTGGGCCCCTCGGGCTCCACCGACATCGCCCCTTCGCCTATATATTGCCTCAGACGCGAAAACCCTAAAACACCAAGCCAATTTCCACGAAGAGTTCCGCAGCGCCGCCGCCATCGACGACAAGTTTCGGGGGACAGAATCTCTGTTCCGGCACGCCGCCGGGACGGGGAATTGCCCCCGGAGTCATCTCCATCGACACCACCGCCATCTTCATCGCCGCTGCTGACTCCCATGATGAGGAGGGAGTAGTTCTCCCCCGAGGCTGAGGGCTCTACCGGTAGCTATGTGGTTCATCTCTCTCTCCATGGTGTGATCTTTATGTGATCGTGTGTATTGCTAGTATCGCTGAATACATTAATAATGTTTATGCTACTCAAGTGATTTTGTCTAGTTTCTGGAGTCGTTGTGACAACACGGTATCAAGGTGACAGTGTGGGTACTTGTGTGACTCTATGAATAATTTAGATATTTATCATGGCTTGTTCTTGGGAACTGTGGTGTTTGTTTACTCAGACTTTGAGGAGTGCTTTTGCAGCCCTACACGTAGTACTCTTGTGTTATCAAGAAGGAGAATAATCCCGAGTAGTATTTACTTGTGTTCAGTTGTGCTAATCTAGTTGAATATGTAGATGTTACTCTTTATCTATTATGCACTCTATAGGTTACTTTAATATGAACTCCGGTACTCTCCACGGTGTAAAGGTGACAGTGTGTGCACCGTGTGTGATTCCTTTATGACGTTGTGGCGCTTGTTTACTCCGGCTTGAGGTGTGCTTTTGTAGCCCTACACAATGAATGGTGTTTGTTATCCAACAAGAGAGTGTTTAAGAGTAGCTTTTACTTATTCAGTTATGAGATCATTGTTGAGAGTGTCCACTAGTGAAAGTATGATCCCTAGGCCTTGTTTCTAAGCATTGAAACACCGTTTACATCAAGTTCTGCTGCATGTTTGCTTGCTGCCATCTTTATTTCAGATTGCAGTTACTACTTATAATCATCCATATTACTTGTATTTCACTATCTCTTCGCCGAACTAGTGCACCTATACATCTGACAAGTGTATTGGGTGTGTTGGGGACACAAGAGACTTCTTGTATCTTAATTGCAGGGTTGCTTGAGAGGGATATCTTTGACCTCTACCTCCCTGAGTTCGATAAACCTTGGGTGATTCACTTAAGGGAAACTTGCTGCTGTTCTACAAACCTCTGCTCTTGGAGGCCCAACACTGTCTACAAGAATAGAAGCACACGTAGACATCAATCATCCAAACCTTCTATGCAGGATTAAATTTTTCTTCAAGGAATTTATTGGATTCGGCCGCTGGAGGTACCTTTATGTCCATCACTTTGGGTGCTGCAACAAAGCTTTTGATGATATGATGATTAATTATTCTGAGTGGCACACCGAGAGAGCTCCAACAGGTAAGAAGGTAAATTCTGTTGAGGAAACCTCTCCTTGAGTGCCAAAATTGATACTATTATGTCTATGCTTGCAAATGGTCAAACACATGTTGATCCAAATAATGTTCCTTTAGCTTCTTTGGTTGCTCAAGAAGAGCATGTTGATGTGAACTTCATTAAAAATAATAATTTCAACAACAATGCTTATAGGAATAATTTTGGTAATAGCAATTATAGGCCCTATCCTTCTAATAGTGGCAATGGTTATGGAAATTCCTATAGTAACTCCTATAACAATAATAAGAGTGTACCCTCGATCTTGAAGTTATGCTTAAGGATTTTATTAGTACACAAACTGCTTTCAATAAAACTGTTGAGGAGAAATTTGGGAAAATTGATGTGCTTTCCTCTAAAGTTGATAGTCTTGCTCTTGATGTTGACTTGTTGAAACTAAAGAACATGCCTCATGATGTTAAAGAGAGCAAAACTCTCAATGCTATACAAGTTAAAATTGATAACAATGTGAGGATGTTAGCTGAATTGCATGCTAGATGGGAAAGAGAGGATGAAATTGCTAGAAAGAATAATATTGCTAGAGTTTATACTATTACTACTTCTGAAAATGCTTCAAACTCAAGTGTTAACAAACCTCCTACCATTAATGGCAAGATAGTTGGTGTTGGTAATGTTTCCACTTCTATTGCAAAATGTCCTAAATTGCCTGATAACTCTGAAACTGTCCTTGATAAAGATGCTGAAATTTCTAGCAATAAGGAAGATAATAACTCCATTACTTTTGATAATAATGACTTTGATTTTGATGGTTGCAATATTTCTGAAGTAATTAAGTTCTTGCAAAAGCTAGCTAGAAGTCCTAATGCTAGTGCTATAAACATGGCTTTTACTAAACATATTACTAATGCTCTCATGCAAGTTAGGGAAGAAAATTAAAACATGAAGCTTCTATCCCTAGGAAGTTAGAAGATGGTTGGGAGCCCATCATTAAATGAAATTGAATGACTTTGATTGCAATGCTTTGTGTGACCTTGGTGCTAGTATTTCTGTTATGCCTAAAAGATTATATGATATGCTTGATTTAGCACCTTTGGAAAATTGTTACTTGGATGTTCACCTTGTGATTCTACTATTAAAAAACCTTTGGGAAGAATTGATGATGTTCTTATCATGGTTAACAACAATTATGTCCCCGTTGATTTTATTGTCTTGGATATTGAGTGCAATCCATCATGCCCTATTGTGCTGGGAAGACCTTTTCTTAGACTGTAGGTGCTATTATTGATATGAAAGAAGGGAATATAAAATATCAATTTCCTCTCAAGAAAGGTATGGAACACTTTCCTAGGAAGAAGATTAAGCCACCTTATGATTCTATTGTTCGAACAAATTACAATGTTGATGCTTCTTCACTTGGTAATACTTGATGCATGCTTTGTGCCTAGCTAAAAGGCGTTAAAGAAAAGCGCTTATGGGAGGCAACCCATTTTTTTTTCTGCAATTTTTCTTTTATTGAGTCAAGGAGTGTTTACTTCTGTAGCAACTCCTTTGTATCTTTATTTTCTCGCATTGTTGTGCCAAGAGTAGCCTCTAATGTTAAGATGATGCTTAATTTTGATTGCTGCGCAGAAACAGATTTTTGCTGTTCACTGTACGAAATTCCTAAAATCACCAGATTGTTAATTAAATCTGAAATTTTTGTGCGTAATCTTTATGAATGTCTGAAACTTTCATTAGTTCAGAGTTTTCGATCTGAGCGTCGTAAGTGCCTCGAAAAAATTCGTCTTTGCGGACTGTTCTGTTTTAGACAGATTATGCCTTTTTATTTTGCATTCTCTCTTTTACTAGTGTTGAGTGAAATTCTTTTTTGGGTGGAAGAGCTTCACATAACATCAGTGGCTGTAGCTAATGTTTAAAGTAACAAATCATATTGCGTCTTTATAGAACATGTGAATTTTTGATTATGCACTAACCCTCTAATGAGATCTACTTTGAGTTTGGTGTGACGGAAGTTTTCAAGGGTCAAGAGAGAAGGATGATATAATAGGATCAAGAAGAGTGAAGAGCTTAAGCTTGGGGAGGCTCCCATGGATCTCCCCAGCATATTTCAAGAAGACTCAAGCGTCTAAGCTTGGGGATGCCCAAGGCATCCCCTTCTTCATCGTCAAAATTATCAGGTCATCTCTAGTGAAACTATATTTTAATTCTTTCACATCATATGTGCTTTTCTTGGAGCGTCTGTGTGCTTTTATTTTCAGTATTGCACTTTTATTTTCAATAAAGCTTGACTGGACCCTAGCATTCTTGATTGGGAGAGAGACACGCTCCGCTTTTTCATGAGAATACTCCTATTCTTCACTTATATTTGTTGAGTATTCATATCTAGCGCTGTTCAGCTTTTAGCTCTTGTTTTCATGTATCTCTTGTCAGAGCTATTAGCTTTCTTTTGTAGAAAGTACTCTCTTGCTTCACTTATATTTGTTTGGAGAGTTGATGAAATAAATTGATTGGTGTTTGGTTGGTTCAGAAAATGTTGCATGTGGTAATTGGTATAAGGAAAAACTTGCTTAATCTTGTAGATCACTAAAATGGATAACTTGATGCTTGTCAATTGTTTTGAGTTAACAAGTAGATCATGATTAAATTGTGCATCACATGAGTTAAGCCTATTAGTGAAGAACTACCGTAAAGCTTGTTGAAAATTTGGTTTGCATCGGTGGTATCTCTAAGGTCTAGATATTTTCTAATAACAGGGTTTGGTTAACAAGGAAGACGGTATGAAGTCTTATAACGTTTGCAATATGTTTGTCATATAAAACTTGGTGTACGGGTTGATATTCTTGTTTGCTTACATAACCTTGCTAGCCTAAACTCTGTACTGAGAGGGAATGCTTCTCGTGCATCCAAATCCTTGAGCCAAAATCCATGCCATTTGTGTCCACCATAACTACCTATATGTGGTATTTCCTTGCCACTCCAAGTAAATTTTTCATGTGCTACCTTTAAATTATTCAAAATGTTATTATTCCCTTTTTGTGTCAATGTTTACTAGCTCATGAGGAATTAGTGTGGTTATTCTTTATTCTATTTGTCGATGGACTTTTACACCTGGACTAGTGGCATATACATCCGCTTATCCAATAACTTGCAAAAAGAGCTGGCAACGGGGTGCCCAGTCCCAATTAATTACAACTTTAACCAATTAATTCTCTTCACACTTTTGCCCTGATTCATCAGTAAGCAATGACAAACAGTGAAATACCTGAATGTGTGTAAACCAAAGAGAAAGAGGGATGATCTGCCTTGCTGGTAGAAATAACGTCCTTCATGGGAGCCGCTCTTAAAAGTCCGTTCGACAGGTAGAATACTGTTCTCACCCGCTACCATTCGTTGACAATTAACAAACACCTCTCAAAAATAGATACTCCTCCATGGTATGTGATTGATGGAAGGCACCCGAGGATTCGGTTAGCCATGGCTTGTGTTAGCAAGGTTGGGAGGAGTATCAAATATTTTATGCAATCTCTATATGCTTTCAAAAACCTAAAAGCTCTAGCACATGATTTAATCCCTGCTTCCCTCTGCGAAGGGCCTTTCTTTTACTTTTATGTTGAGTCAGTTTTCCTATTCTTTCTGTCTTCCACAAGCAAACACTAGTGTCAACTTTGTTACAACATGCGTTATATGCAATGTATTGGACTTGTTATACTACTTTGTGTTGACAATATCCATGAGATAAATATGTTGAAAGTTGAAGCAAATGCTGAAACTAAATTCTTCCTTTGTGTTGATTAAATACCTTTTATTAGAAACTATTGCTTTATGAGTTAACACTTATGCAAAACTGTTTGATGCTTGTCTCGAAAGTACTATTCATGAAAACGTTTAGCTTGTGTGATTCATTGTTTACTCATTATCTATTTGGTAGCAAATTATAGACCATTGACTTGGATCACTTCATTCATTTACATGTGCCTTGCAATATTATATGATCAAGATTATGATGTAGCATGTCACCTCAAAAATTATTTTGTTTTTATCGTTTACCTACTCGAGGACGAGTAGGAACTAAGCTTGGGGATGCTGATACGTCTCAAACGTATCTATAATTTTTGATGTTCCATGCTTGTTTTATACCAATTGCTACATGTTTTGCATCTACTTTATATCACTTTTATACATTTTTTGGGACTAACCTATTAACAAGATGCCGAAGTGCCAGTTCCTGTTTTCTGCTGTTTTTGTATTCCAGAAAAGCTAGTCTGGAAATATTCTCGGAATTGGACGAAACTACACGGGGGTGCCTATTTTTCCAGAACACGCCTGACGGAGCGAAGGAGCAAGAGGAGGGCCACCAGGAGGCCACACGCACCTAGGGCGCGGGCCCCCCTCTGCCGCGCCCTAGGGTGGTGTGGGCCCCTCGGGGGTCCGCAGCCGCCGCCCTTTCGCCTACTTATTCCCCCCGACGCGAAAACCCTAAGTACCTGAGCAAATATCCACGAAAAGTTCCAGAGACGCCGCCGTCGTCAACCCTAGCTCGGGAGGGTTCAGAACCTCTTCCCGGCACCCTGCCGGAGAGGGGAATCGTCACCGGAGGCTTCTACATCGCCATGCCTGCCTCCGGAGTGATGCGTGAGTAGTTCATCCTTGGACTACGGGTCCATAGCAGTAGCTAGATGGTTGTCTCTCCACTTTGTGCCATCATGTTTAGATCTTGTGAGCTGCCCTACATGATCAAGATCATATTATTGTAATGCTACATGTTGTGTTTGCTGGGATCCGATGAATATTGAATATATGTCAAGTTGATTATCAATCTATCTTATATGTTATTTAAGATCTTGCATGCTTTCCGTTACTCGTAGATGCTTTGGCCAAGTAGATGCTTGTAACTCCAAGAGAGAGTATTTATGCTAGATAGTGGGTTCATGTCTCCGTTTAACCTGGGACAGTGACAGAAAGTTCTAAGGTTGTGGATGTGCTGTTGCCACTAGGGATAACCTAACGATGCTATGTCCACGGGCATATGTGTTTGTTTACATTACGCACTTTACTTAATGCAATTATCCGTTGCTTGCAACTTAATACCAACGGGGGACTCGGATGACAACCCGGCGGTGGATTATTAGTCATAGATGCTGTTGGATAACGGTCTATGTATTATGTCGTAATGCCCAATTAAATATCATAGTAGTCAACATGTCATGTATATGCATTGTCATGCGCTCACTATTCGTCAATTGCCCAGCTGTAATTTGTTCACCCAACATGTTAGTTATCTTTTATGGAGAGACACCACTAGTGAACTGTGGACCCCGGTCCATTCTTTTACACTGATTAAACAACCACAAACTGCAAACTGTTCCTTTTTCATTCTCTGCAATTTAATACTCATTTTCCACACCATACGTTTAATCCTTTGTTTTCAGCAAGCCGGTGAGATTGACAACCTCACTGTTTCGTTGGGGCAAAGTAGTTTGATTGTGTTGTGTGCAGATTCCACGTTGGTGATCATGTTGCGCCGTGCGGCCACCAACAACCTTCTGAAGAGTTGCTGCTCCTACTGGTTCGATATCTTGGTTTCTTTCTGAGGGAAAACTTGCTGCTGAACTGCATCATACCTTCCTCTTGGGGTCTCCCAACGAGCGTGTGATTCACGCCATCAACCATTTTCAAATTCATGTCTTTTTTCGTGAACCATTTTTTAAATTCACGATCAATTTTTCGTTAACCATTTTCAAATTCACGAACATTTTTTCGTGAACCATTTTCAAATTCATGTCTTTTTTCGTGAACCATTTTTTAATTCGCGAATATTTTTTCGACCATTTTAAAATTCACGAACATTTTTTCATGAATCATTTTTAAATTCACTAACATTTTTTCGTGAACCATTTTTAAATTCACGATCAATTTTCGTTAACCATTTTCAAATTCACGAACATTTTTTCGTGAACCATTTTCAAATTCATGTCTTTTTTCGTGAACCATTTTTTAATTCGCGAATATTTTTTCGTGAACCATTTTAAAATTCACGAACATTTTTCGTGAACCATTTTTAAATTCACTAACATTTTTTCGTGAACCATTTTCAAATTCAAGAACATTTTTTGTGAATCATTTTCAAATTCATGTCTTTTTCGTGAACCATTTCAAATTCATGTACATTTTTGGATTTTTTTTTGAAAAAGTTTAATAGTTCATTTTAATAGTTCAACTTTCTGTTTCTTCCGTTTTGTTTTTCATATCCGTACTCTTTTTTTTCTTATAGTGTAATATGCCGTTCTTGAAGCAGCGGAGGATATGCAACGAAAAAACTCTAGCATTTTCTTCCAAACAGTAAAACAACATGATCGGTGAAGACTCACGTCTAAAGACTAATCTACGCTCCAGCTTTTTAAACATTCGCTCGCTCACCAGAACTCCAGAAGCGAGAACCAGTAAATTAGATAATGGGCCAAGCCCACGAACGCACATTGCGCGCGGGGTACGCGAAACCGCCCTAACCAGTGCTAAGAGCACTGAATAGGAGCTCCCTATATACTCCATATGACTAGTTTTTGCTCAAAATATTTAGGTATTCACTTGAATACCCTTGAATTGAACTGGCCCCGTCCCGTCAGATTATTGAGTCCCCCGATCAATCAGAAAAGATGGGCTCAAATATTTCGTTCATCCTTTATATGGGCCAGGCCCAATGTCAAAGTCGACGAATTTAATATTTTTGTTAGGTTCTACAGTAACAACGAGTCAGAGAAAAAAATACTACAAAACAAAAGCAACGATACATCCATCCAACAGCCGCGCATGCACATGTCAAAAGAAAAAAAAATCATCCACACATGCATCGTAGATAAACTAATAAAAAAGCCACGCATCACATTCTACACTGCACGATCGTAAATACAGATTCTGTTCCAATTTTACGCGGGCGCTAGGGTTGATGCCGACACACCACAACATTGTGCCACTCGCCGGCAGTCGAGGCGGGGCCGTGGCGAAGCTATCACTAGGAATAATCTCTGCGTCGTTGCATTTTAACTCGGGGCATGTACGGATCTTTCAGGTAATTCATAATTTATTTAAAATACATACTCCCTCCGTTCATAAATATAAGATGTTTTAGGTGGTACACATGTTGTCTATATCCACACTAAAATGAGTGAACATATACACAAAAATGTGTCCACATACATTTGTGTGCATGTGCATGTAGACAAAAGCTAAAACATCTTATATTAATAAACGGAGGGAGTATGTAATATTTTTATCTCTACCTGATATATAAAATACATATGTAATACTCACATACGTGCCCACGCCAAGAAAGATCTCGCGCTCGCCGACATTGACGGGGCCGCTGACCTACTCTTTCTCCACGAGCGATGGACGAACCGAGACCTTGCAGTACTATGCGGACATTGTCCGATACGGAGGGGCCACTGACTTATATTTCCTCCTCGCGCTCCTCAGCACTCGCGACGGGTGAACCGACTAGGCCTTATAACGCTATGTGGACGATGTCCATGACACTTGGACCGTTGGAGACCTTGCCCTCTCTCGTGTACTGCCTCTGCGTTTTTTATCATGGAGAAGCGCCAATAACCATCTCCTCCAGTGTGAAAGGAACTTCGTGTCGGGACTCAAGTGTGATGAGACGAGGATCAGTTCAATTGATCTAGCTACAATAATGTTATCTTGATTCCGTTGTTATTGTTGTTGCAACATTTTGTGTTCAGATAGTAATTGATGTCTTTATCTTAAACTTCTAAAGAATCGTTGTATAGAAAATATGTAAAAGGGTTAAAATTAAAGTGAAAACCAACATACTTATAATAGGTATATTTATAGCCGTTTCAACGCACGGGCATTCTGCTAGTATTTGAAAGGTGTGAGTATACTTCTTGACAAAAAAAACTGATTTCATATCTGTTTTATTAACCGAGAGAAGAGCACATGACGGTGTGAGACTGGATGTTAAGCCTGAATTCCTTTCCGTGATTTCACTTGGCACAAGAATATTTAGAGTTCAGACAGTACATTCCTACAACAAATTCAGATCAGATTCGAACAAAAATCCACATTCTTTCCAAATCACGCTAATTTTTAGGCGAATTAAGTCAAGTCAAACGTCGCGGACAAGGAGAAAAACGAAGATTCAGTTTCGAAGTTATTTTCCAAGAGGGGTACGTATACGTACACACTTTGTTTTTCACGGGGTGATAAACATACTATTGGGAAGGCAACATCGGTTAATTTTTTTTTTTTTCAAGGACTGGCAACCAAAGGTTGCAGTCATCGCATTAAGAGCGGAACAAGAGTTTAATTACAAGAGTTTTACGCCTGGCCTTGCCATCCGCGTTACAAAAAGCACTATGAACTACTCCTCATTCTCTCCCACTCTGCTTCTCGCAGCAGCCCACGTCTCCAGCTCCTCCCCTGTTTTTCTGATTAAGATGTTCAGTGTTGAGCTGCAGTCATTAAAGACCCTATCATTCCTTTCCAACCAGAGTCTTCTCATTCCTGCTATTAGAAAAGTTGCTACACTTCGCTTCCGGCGCTTGGGACATCCTGACAGTGTATGTCTACACCATTCTCTAACTGAAATCGATTGCGAGGGCGTTATATCAGCGTGGTTTCTGGCCTGACACAGACGGAACCAAAAGGTGCGGGCAAAGACACAATTCACCAGCAAATGATCCAAGGTTTCAGGCTCCTGATCACAGAGAACATAGTTTGCCGGTCCTTGCAGTCCGCGCTTAATAAGTCTATCCGCTGTCTAGCAGCGGTTTCTCATCACAAGCCAGCAACGTCGGTTAATGATTACGTATAATCCTCTTCTGGCATCTCGAGCGCTTCACCGATCGATTTGGGATTCGTTAGCAAGGTTCCGACGGACCGTGATGGTCACTCCCAGATTGGTGGCGGACCCGACGACCGCCTAAGCAAACTCGCCGATGGCGTGCTTGGCCACATCCTCTCCTTCCTCCCGGCCAAGGAGGTCGCACGCGCGGCCGTGCTCTCCGTCCGGTGGCGCGACGTGTTCACCAGCGTCCACACGGTTTCCCTCGAGCAGACGAAACAACGCGTCCCCGATTGCGGCGATGACCCATATCAACGCCACAAAATCATACCGGCTCCGACCTTCCCCAGCGGCGTCAGCGCCGCGCTCCTCGCTCGCCACCGCCGCCGCGGAACCACCGTCCCGATACGCGCCCTCCACGTGGTCTTCCGCAACTACTTCAACGGGAGCTCGTATGCCATGCAGCAGGCTGACCCAGAGCTCCACCTCGACTTGCGCCCCCGGAACCTCGGAGACGGCAAGATCTGCGGCCGCGGCTACTCCATCCGAAGCGCGGGCAATGGCTTACAACACGAGCATTTTTTTTTAGATAAAGGGTCTTTATACTTAAAAGATTTAAGCATTATACCCGGCCTCTGCATAGCTATCATGCACACAACCACCAGTTCACAAGTTCACAAGTACCCGAAACTGAAGTTAAAAAAGGCAAATTACATATCATAATGAGAAATTGTAAATCTGCCTAATGAGCTGGTAGGTCGATCCGGAGACTATGTTGCCATCCATGCCGGGAGAATAACTCCCTTGCCGCAGCCTCCAAACGTATCGCTACCTCCAAAAACAAGTCTCGATGCTCCACACGCTGCAGGGCCGACCATGCTCGTAGCGTTGCTGTACACCGATAGATAACTGCATAATAGAAGCATTCTTATCATTAAAAACCTTGTCATTTCTACATGGCCACAGCGACCAAATAACGGCAATCGCTCCCACCCTGCTGAAGAGTTTAAACCTAGGATCGACCCCTTATAACCAGTTGCCAAAAATGTTTGCAACTGTACGCAGGGGATGTAAGGTAGAACCTATCTGGATGGCTGACCATATAGACCTGGCGAACTCGCACTGAAAGAATAAGTGTGTAATTGTCTCATCGTGTTGACAGAAGACACACTTTTTTACTTCCATGCCAATTGCGTTTGGCAAGTTTATCTTTTGTAAAAATTACACCTCGACGGAGATACCACGCAAACATCTTAGTTTTTAGTGGGATCTTCATCTTCCAAATTTTGTTATTATCCTTAATATCGACTGGTACATCGTGTAAGATTAATGCTCTATATATAGAATCAACCGAGAATTTACCATTCTTCGTAAGATTCCATAGAAATTTATCTGGACCTTCCGACAGATGGATGGAATCCAATCGGATGACCAAAGCATTCCAGGATGCTTGTCTAATTCCAAATAAACTTCTCCTGAACGAAATATTTGGTGGGGAGGTTCCCAACTCCTTAGCGATCGTGTCGCTCTTTTTTCGTACAATAGCATACAGAGCCGATATTGTTCTCTAAGAGTGGATTGGCCTAGCCATTTATCCTCCCAGAAGCGAATTTCCGATCCATCCCTAATTGAGAAAGATCCTAGTGGGAAAAAGAACTTCTTCTTAGCCATAAGGCCTGCCCAGAAGTGTGAATCGCCAGGTTTCCAAAGAACCTGAGATACGGCTTGAGATCCCACATACTTTCTCCTAAGAAGAGTTTGCCAAACTCCATCTTCAGAAAGAAGCTTGAAGAGCCATTTACCCAGCAAGGCTCTGTTCTTGACCTCAAGGTCATGAACTCCGAGCCCTCCTTGGTCTTTAGGGCAGCAAACCACACTCCACTTAGTCAGCCGATATTTTTCTTCTCATAATCCCCTTACCAAAACAATCTAGACCGGAAATAATCCAATCGTTTTAAGACTCCTTTGGGTAATTGGAAGAATGAAATCATATACAATACCATGTTTGTTAGTACCGAGTTTATGAGAACCAATCTTCTAACCAGGGATAAGAGTTTGCCTTTCTAGCTATTTAAACGTAGTTGAAGTCTTTCCTCCACCTTTTTCCGTTCAGCATTTGTAAGTCTCCGATAATGAATCGGAATACCCAAATAGTTGACAGGAAATTGTCCTTGTTTGCAGCCGAAAAATTCAGCATACAAGGCGGCGTTTTCTTGAGCCTCGCCAAAGAAAAACAATTCACTTTTATGGAAATTAATCTTAAGACCTGAAAGTTGCTCGAAAGCCGACAAAATCAACTTTAAGTTACGAGCCTTTTCGATGTCATGTTCCATAAAAAAATCGTGTCATCGGCATATTGAAGAATCGATAAACCACCATCGACGAGATGTGGAATCACTCCTTCAATTTGGCCCTCAGATTTAGCGCGTTCGATCAAGATGGCCAACATATCAGCCACTATATTAAATAGTATTGGCGATAGCGGGTCAGCTTGTCTAAGGCCTTTTTTTGTTTGGAAGCATTTGCTAGTGTCATCATTGATTTTAATGGCTACACTTCCTCCCGAAACAAAGTTATTTATTAGCGCTCTCCACTCAGTAGAAAAACCTTTCATTCTGAGGGTCTGCCGAAGAAAAGACCAATTGACTTTATCATAAGCTTTCTCAAAATCAATTTTAAGAATTACCCCCATTCAACTTTTTCCTATGTAGTTCGTGAACTGTTTCATGTAGGATCGCAATCCCATCCAGGATGTTACGCCCTTGCATGAAAACTGTCTGAGTCGGACGAACCACATGATCCGCCACACTGTTCAATCGAATCGTGGCAACTTTGGTAAATATTTTAAAACTAACGTTAAGGAGGCATATAGGTCTGTATTGTTGAATCCTTTCTACCTCATTAACCTTAGGTACTAAATTATCTCACCAAAATTGAGACGAAATGTGGGACCTGGACTAGCTGTCCGAAATACCCGATTATGCTTAACACAACGATCCCGTGATCAGTCTGTCGTTGCACATAATCCGAATTGGATACCAAAGTTTACATCCATTACAGTACCGAATAAAAGTCTTACATAAATGGTCATTTAGACCAAGTTCTTACATAGGTGCCTTCATGGGCCAAACCAAAATATCAGCGGAAGCTACGGCGTAGTAGACATCATATTCTAACGACGACGACCCGACAGGCAGCTGACTTGTGGAGATCCTTAGTTTGCATAGAAGTCACCATACTCCTGCTCGGCGTAGTGCTCCTCCTCGTAGTCTGGCTAGGACAATAGCCAGGGGCGAAACCAATATGAGTACATTTGAATGTACTCGCAAACTACCCCAACATGAGTATGCACTAGTTTTACCATAACTTACAACTTTTGTTTGTTTAAAACATCTCTATATCTTTATTGAAAAAGGTAAGAAGAGTTTTATAATCACTTTTAAAGAAACCACCATTTTATCTGTTTCTCCAAAACCCTTCCTTTTTCCTGACCATGGCTCACCCTGGTCCATTTATTCCAACAACTCATACCACTCCATTTGGTATAGTTGCGTCACAAAACCACCATTTCAATTTCTTTTTTTGACTTAAAAGCTTTTCCAAAACTTGCACATGGTCAAAGTAGGGTCTCCCAACTGTCCATATCCGAGGACTCGGCTATTCGAATAGTTTTAACCCTCTGCAGAGGTAGCACGCTTTTATCCCACATCCATCCGGCAGCTCATCGTGTCCGCCACGTCTCGCCATACAGGGTGTATGCGAAGTAAGCCGCCGACCATAGCATGTCCTTTGCTCATGCTAGTATAGGATCCTACCGCTACGAAATTATCATCTTTTCCATCTACACCTAGTCCAGATTCCCCGTCGGGATACCTAAGTGTGAGGACTCGTAGTTCTGCCCGGCGAGCGAACCCTTCAATCCCCCATCCTCAGATGCCAGGACCCAGGTCAGGGGGTAGGTCGCCATGACCATCCCCTCATGGAACGAGGTCATCCTCGTTGTTGAGGAGTCCCATACTAATATGAGCAATTTATATGACTACGCCATTTTCCCATATGTGGTGGAGGTGGTCGCACAGGGTATCGGATGGTTGACGTAAGTACAAGGACACACTGTGCATTTTTCATAAACATCACCATTTTTCCACTTCTCCATTCCAACACCGACATCTCGGTAGTTCACAACCTCACAAGTAATTTCAAAGGAGTTTTGAATAAAACATAATTGTTTTTCCCATCCTATAATTTGATATAACTATTTTGTATTTCTACATAGGTGGCAAAATAATTTCCATATACTTTTGAAATGGGTTTTATAAATCTTGACTTGAGAGTAAAACATGTTATGAAAGTAGATGCATATGTTTGTAGTGCAAGCTCAAAGAATAGCGTGCCTTGCTTGGCAAAGTGATCTTGCTCTTGTTCTTCAATTTCAGCAAACTCTCCTTCCTCGATATATCCGACAACGTTCTCGTCTAATTAATAAATAAACAATGCAAACAATCACTAAGCTATACAAGCAATCATCTCAACACAACAATCATGAACATCACACATAGCTACTGCACACATCAAACCGCACAATTTGGTTTTCAAAAAGTTGAATTAAACATTATTTATTTAAGTCCAAATTATGGCAGCAACTAGTTATTCATGTTTAAATCCACAACTTGAGTTCTGTTGGCCACAAAAATACAAACTAAAATTCTATGGAAAGCTACTGATGTGTAGAAGACAACACAATTTGGTTTGGATCAATTGGAGTTGCCAAACTCCCTACACACTGGTTTGAATCCAGCCACTCAATAATCAAGTTTTTGCTACCATTTAAATTCTATTGTTCCAAAAATTAAACCCTTTTAGGGGTAACTAAACATGGATATATGTGAGCTAAAAAAATTAGTCCTAACTCATTTGGGTCAACCAATAAACATATTTGTTTGTTTTAGTCCAGAAGGGTTTATCTTAAAGTCAACAATTCATACTGCTTAATTAATTCTACCAAAATTAGGGAAGCTAATACAAGGCAGTACTAAGCTAGCAAAATTGGTTTGGAATTAATTGGACTAACAGATTACCAGAAACAAACAAGTTTAGATTTTAAACCTTCTGTAGTATTTTTAATAATACTTTTTAACTATTTATTTAAATGACATGAGACCAATTAGGTTGGTTAAAAAATTTCATAAACTTTCCAGAACAATTGAGTTTGATTTATTTGGATTTGTAAATCTCAAGTTATTGAATTTATAAAATGGGTCCAGTACTGATTTTCTCTGGAAATTTAAATTCGACAATGTGTTCAGTTTGGATAATGTTGAGAAATCTGACGGGCGGGGTCCACCCGTCAGTGACTCAGCGCACGCGGAAAAATAATAAAACCCTGACAAGCGGGGCCCGCTCGTCAGTCTCTCTCTCTCTCTTTTAACCGAAACGGTAAGCTACCGTTGGATCGAGATCCAACGGCTGCCGTGCGACGCAGCGACGGCGACCACAGAGGGGTGGCGCTGCGGCTCCGGCGGCGGCGCGGTGGACGGGCGGCTCACCTAGGGGGCTCGGGAGACGGCGGAGATGACGCAGAACGACGGCGGCGGCTCCGGGGGAACTCCTGGCTGAGTGGCGCGTGCTGGGACGGGCTGGTTTGGCGGCGGCGAGCTCCTTCTCCTCCACGGCCGTGCACGGGCTCCGGCGAGCTGGCTGCGTCGATCCTGTGCACGAAACGTCGCGAAAACATGGTGGGTGAGTGCGAGGTTAATGGTGAGGCAGTTGAGGGCCAGAGGGGGGAGAAGAGAGGCTAGCACGGTGGCGGCCGTGTCGTCGTCTACCTCGAGCACGACGGACCTGCAGGGGCTCGGGCAGCAGCTGCGGCTGCAGCTGAAGCTTGGCAGCAGCGGCTCCGCCCTCCTGGCGGTGTACGGGGGAGTGGGGAGAGCAAGGGAGGCAGTGGTGGTGTGGTTTGAGCACGGGGTGGGCAGGGGTATATAACGGCGAGCACGGGTCCATGGTGGACGCGGTGCGGGAGAGGTGCAGGGCGTGCAGGGGCGCGTCGTAGGGGTGGCTACAGCGATCGAGGTGCTCAGGGGTAGCCGTGGTGTGTGGCGGCGAGCTGGGCGTCGACAATTTTGGGACGGGGCTGGGAGCAAATGGACGGTGCGGCGTGCACCGGCACGGCCGTCTCGGGCGGGCGCGGCCATGGCGTGGCGCACGGCGGCAACGGGGGTCCCTCCTGGGCGAGATGTGAGAGCAGAGGAGCAAGCGGAGAGGCAAGGGCGAGAGGGGGGGCACGGGTTCGACGAACGCGGCATCGACACCACGACGGCACAGTGCCGACCATGGCGCGAGCTCACGGGCGGCTGCTCCCTTGCATCCTCCTCCTCCTTCCTGGCCCTTTTTTTCTCGAATTCGAGCGCGCCATTTGATCAGTGAGGTGCAGGGGGTCGATTGGAGGCTTCAATTTGAATAATTACTCACTAAATCGATCAATTGATCTCGGGTTTGGTTGATTTGGAAAGAACACAGAGCATGACTGCAAGGTGTTCGACGAAATTCCCCAATCAACTTTTAACTTTTATTTTCTGAATTTTATATTCATAATTTGCTTCACTTATTCAAATGTGGGTGGGTGGTGCTGTGGTGCAATTTATTTGACAAGTGCAACCTAGCACAATTTGTGATTTGAATTTAATAAAGATAGAAAATAGAATTTAAATTTAGGTTTTTAAATTAAATTTTTGAGAGGGAAAAGTTATAGGAACAAAAATGGGAGAGTTTATATAACCTCTCCTCTCAATTTTATTTGAAACCATTTTAGTTTCTCCCCTTGGAGAATTTGTGGGACACAAATGTCACTTTTATTTTTCTTGCTTTATTTGCTATTTCCATTCTTTTCTTTTCTTCTTGTTTTTATTTAGAGCAAACAACATACCACTAGCAAGAATTAAACCACACAAGCAACAAGGATTAATTACCACAAGCAACAATTGCAAACAACACATAATAATTAACAAAAGTTTTTGTTGGCTCTCATTTCTGGAACTAATAATACTTATATTAATTTTTGGGATGTTACACGAAACAACTCTAGTTGTCCATCATGAAGACACGCGAACAGTTGTAGTAAATCTGACTTGATAACATCCCAGAAGTTCTGGTATAACTCAGCCGGGAAGCCATCAGGTCCAGGTGCTGTATTATGTTTCATTTGGAAAACCGCCTTTCTCACTTCATCCTCTGAATAGGGGTTAGTAAGTAGGCTATTTTCCTCATCTGAAACCTGGGGTATATCCTCTGTTCGAGACTCATCCAATGTGAAGTTTCCTTCCTCTGGGGCTCCGAACAGGCCTTTATAGTAATTTTTAATATACGAGTTTAGTTGATCATGGCCCTCGATCGTTCCCTCCTCCTGGATCAGAGAATGAATACGCTTTTTCCTGTGTCTGCCATTGGCAATACTATGGAAATAGTGAGTGTTCGAATCTCCTTCTAGGATAAATTGGGCTTTGGATCTTTGATACCATTTTGACTCCTCCTCACACAGTAGTTTCGCTATCTGCTTATTCGATTGGCTCTTTAGCTCAATCTCTTGTGTGGATAACAGACGAACTTCTGCTAATGCCTCAAGGGCATCAATTATCGAGGATAGTCGTATCTTTTCTTTTTTAAGTAAACTAGTAGTATGACGAGCCCAACCAACGAGGTGTGTGCGTAAAGCACGAATCTTATTGTTCCACCTCTGGATCGGTGTGTCACCAGCAACCGGTCTTTCCCAAAAAAAAAATAACCATCTCATGGAAACCCTCACGATGCAACCACCCAAGTTCAAACTTGAAGCGTGGTTTACATGGTGGTCTAGGTACGCCAGAGGTCAAAAGAATGGGAGCATGGTCCGACAATCCCTCAATACGTTCGAGAGCCCGTACCGACACCAACGGGAACCGAGATTCCCAATCAGTATCCATCAGTACACGGTCTAACTTTTCGTATTACAACACGAGCATGCCAATACGCACGACGACAGTAGCGAGAACCAGGTGCCGCGTCATACCCTCCTGAGCACCGCCGCAGATGTCGGTATCTTCGACGACTGGGAGCCCGAGGGCGGACGATGGTACACTGTTCCACGAGGGGTCTTCTCCTACGCCGCGCTTCGCACTCTGTGTCTCGGGCCATGCAGGCTTAACCGGCCGGCCGACGCCACCAACCTGCCGTCCCTGGAGACCCTGCTCCTGTCCTAGGTCACAGACTCGGGAATGAAGATACGTCGGCTCATCTCCGGCTGCCCACGTCTCATCGACCTGACGCTTGAGGACTGTGACGGGATGAGGGTGCTCCCCGTCCTGGACAAGCGACTCCGCAGGTTGTCCTTACAGTGCTGCCACTAGCTGGCAAGCCTCGCCATGGACGCGTCGGAGTTGCGTTCCTTTGAGTACAGGGGCGCCGTACCCTCGGACCTGTTGTTCCTGAACATGCCCCAGGGTCCACGAAGCAACCTCTCGTCGTGTAAGGTCGATCTCTGCGGCGAGGAGCTCATGTCGGAAGTGGATCTCACCCGCCTCCTCGAATTCCTCCGCCAATTCGCATCAACGGAGCACCTGCACCTGACGTCCGCCCGCCTGGGCTCCGGCATCGGCAACCACACCCTCTCGAAACCGTTCCCGGCGTTCTCGAAGCTCCGCCACCTCGAACTCACCGGCTCCCTTCCACATGACGAGATACACACGGCACCGGCGCCGCGCAGCAGTGGCAAGGATCCTCCAGCACACTCCCAACCTGGAAGTGCTCATGTTGTTCTTCATGGCGCGGCCTCGCGACAACAGGGACTACATGTGGGGCCACGTCTACAAGGAGGAGGAGCTCGTCGACGCACACCACCTCAGGTAGGACCGTTGCACCGTCTTCCCCGACGCACCGCCAGCCCCCGTCCCTTGCCTGAGGGAGATCAACCTGGTGCACTACCAGGGCGGCAACGCGCAACGGATGTTGGCCAAGTTCCTACTCGGCAACGTCGCGCGGCTGGACGCGCAGTAATGTGGCTTCGCCGAGGGGCCGCTGTGGATCCAGAACAAGCTCATGGATGAGATCAGAGGGTGGGCGATGGGAAAGATAGAACCCGGGGAGATTATGTTCATGTGAGTGACTATATCCGCATCCATCCTACAGTGCTACAAGGAGCAACGGAGTAGTCGCGAGCAAAATTGCCAGCCTCGTGCACATCATTTCCTACGAGCTTCGGTACGAAACCTCGAAACAGGCTTTCGCCCCGCTTTATAAATAAAGCAACATGCCAAGCAAGTCCATACACAGTTACAAGCAGAAAGAACTAGACTAGTTTGCTGGGGCAGCAGCACAAGTAAGACCAAGAGCAAGAAGCTAGGGACGAAGGCGGGGGAGGGGGCTACAAAGAAGAGAGGGGGGAGAACAAAAGGCGAGCCCCTCCGGCGCTAGCTGGAAGAAGTAGAAGAGAGACGCCGAGCGGTATCCACAAGTCTATCGATCATGTCCTCTAGCCGCCCCTATCGTGCTGCCTAGACAGCGGAAGCCACTGCTTCAAGAAAGCCAGAAATTTAAACATCGAGTCAGAAACACGTCAAAAAAAGACCCGCTCAATCACCATCTTATTGCGAATCGTCCAAAGAGTCCAAGTCAACGCGGCAAACACCAACCAGAAGAGGCGTCGCCCCCCTCCAGTACGGTACGCGGCAAACATGTGCTTCGATACGAGAGCACATGTTTTTTCAGGAGTTGCTATTTAATGTGGAAATACGAGACTCTTTTTGGAGCTTTTCTTACCTCGATGATGCACCGATACTGACGAAATAGGCCGTAGCCCCGCTATATAATTATAGCAACCACCCGATACAACCAACAGTTTTGACATGTTGGGGCGGCAGCAAATATACACCCAAAGAGCACAAAAGAGAAGAAAAAAGGAGACATAGGCGGGTTGACTAAACGACGGCAACCCGGAACCGCTGCGCCCTCTCCAAAAAAAAGTACCACCATGCTCCTAGCACCGAATCGACGAGTACCAAGCAGCACCTTCAATGTCGGGGGGCTGCCCCCGGGTTGGGCATAGAGGTGGAAAGGAAACTCAAGCAGGTCACTCGAGCTGGATCTCTTCGACCGGATCGGTTGAGAGAGTCGGTTAGTACTCACTCTTGTTTAGGTGAAGGGAGACGCCAGAGGGGATCAGGCAAAGTCTAGCCGGATCAGAGGAAGAGGTCCGGCTCAACTTGCCGGGTTGCCTGGAAGAGATCCGGCTCAGCTAGCCGGGTTGCCTGGAAGAATCCGGCTTACCTGCGATGTCGGATAATGCACAAAGACCAAGTAATGTCAGTAAGTTCACGAGTCCTGCAGGCCTCCTGCCCGAGGCTCGGAAGACAGCCAGGTCGAGCCACGGGTTTTCCGGGTCACAAGGCCCTAGGCGCTGACTTGGCTAATTCGGGAAAGGGCGGTGGCCTAGGCTCTGATGGGCTACGCTGGCTTAAGCTCAAAGAGGAAAAGATAGACCTGCGTTGAACTGACGATGAGCTGGACTGAGTGACAGTAGCCAGGGCTTGTCCTGTTCCTCTTGTCCATGCCATTATCATCTCCGGCCAGGGGCAAAAAGGTAATCCGGTTAGTGTATAAGTAGACCAGCACATCCTCCAGTGCAAGAGAGACGAACCCAGAGCTCATTTTCCCCCCTTGGTAGCTTCTTCTTCATCGTGAGCTCTCACCATTGTTGCTTCATACAGCTCGAGGAGCGCACTGTACTTGTCACTATTGAGATATAAAGAGAGTAGGCTAGTGCTGCAGTAGGGGTGTTACCTCCACAAGAGGGCCCCGAAGCAGGGTACATCGTGGTGTGCTTTGTGTTCTTGGTTTCTTGTTCATGTTCTTGCGGTTTCTTGTGTGTTCTTGCTTGTGCACTTCTTGAGTGCATAAACCCTCCCCGGTTCCCCCAACGCACTTTCGGCCCCATCTTAGCCATACCTATGGCATCTGCCGTGATCCCACCACGACAGTTGGCGCCCACCGTGGGGCAGATTGAGGCGTTGGAGGGAGTTTACATCCGGACGGGCTCAGGCGAGCGTGTTCTTTCTGGTCTTATCGCCAAGATCGGCGAGTTCACCTTCGTCAGCGACAATGCAGGGTGTTTCGCCGGCAAGCCTTTCCCCGAGCATGGCTTCCTGATGATGCTCGGTAGCTTCGTCACCTATGTTGCTGTCGAGGCTGTTCGCGAGTACCCGGCGCAGGTGCTCGTGGCCGAGGACCCTCCTTCTTTCCGCGCAGCTCTCGGACAGCGTAGCGCTCGCCCCGGGAGTAGCGTGGAGGTGATGATGACCGGACAAGTGCTGGAGCAGGCAAAGGAGATGCCGGCAATAGCATGCCCGAGGAGCTGATCACGCCAACCGATCCGGTTGACAAGCCGACTCGGACGGCAAAGTTCCCAAAGGAGAAACCAGATCCGGTTGGTCCACTTGGCATGTCAAGTAGGGAGGCTCCCTTGAGGATGTCCTGGAAAAGTTAGCTCGGCCAGTGGCACCTGGGGCAAATGTAGAGCTTACTATAGCTCAGTTAGAGGCAGAGCGCCTGAGGTTGCAAAGAGAAGCCCGGTTGGTGGTAGAGTCTAGGCAAGCATTTGATAGAGATATGAGAGAATATAATGCTGCCAATGGTATTACCGATGGTTTCACTCCGGTAGCGCCTCACCCGCAAAGAAAGCAGATTTGCGTAACAGGGGTAAGGACCTCAATGACGAGTTAGCTAGAGCCGCAAGATCGAGCTCAGTAAGGCTACTAGTCATAGATCGGGTACAGGCAAGCCGGTGTATAGCTCCCCGGCCAAGAATCTTAGGGCTGCAGCGGCAGCGCGAGCCGAGTTGACCACATTAACCGGGGATGCTTGGCGCAAGCAGGCAGAAAGGGTCAATGAGCTGGTTGATGTGTGTAACCGGCAGAATGAGGCTTACCGGAAGCTAATCCGGATGCTGGTGGTTCTCGGGTAGTGGTGTCGGCTAAGGCGGTTAGCCAGAGTCCAAGGGGCAAGCGTCATCCCCGCATGTCGGAGCTGACCGGGCCCAAAGTGTGAATTCGGGCAAGAGCAAACAGCTGCAGGCCTATGATGCTGAGTATGCCGGCAAGCAGCTAGCTGCTCAAGGAAGAGGTGGCCAGAGCAGAAACAATGGCGGTCAAGGCAATCCGGGAGCCGGAAGGGGTAATTCGGCTGGCCGAGGTCAACCACCTCGTCCTCCCGGGCAGAATCAACCCCGGCAGGAGCAGCAAGTAATGGTGCAAGCGCAGCAGCAAGGTGGTGGCCAGGCGGGCTACCGCTATGATGATGGTAATTCGGCTATGGCGCGAGCCGGATACCAAACGTATGACAATGCACTTGCATCCAGACTGGGACCTCGGACGTTGGCTCCGGATGATCAGCGTCTCAGGTTGGATAGGATTTACCAGTCCGAGAGGCTGGAAGAGCAAGGCCCACCAGGTCCTCCGTGCTTTGGGCCTAGGATCATGAACGAGCCGAATGTGCCGTTGTTTCAGCTTGGCCGAATCACAAAGCCGTATAACGGCAGCACTAAGCCGCAGGATTGGCTGATAGACTATGTATCCTCGGTGCACATTGCGGGGGGCAATCGCCGATGGGCGGTCCGGTATCTCCCGCATATGTTGGAAGGGCCAGCCCGGATTTGGCTGAATAACTTACCAGAGGGTAGTATCAACTCTTGGATGGATTTGGAGCAGGCATTTTACAGCAACTTCTCCAGCACTTACAAGAGGCCAAACCGACCTCAGCTCTTGTCTGCGTGCAGGCAGGAAGAGCGGGAGACAGACCGAGAATTTTTGACTCGGTGGAGCAACATTCGCAATTCTTGTGAAGGTGTCGTGGAGGAGCAGGCCATTTCTTGGTTCGCGCAGGGTTGCCGACATGGCACCCCGCTTTGGCAGAAGCTCCAGAGGGATATGCCAAAGACCCTGCGGAAATGATCCGGATAGCAGATACATATGCTCTTGGCGATCCGACGCAGCCAGCGTTGGATGTGGTGGGAACAAGCAGGAGGCAACCGGTTAATAACCGAACTGGACCATTGAGGCCCAGTGACCGACATGAGTTCGGTTATAAAAGGAGAGATCCGGATTACAGATACGGCTCAGACCAGGTTGCTGCAGTAAATATGGATCATCCTGATAGCCAGAGACCAAAAAATGAGGGTCCAGCTTGGAGGCCGAATCAAGGTGCCTGGGCAAAGAAAGTGTGGGATGGACCGAGTCCACCTCTAACTTTTGAGGCAATGATAGATGGGCCTTGCCGTTATCACACAACAGACCCACGCAAGCCGGCCAATCATTCAACTCGGAATTGTAGCTGGCATCATCGCATCCAGGCGAAGGTCAGAGAGGGCCACCTCAGAGGGTGCTCCTAGACCGAATTTCAGGCCAAATACGCCTTTATCCGGAGCCAATGCAACCCCGGTGAACGAAGGAGCTCCAAGGCCGGCAGCCACAAAGCCGGTTAACCTGGTAAATATGGGAGGCAACAACAACAATGCTGGTCCGAGTCGGCAAGGTGGATACCCCGGAAATGATTACAAGGAAGCTCATCAAAGTTATGTGGTTTTTGTGACCGAGCCAACTGACAAGAAAAGTCAGCTGCGAAGGGCGAAGGAGGTGAATGCAGTCACACCAGCAGTACCAAAATACCTGAACTGGTCCGAGCAGGAGATCACTTGGAGCAGGGCTGATAATCCCAGGGTTATGCCAAGCCCAGGAAACTACGCACTGGTGGTGGATCCGACTTTGGTTGGACCAAAGATTAATGTGAAATTCACTCGAGTCTTGGTTGACAATGGCAGCGCTATAAACATCATGTATCGGGACACAATGGTCAAGTTGGGTTATTCGCCGAATCAGTTGCAGCAGAGCAGTTGTACCTTCCATGGTATAGTACCCGGGGTGTCTTGTTCCCCAATGGGTAAGATATGGGTAGATGTGCTATTTGGTACCAAGGACAATCACAGACTTGAGAGTCTCGAATTCGAGGTGGTAGACTTGGAGAGCCCATACCATGCTCTGCTCGGCAGGCCGGCATTAGCCAAGTTCATGATATCCACTCATGTTGCTACCTCAAATGAAGATGCCTGGCCCGAATGGTATCATCACCGTTGCGGGAGATTACAAGAAGGCCATACAGTGTGCCACGGTTGGTTCCACCTTAGCCGAGTCGTTGGTGATCCAAGCTGAGAAGAGCAAGATGCATGAAGTAGTGGCGATGGCGAAGTCAGCTCAGCTCGGCGTCTGGCCATGACCAATCCGGATGCAGGTGCAACATTTGAGGTGCCCAAGGAGACAAAGAGATCCCCATTGACCCGGAGAATCCGGAGCGCATGGCCATCATTGGTGCCGGTTGGGCGAGAAATAGGAAAGCGCGCTCTGTCACTTCCTCCGTGAGAATCGGGATATCTTTGCATGGTCGGCTAAGGACCTGCCTGGTGTTCCGAGGGAGTTGGCAGAGCACTCTTTATTTGTCAGGCCGGATGTGAAGCCGGTGAGGCAACCGACTCGGCGTCTTTCAGACGATCGAAGAAAAGTGGTGCTTGATGAGCTGGCTAAGCTACTTGCAGCCGGATTCATTATGGAGGTGTTGCATCCAGACTGGATATCCAATCCGGTTCTGGTAGAGAAGAAGAAGGACGAACCAGCGGTGGTCAAGGTGTGGCGTATGTGCATCGACTTCACCAACCTGAACAAGGCGTGCCCGAAGGATCCCTTTCCTTTACCTCGGATTGATCAAGTGATCGATTCTACTGCTGGGTGTGAGTTGTTGTCTTTTATTGATGCGTACTCTGGTTTTCACCAGATACCACTGAACCCCAAAGATCAAATAAAGACTGCTTTTATTACCCCGTATGGGGCGTATTGCTATCGTGTCATGTGTTTCGGTTTGAGAAATGCCGGTGCAACTTATCAGAGATGTATGCAGAAATGCTTACATCTCAAATGGGCAAAAATGTGCAAGTGTATGTCGATGATATTGTCATCAAAACTAAAGAAAAACGCACTCTCCTCGAGGATCTCGAGGAAACATTTGTGAACTTGAGAAAGTATCGGTTAAAATTGAATCCGGATAAATGCACCTTTGGTGTCCCGGCTGGAAAGTTGCTCGGTTTCCTTGTATCGAGCCGAGGTATTGAAGTGAATCCGGCTAAGATCCGAGCCATAGAAAACATGAAATTGCCTAAATGTCTAAAAGATGTACAAAAGTTCACCGGGTGTCTAGCCTCGCTGAGTCGGTTTGTGAGTCGGCTAGGAGAAAAAGCCTTACCCTTGTATCAATTGATGAAAAAGAGCACCGGGTTCACATGGACCCCGCAGGCAGACTCGGCTTTCAATGAATTAAAAAAGATGTTGTCCACTGCACCAATTCTGGCATCACCTTTGCCGAATGAGCCAATGCTACTTTACATTGCGGCCACTAACCGGGTCGTAAGTGTGGTGATAGTGGTAGAGCGAGAAGAGGAGGGTAAATCCGTGCAGAGACCGGTGTACTATTTAAGCGAGGTGATCTCAACCTCAAAGCAGAATTATCCTCACTACCAGAAGATGACATATGGTGTATACCTGGCGGCCAAGAAGTTGAAACATTACTTCCAGGAGCACCCGATCACCGTAGTATGCGAAGCTCCAATCTCGGAGATCATTGGGTGCAAAGATGCGACTGGCCGAGTTGCCAAATGGGCAATAGAAGTGTCTCCTTACACCCCGCATTATGAAGAAGAGATGCTATCAAGTCTCAGGCTTTACCGGATTTCCTTTGTGACTGGGCCGAGATGCAGTATGAGCCACCCAAGCCGGATTACAATTACTGGAAGTTGCACTTTGATGGCTCCAAAACCAAAATCGGACTGGTGCTGGGATAGTACTCACATCACCGAAGCAAGATCAGTTGCGATATGTGTTGCAGATTCATTTCTCAGCATCAAACAATGTGGCCGAATATGAGGCACTGATCCATGGGCTTAATGTGGCTAAGGACATCGGCATCCGCCGGATAGAATGTTTTGGTGATTCAGATTTAGTGGTGCAGCAATCTTCTGGAAATTGGGATGCCCTTGATGCCAATATGGCACTATATCGATTTCATGTCCAGAAAATTTCAGGATTTTTTGAAGGCTGCGAGTACAAGCACATACCCGGCTGGAGAACGAAGCTGCTGATATCCTGTCAAAACTGGGTCGTCTAGGGATGCAATCCCACCCGGGATATCCTTGAATCACCTAAGGATCCCTTCAATCAAACCTTCACCTGATTCCGAGTCAATTTTTATCCCAAAGCAAGAATCTGAAGCTGTTCCTATGAATGTTGATGTCGGGTACATTTGGGAAGACCCGGGGACTGCATGGCGAGACTCGGGGACTGCGCACCGAGACTCGGGAATGCTACCCAAATCTTAGGGAAGAGGGGAAGAGAGGAAGATGGTGCTAACCGAATCTTAGGGAATGGACAGAGACTGATAGAAGAGATAATGGCGGCCGAACCAGTGGAAATAGATGAGCACTTATTCCCTTTGCATCCAGTACCGGAATGGGCTGAAGAAATCATGAAGTTCATGTCGGAGGGGAGTTTGCCAAATGATGAAACCGAAGCTAGGCGAGTGCAGAGGAGGTCCAAGGGTTACACCATCATAAATAAGGAGTTATACAAAAGGAGTGCAACCGAGGTGCTACAACGTTGCGTGGAGCCAGCCGAGGGCAAGGAGATGCTCCTGGAGATACATCAAGGAGAATGTGGGCATCATTGCAGTACAAGAGCCCTGGTGGCTAAAGTATTCCGGCATGGGTTTTACTGGCCCACTGCTCATGCAGATGCAGAGGACATAGTCCGAAAATGTGAAGGATGCCAAAGGTTTGCCAAGCAGACACACCTACCCGCATCGGCGCTCAAAACAATTCCTATCACTTGGCCGTTTGCTGTGTGGTGTTTGGATATGGTGGGAGAATTCAAGCCGGCTAGGGGTAACATGACACATATGTTGGTGATGGTGGATAAGTTCACCAAGTGGATAGAGGTGAAACCGATCCGGAAAGTGGATGGTCATTCGGCTGTAACTTTCCTGAAAGAAATCATTTTGAGATACGGTTACCCCCATAGCATCATCTCGGATAATGGCACGAACTTTGCTGTGGGAGAGTTTGCCCGATTCTGCATGGATAAGGGGATCCGGTTAGACATAGCCTCAGTGGCACACCCAGAGTCCAATGGACAGGTGGAAAGATCAAATGCTTTGGTATTAGCTGGGATAAAAGCCCGGTTAATAGAACCTCTGGTAAAGACTCCGGGGTGCTGGATAGATGAGATACCATCAGTACTATGGGGTTTAAGGACCACGCCGAATCGGTCAACTGGCTATACGCCATTTTTTCTGGTATATGGGGCAGAAGCAGTGCTACCCACTGACATAGAATATGATGCACCAAGGGTGACAATGTATACCGAAACCGAGGCAAAAGAGCCCGGGAAGATGCAGTGGATCTGCTAGAGGAAGCAAGGAATTGGCCCTATCTCGGACAGCAGTATATCAGCAGGTCTCCGACGTTATCATAGTCGGAAATCAGCCCTCGAGTGTTTCATGAGGAGATCTAGTACTAAGGCTGGTGCAGCGCAGCAAAGGCCGACACAAGTTATCACCTCCATGGGAGGGACCATTCATTGTGAGCAAGGCTATGCACAATGACTCGTACTACCTTGTAGATGCACAGGAACCAAGGAAGGATGGCCTGGACAGACCCGGAGAAGAAACCAAGCGACCCTGGAATGTAGCTCTGCTTCGACCCTTTTACTCTTAAGGGGCGCAATGTATGTATCTCAGTTTATCATAAATGAAATTTCGGCAATCCGAGTCTGGACTCGGGGACTGCCTCGTCCTTATGCATGTGTTTTTTATTACTGTTTTGTCCATACCGTTCATGTGTCGGATTGTTTTGAACCTCGTCCCAAAATTCAAGTAATGTATGCTGTGTTGTTGATCTCGTGACTCGACTGACAAACACCAAAATGGTAGTCAAGAGCAGAGGTGGGAATATGGGAAACATGAAAATGGACTCGGGGACTCGGTCCAAAACCGATTCGGCACATGTCGTTTACTAACCCTGTTATTTCTTTTTTGTTTATGTTAGATGATTCTAAACCACAACTCGCATGTTTCAAGTATTGTATGCTATGATTCCTATCTTGTGACTCGACTGTCAAACACCTAAAAGGTAGACAAGAGCAAAGATTCGGCAAAAATAGTAAACAAGAAAACAGACTCGGGGACTCGGTTTAAGATGATCCAACATAAACCTTCCGGATCACATTAAGCAAAATAAAAGTAGTCTCGAAAACTTAAATTGTATATTACATCTGCTCCCGGCATACCGGGGATTTAATGATTTTCATTAAGATAGTTCAGGAAGAAGGAGCCAAAGTTGCAGGAGACTCGGTTGCAGGGATGAGCTCGGATGATGGAGGAACCTCGGGTGAAAGAGGACCCTCACTTGCAGGAATGACCTTGGACGGCGAGCTTGAAGGCTGGGCAGATTCGGAAACATCCGGGTCAGCTGAAGAAGTGGCGGTCTTGACTAAAGCTTGCTCTGTGGTCTTAGCCGAGTCAGTGGCTGGCATCTTGGATGTCTTGGCCGAGTCACAAGCTGCAGGTTGTTCGGCGGAGTTAGCCGAATCGCCAGATTCGTCCTCAGACTCGGCGTATTCGTCAAGGGAGGCATCATCCGATTCCTCTTCTTCAGATTCTTCCCCATCCGAGTAGACCGGAGCCTTCAGATCAAGATGCTTGGTGTTTGCAAATTCGGCCATAAAGTTGGCAGCTTCCTCGCGGATCTTGATCCGGTTTGGATCTGAAGCCCATGAAGAACCCTCGCGAAGGGAGCGCACTTTGGCAAGATCAATCAGCTCATACCAAGACATGATAAATAGCAAACCTGCGTCAGCACCAGCGCGGGCGGACGAAGATCTCCACTGCTTTAACCGGGTCTCTGCCTGATCCAGGTCTTTGATTAGCTCGTCCGCAGACCGGACTTGCCGAGCTTCAGGAAATAAGACTCGGTGAGCTTTGAGGCTTGCGTTGAACAGATCAATATGGGAATCCTTCAAAGGAGCAATCCGAGCTCTAAGTGCAGTAATATGATCTTCGATATCCCACGTCTCGCTAGGGGAGCTCCAGTTAACTTAGCTCTCTCAGCTCGGGCATCCCTCACAGCTTTGGCGGCTTGAAGCCGGATGCTGGTAAACTCTCCTACATTCAGATAAGCTAACACCGAGTTAAACGAGGTAACACGAAATGAGGTCGGATAAGAGCAGAGGAGGAAGAGGAATTCGGCAAACTTACGATCCATGTCTTCATTGAGGCTAGCAAGATCAGCAAGCCATTTCGCGCTGATCGCCTTGTGGGCAGCCAGATCATCTTTCGCCGCTTTAGCTTCGGCTTCAGCATCTGCAACGTGCGTTTGGATTTTCTTGTCCAATTCGGCCCGCTTCTCAATCCCGGCTTTGAAAGTATCTCGCTCCTTCTGGATCGAGTCTTTCTCCCTCTGCAGCGTGTCCCGGTCTTTCTTGACCTTCTCCTTCACTTTTTCAACCCGGTCAAGCTCCCGCAGGAGCCGAGTCACTTCTGACTTTTCCTCCGATAAAGCGCGCTTGTGCTCCTGATCTTTCTTTTTCATCTCCTCACCTTGCGCATCGAAGGAAGCTTGAAGGGCCTGGTGCTGCAGGACTAGCTGCTTAAAGAGCCGGCTGCGAGCAGTCGTGATTTCCTGAAAGAAAAAGGGTTAATGGCGTAAAAAGAATCTCGGGGACTGGAGGCCCGAGATTAATAAAAAAGAAAGTTGACCGAATCAATTGGAAAAGAGACTCGGGGACTGGGAGTCCCACGATTTTTTCAGCGAGACAAAACTTATGATCAAATGTTAGAGATTCAAGCCGAATGACTTTCTTACTCTGAGGAGTATCAGTCATTCGACCCGAATCTCGGGGACTGGGGATGTGTAGATTGATCATGGTGAAATAAAAGCAGGATTCGGCAAAGTTACCTCGAAGACCCGGTTAGCTTCAGTGACCGAGGCCTGCACAGAATGTAGAGATTGAAACATCCGGCTAGGACCAGCCGGATGTGGCGACGCTGAAGTGGTCGAGCCTTCGGCAAGGTCCGCAGCATTCCAAGCTTTAACAAATTGCTCTGCGGAGCCGAGGTTGTCGCCGCTCGGAGTGCGGAGATTCGGCAGAACCTGGCCACTAAGTCGGGCGCGAGTGATCACCTCAGAGAGTTGATCATGCACCCGAGTTGCTGATGGAGTGGCGGAAACAGGCTTGCTAGCAACCACCTGCTTATCCGAAATGGTTGGAGTTGTGCCAAAGGTAACCTGAGTCGGCTTAGGTAGAGGCGATGCGCCCGGGGTCTTGGCCGGATCTGGTTGTTTCGGTTGGTTCTGGGGTTGATCCTGGACGGTCTTCTTCTTCTCTGGGAAGGACGCTTGTTGTGTTTCCTGTTGCTGCTGTTTCTTCTTCTTTGCTGCTCTTGATTCAGCAGAGTTTGAGCCTTGGGGGTAGGGCGAGGATCCGGCTTAGTCAAAGACTTAGCCGAAGTCTTAGCTTTTTCCTTCTCCAACTCCTTCAGAGGGCGAGGCCAAGTTGAATCTCGGGTAGGACCCGAGATTTCCTCTTTCTCCAGGTCAATAACCGACTCTGGAACGAGAGTCGGCGGAGGAGTTTGGGCAGTTGTGGCACGCGCGGGAGAAGTGACGGCCTTTTCAGGAGACTGGTGCTCCATGGCCGTATCCAGTGGAGGAATGGGAGAAAGAATGGATGAATGAGTTTGCTCGGTGACAAGGACGTCACTACATAGAGTAAAGTAAAACAGTTAACTCGGATAAAGGTGACTCGGATAATAGAGGAAGAAAGCAAATGAAGTTGGCATTACCCCTTGGTGGTAGGCATGGCCTTAAGCCGATTCGGCTTGATGGCAGCTTTCTTAATTCTCTTGGCTGGAGGGGCATCTGATCCGGACGCGTCAGGGCGTTTCCGAGATGTCCCTTGAGCATCCGGTTTGGCTGGAACACAAGGTTGTGACCATGAAATCGGAATGGCATCAATAGGATCTAGGATCCAGCAATCATCATCTTCATCCTCGGAAAGGTTGTAAATAGTCGGTTGCTTACCCTTGCGGATGGGCTTGGCACGCGGAATTGGCAAATAATCGTCCGTATCCGCATCCTCTTCGCCCTCGCGCAGCGGGCTACGATCCGGTCCCCACACTTTGGTGGAGAGATCTCCATCTTCGGTGATTTGGCGGTCGAACAGCTGCAGTAGAGTCAAGGCGAATCTGGATTAGTCCGATGTCATTTTGATGAACTATGGATTGATTCGGAGAATGGTGAACTAACCTGTGGTGGAAGTGCATCTCGGTGGAACGGCTCCACGCCCCACTTCCACTTATCCGACATCTCGGTGTAGGCAATAGCGTTTACCCGTCTCTTGACGGAAGCTCTGGTGAGCTCATGTTTGCTGATCCGGGTAGGATCTAGCAGACCGCTCATATGGCAAATCTTGTGCTTACGTTGTTGAAGAGGACTGACCCGGCGACAGACGAAGGTTCGAAGGAGATCGTCCGAGAGCAGGCCCTTCTCCAGAAAATCCTCTAGAGTTTGGTGTATGACTTGAAGCTCCGCAAGAGTGTCAGCCGGATCGTATCTGAAGTTTAATTCGGCTGTGGGGGCTCGATCTTGAACTCGGGCAAGTTGAGGGCATCATGGCCTTCAACGCTCTTCACGTAGAAGAAGGACCTTTGCCATTTCTTACAAGTATCCAGGCCAGTGATTCGGGGAAAGATGGAGCCCGTCCTCGGGGTAATGCTGGACGAACCACAGGCGGTCATCACCTTCGGGTCACTACCCGGGATCGTATGTTTCCGGAGATGGAAGTACTTCGCCCAGGTTTCGACAGTCGGCCAGAGACCGAGATATCCCTCCATAAAGGAGGTAAAAGCAGACAGGGAAACAAAGGAGTTAGCCGGGAGGTGGTGAGGCTGCAGGCCGAAGAAGTCTAGGAATCTCCGGAAGAAGTCACTCGCCGGGAGTCCGAATCCGCGCTCGAAGTGCGCCAGAAATACAACACGTTCACCCGGTTGGATGACCGGTTCGAGTTCCTTCCCCGGTTTTCGGCATATAACGTTAGGTGTTATACGCCGGGTGCTCCGCAGCCATTCCAAGTCATCGTTGGTAACGTCGGAACCCTCCCAACTGCCGGGGGCAGCTTCGACATATCCGAATCAGTCCTGCAAAAGGTCGGACATAGCCGAGTTAGAAGATGTGGAATCTCAAATCTAGAACGAGTCGGATAATGGTGTAACCGAATCAGCTGTTAAGGGATTCGGTAAAGGCAATCCCGGATAGAGTTGTCTAGTTACTGCGGAGAAGTAATTCGGCTAGTAACTACAAACACCTTTCTGTGAAGATCTAGGGTTACGCAAGATCTACCGCAGCAGTAAAATAGAGAGGAAATCCCGAGTAAAAATACGGTGGAACTGCTCAAGCGGTGGCAGGCCAAACTAGGGAAATCTAGTGCAAAGCCTAGAAAGGAGATCTAGGGAATGCACTAAGGCGTGACAGTGAACTCGTGCGCGAATGAATCTGCAAGAAGCAGCGCAAGTTCCCAGCGGAATATGAACTCGCGCGAGGTCGCCATGGCCGGAAGAGGAGGAACTTACGGTTGTGATGCGACGAGGAAGAAGCGCGGTGGAGAAACGGCGGTGCAGGGCGCGATGTGCGGCTCCGGCGAGTTTTCTCCGGCGTTGTTGGTGTCTCCGGCGCGGCAAGGTCGTGAGGGTGAGGTCGCACCGGCGTCAATGGTGTAGATGGAGGTTTCGAAGTGGAAGTGCGGGGAAGAAGAGGAGGAATCCCGCACCCCTATATATAGCCGCTCGCTGGTAACGGGCGCACTACCGCGCGGTTTTCGGGGTGTGGCCGGATCAAGTGTGCACCGAAACTTTGCGGTCGCAGCTGTGGCCGTGTATTTCAAGCACATGGTGGGTCATAGAATTGGAAGCGGTTCTGTGGATCGGGTGTGCCGGTTAGCGAAGAAATCGAGGAGACGCGGTCATTTAGTCAAATGCACTCAAGTACCTGGTGGATCCGGATAATGTGCTATCAGTGGCATGTCAAATCAAAGACCCGGATTACGGGGCCTTTGTGCAGAGATTCTCTGCCAAGTGTCCCGGGAAATCCTGAGACAAGATTGTGCAGTATGGAATTCGGTTAATGGTGTTTGTTTTTTAAAACCTGCTACGGCCCTCCATCCGAGGCTGTAGGACCGCACCAGCTTCGGGGACTACTGTCGGGGGGCTGCCCCCGGGTAGGGCATAGAGGTGGAAAGGAAACTCAAGCCGGGTCACTCGAGCCGGATCTCTTCGACCGGATCGGTTGAGAGAGTCGGTTAGTACTCACTCTTGTTTTGGTGCAGGGAGACGCTAGAGGGGATCAGGCAAAGTCTAGCCGGATCAGAGGAAGAGGTCCGGCTCAACTAGCCGGGTTGCCTGGAAGAGATCCGGCTCAGCTAGCCGGGTTGCCTGGAAGAATCCGGCTTACCTGCGGTGTCGGATAATGCACAAAGACCAAGTAATGTCAGTAAGTTCACGAGTCCTACAGGCCTCCTGCCCGAGGCTCGGAAGACAGCCAGGTCGAGCCACGGGTTTTCCGGGTCACAAGGCCCTAGGCGCTGACTTGGCTAATTCGGGAAAGGGCGGTGGCCTAGGCTCTGATGGGCTACACTGGCTTAAGCTCAAAGAGGAAAAGATAGACCTGCCGTTGAACTGACGATGAGCTGGACTGAGTGACAGTAGCCAGGGCTTGTCCTGTTCCTCTTGTCCATGCCATTATCATCTCCGGCCAGGGGCAAAAAGGTAATCCGGTTAGTGTATAAGTAGACCAGCACATCCTCCAGTGCAAGAGAGACGAACCCGAGAGCTCATTTTCCCCCCTTGGTAGCTTCTTCTTCTTCTTCATCGTGAGCTCTCACCATTGTTGCTTCATACAGCTCGAGGAGCGCACTGTACTTGTCACTATTAAGATATAAAGAGAGTAGGCTAGTGCTGCAGTAGGGGTGTTACCTCCACAAGAGGGCCCCGAAGCAGGGTACATCGTGGTGTGCTTTGTGTTCTTGGTTTCTTGTTCATGTTCTTGCGGTTTCTTGTGTGTTCTTGCTTGTGCACTTCTTGAGTGCATAAACCCTCCCCGGTTCCCCCAACGCACTTTCGGCCCCATCTTAGCCATACCTATGGCATCTGCCGTGATCCCACCACGACATTCAAGAAGGAAAGCCATGCTGCTGCCCGGACCAACACTGGTCCTAGGGTTTCCCCTGGCACAGAGGAAAGCGGATGAAGGGTAGCCACGATGCCCTTCAGGAAGGAAAGGTGCCACCCAGAGCAGCACCGTGTCGTTGTCGGATAAGCCGACAAGGATTTCTCCCGAAACCCTATCCACAATCCCGGTCGATCCGTAGTACAGGAGCCCCGCGAGGACGGGCCTCGACACCACCAGACAAGCCGCCCACCACCATGCGCCAAAATGATTCTGAAGCCACCAACGCCGTCTCACCAAAGTGGCCGTCACGAGGACTGCAAGCCGAGGGTGGGGCGAAGTATGAACCGGGGTCAGCAGAACCACGGCCACGCGGGAGGGAACAACCTCCACCGTCAAGGATGGTAGTCGAACGGACGAGGCAGCAGAGCATACCAGTCCCCGTCAGGTCCGGCCGGGCCCAGCAGGCCCGTAAAGCCCCCACGGGGTACACCAGTCCTAATAGGGTCCGGCCGGGTCCGAGCTGGGCCCGTGAAGCTCGCCGCCAAGCTGCAACAAGAGTCGCCGTCACCACTGCCCCCTGCACCCTGCACCTCACCGACAGCTGCAGAACGCACCACGGAGCGGGGCGGCCCGCTCAGACCCAGATGGGGCCCGCTGGGCCCAGCCGCCCCAGCCTTGCTGCACGTCGTCGCTCACCTCTGCGCCGCCCCGCTGCAGAAGAGCATAGCTACCACAACGCACCCACCGGCCGAGGCCGGGCCACCGTCTCCTGGGTCGCACCGCCGCCAGAGTTAAGCCGCCCCACGCGGCCACCTTCAGACGCGGGTAATGGAAGGCCACCGCCGCCGGCACCTCCCGAGCCTCGCTCGGCGGCTCGCGCCGACGGTGGCGGAGGAGGAGAAGTAAGGCAGGGGAACGAGGAGAGGCCGGAGCAGAGGCCGCGCCGGCCGCCATGGGGGCGGCGCGGTCGCGGGAGGGGAGGCTAGACCTGCACACCAAAGACAGGGAGACCACTCCTCATGATGCACCAATACTCACCAAGTGTTCTGGTGTTTAGTTTGTGAATGTACGTTGCAGTATACATCTATGGAGTGCACCCAATGTTTCTGGTGCAACACTCGTCTGTTTCATATGTTGCACAATATATGTATGAAGTGTTGCACTCCCTTGTTTGAGTTGTTGTGACCCTTTTTTGGTTAGCTACCAATTTGGCAAGGGAAAGAGAGAGACGGTGGTCATGGCCTCGTGGGAGGGAGAAGCTCCAAGCAAGCATCAAGATTATGCACCCATGTAAGCATCAAGAACTACATCCATGCAAGCCAAAGGGCATGGAGAGAAAGAGCATGCAACGCCAGTGAGAAAGCGGGGATTTTTTTTCAACAGCGAAAACGGGTTGTTAAGCTAAGCTATCCTAGATAAACTAGTTGAATGCCCGTGCGTTGCCATGGGCTGTCTAATAAATCATCGTGGTGCATGTCGCATGTGTATATATAAAATGTACACAAATATTAAGTCGAGCTCCCTATCAAACGTGACGCTCCAGTTTTTCTCCCCCGTGTCACCTCCTCCTCACAGACCGTCTTTGCTCCAGCGTCCCAATAGAAGACATCCCTGGTTCCACCGTGCCAGATAGTCACCCCATGAATGTTGAGAAGGACGAGCTGGTCAACGGCGCCAGAAAAATGTCTTGATGGCGTGTTAACGGTAGTGTTTTATTACTTCCCAGCAACAGCACCAGAAGATCTGCTTATTGACCTTGACAACACACATTCGTTGGGAGACCCCAAGAGGAAGGTATGATGTAGTGCAGCAGCATTTTTCCCATGAAATATGACCAAGGTTTATCGAACCAGGAGGACACGGAGGTTCTTTAGAAGGTTGTCAGCGGCGCAACTGACGTGGAACCAGCACACAACACAAGCAAACTACTTTGCCCCAACGAAACAGAGAGGTTGTCAATCTCTCCAGCTTGCTGAAAACAAAGGATTAACGTATTGTGCGGAAAACAGTAATGAGTGCAGAAAGTAACAGAGAACAAATGATTGCAGTTGGTGGTTTTATCAGTATGAGGAAATGGACCGGGGTCCACAGTTCACTAGTGGTGTCTCTCCATAAGACCTAAACATGGAGGTACAAGGTGGAGAGGCAACCATCTAGCTACTGCTATGGACCCGTAGTCCAAGGATGAACTACTCACGCATCACTCCGGAGGCAGGCATGGTGGTGTAGAAGCCTCCCGTGAGGATCTCCCCTCCGGCAGGGTGCCGGGAAGAGCTTCAGAACCCTCCCGATCTAGGGTTGATGACGGCGGCGACGACGGAACTTTTCGTGGAATATGATCGGTGTTTCTTGGGTTTTCGGGAAATCGGGAATATATAGGCGAAAGGGCGGCGTCGGGAGGCAACCGAGGCGGCCACGCCAGGGGTGGGCGCCACCCCCTCCTAGGTCGCGCCCTAGGGTGGCGTGGCTGCCTCGTGGCCCCACTCCGACTCCCCTTCTGGCTTCTGGAGTCTTCCGATGAGATATTTGCACACGTTGATTTTCACCCAATTCCGAGAATATTTTGCGACTAGCCTTTCTGAAGGATAAAAACAGCAGAAAACAGGAACTGGCACTTCAGCATCTTGTTAATAGGTTAGTCCTAGAAAATGCATAAAAATGCTATGAAGTGTAAATAAAACATGTAGCAATTGGTATAATAACAACATGGAACATCAAAAATTATAGATACGTTTGAGACGTATCAAGCATCCCCAAGCTTAGTTCCTGCTCGTCCTCGAGTAGGTAAACGATAAAAACAACATAATTTTTGAAGTGACATGCTACCAACATAATCTTGAACAAATAGTAATGCAAAGCACATGAACTGAATGAAGTGATCTAATACGTCTCAAACGTATCTATAATTTTTGATGTTCCATGTTTGTTTTATACCAATTGCTACATGTTTTGCATCTACTTTATATCACTTTTATACATTTTTTGGGACTAACCTATTAACAAGATGCCGAAGTGTCAGTTCCTGTTTTCTGTTGTTTTTGTATTCCAGAAAAGCTAGTCTGGAAATATTCTCGGAATTGGACGAAACTACACGGGAGTCCCTATTTTACCAGAGCTCATCTGACGGACCAGAGAGGCGACGAAGAGGAGCCACGTGGGCCCCACACGTGGCCAGGGCGCGGGCCCCCCTCTGCCGCGCCCTGGGGTGGTGTGAGCCCCACGGGCCTTCCAGCCGCCGCCCTTTCGCCTACTTATTCCCCCCGACGCGAAAACCCTTAGTACCTGAGCAAATATCCACGAAAAGTTCCAGAGACGCCGCCGTCGTCAACCCTAGCTCGGGAGGGTTCAGAACCTCTTCCCGGCACCCTGCCGGAGAGGGGAATCGTCATCGGAGGCTTCTACATCGCCATGCCTGCCCCCGGAGTGATGCGTGAGTAGTTCATCCTTGGACTACGGGTCCATAGCAGTAGCTAGATGGTTGTCTCTCCACTTTGTGCCATCATGTTTAGATCTTGTGAGCTGCCCTACATGATCAAGATCATATTATTGTAATGCTACATGTTGTGTTTGCTGGGATCCGATGAATATTGAATATTATGTCAAGTTGATTATCAATCTATCTTATATGTTATTTAAGATCTTGCATGCTTTCCGTTACTCGTAGATGCTTTGGCCAAGTAGATGCTTGTAACTCCAAGAGAGAGTATTTATGCTAGATAGTGGGTTCATGTCTCCGTTTAACCTGGGACAGTGACAGAAAGTTCTAAGGTTGTGGATGTGTTGTTGCCACTAGGGATAACCTAACGATGCTATGTCCACGGACATATGTGTTTGTTTACATTACACACTTTACTTAATGCAATTATCCGTTGCTTGCAACTTAATACCAACGGGGGACTCGGATGACAACCCGGCGGTGGATTATTAGTCATAGATGCTGTTGGATAACGATCTATGTATTATGTCGTAATGCCCAATTAAATATCATAGTAGTCAACCTGTCATGTATATGCATTGTCATGCGCTCACTATTCGTCAATTGCCCAGCTGTAATTTGTTCACCCAACATGTTAGTTATCTTTTATGGAGAGACACCACTAGTGAACTGTGGACCCTGGTCCATTCTTTTACACTGATTAAACAACCACAAACTACAAACTGTTCCTATTTCATTCTCTGCAATTTAATACTCATTTTCCACATCATACGTTTAATCCTTTGTTTTCAGCAAGCCAGTGAGATTGACAACCTCACTATTTCGTTGGGGCAAAGTAGTTTGATTGTGTTGTGTGCAGATTCCACGTCAACAGTCTAGACTCCCTGCGACAGCTATTTTTCTGGCGCCGTTGACAACCTTCTGAAGAGTTGCTGCTCCTACTGGTTCGATAACCTTGGGTTCTTTCTGAGGGAAAACTTGCTGCTGACTACATCATACCTTCCTCTTGGGGTCTCCCAACGAACGTGTGTTTCACGTCATCAAGATCCAAGTCAATGGTCTATAGTTTGCTAACAAGTAAACAAGGAGTAAACAAAATGAATCATACAAGTGCAAACTTTCATGAATAATACTTTGGAGACAATGGAGCTATAAGAGTTTGCATAAAAGTTAGCTCACAAAGCAATAGATTCTAAATGAAAGTGTTTGACTAACACAAAGGAAGATTTAGTTTCAGCACTGGCTTCAACTTTAACATATTTATCTCATGGATATTTTCAAGGCAAAGTAATGCAATAAGTCAAACATATCATTATATAACAACTGTTGTACCAAAGTTGACACTAGTGTTTGCTTGTGGAGATAGAAAGAAGTAGGAAAACTGACTCAACAATAAAGTAAAAGAAACGCCCTTCGCAGAGGGAAGCAGGGATTAAATCATGTGCTAGAGTTTTTAAGTTTTTGAAAGCATATAGAGAGTATAAAAATATATTTTGAGAGGTGTGTGTTAGTGGTCAACGAATCAGTAAATTGACAATACTTTAAGTCACAAGTTAACCAGACCTTACAAGAGCGGCTCCCATGAAAGACGTTATTTCTACCAGCGGGTAGATCATCCCTCGTTCCCTTTTATTTACACACTTATGAACATTGCTTGACTGATTTCTCAGGGGCAAAAAGATGTGAAGAGAAAATGGTTAAAGTTGTAATTAATTGGGACTGGGCACCCCGTTGCCAGCTCTTTTTGCAAAATTATTGGATAAGCGGATGTATATGCCACTAGTCCAGGTGTAAAGTCTGATCAACAAGTGAAATAAAGACCATCTACCACATCCTCATGAGCTTGTAAACAGTGACACAAAAAGGAGTAGTAACAGTTTTGAATATTTTAAAGGTAGCATATGAAAAATTACTTGGAATGGCAGGAAAATACCACATAATAGGTAGTTATGGTGGACACAGATGGCATGGATTTTGGCTCAAGGGTTTTGGATGCACAAGCAGCATTCCCGCTTAGTACAGAGTTTAGGCTCGCAAGGTTATTTAAGCAAACACAGACTGTCAACCGGTACAACAAGAACTCATATAAAAAAACATGCTTGAAAATTACAAGACTCCACATTGTCTTCCTTGTTAACCAAAACCTTTCACTAGAAAATATCTAGACTTTGGAACTACCAATGATACAAATCAAATATCAACAAGCTTTATAGTAGTTCTTCACTAATAGCCTTTACTTACATGATGCACAAGTCTAAACATTACTTACTTGGTAACTCAAAACAATTGACAAGTATCAAATTACTCAAGACAGTGATCTACAAAACTTATGTAAGCATTTTATACCACTACCACATGCATAGCATTTTCTGTTCCAACCAAACACCAATCAACTTATTTGAACAACTCTCCAAACAAATATAAGTGAAGCAAGAGAGTACTTTCTTCAAAAGAAACTAATAGCTCTGACAAGAGATATATGAAAACAGAGAGCTAGAAGCTTTAGCAGTAGCTAGACAAGAATACTCAACAAATATAAGTGAAGAACAAGAGTATTCCAATGAAAAAGCGGAGCGTGTCTCTCTCCCAAACAAGAGTGCTAGGATCCAACAAGTATAGAGCAGCAAACAAAACAAAAACAAACTGAAAACAAAAGCACACTGACGCTCCAAGAAAAGTACATATAATGTGAAGAAATAAAAATATAGTCTCACTAGAGATGACCTGATAGTTTGTTGATGAAGAAGGGGATGCCTTGGGCATCCCGAAGCTTAGACGCTTGAGTCTTCTTGAATATATTGGGGAGATCCATCGGATCCCCAAGCTTAAGCTTTTCACTCTTCTTGATCTTATAATATCATCCTCCTCTCTTAACACTTGAAAACTTCCTTCACACCAAAACTCAACATTTTTCTCATTAGCGGGTTAGTGCATCAAAACAAATAATCTCACTTGGTTTTGTAAGGACACAAATTCATAAGCAATCATTTTCAAACATTAGCTACTGTTACTAGGCTTAAGTGATGCTCTTTCACCTTAAAAGAAACCACTCAACACTTGTAAAAGATAGAATGCAAAACAAAGACAGAATCTGTCAAAACCAGAACAGTCCGTAAAGATGATTTTTTCGAGACACTTACGTCGCTCAAATCGAAAAACTTTAGTCGTACGAAAGTTGCGTACATATCTCAGGAACACGCACAAAAATTGGCAGATTTTTTCAAATTTTTCTGATTTTCTACGGCGAGAAACGGCGGCGTTCCAGAAATCTGTTCCTGTGCAGTAATCCAAATATAGGTACCATCTTGTCATAAGAGACTTTTCTTGGCACAAAAAACAGCAAATAAAAGATACAAAGGAGTTTTTACAGAAGTAAACATGCTCCTTGACACAAAAAAACAAAAAAACAGAAAGTAAAAACAATGGGTTGCCTCCCATAAGCGCTTCTCTTTAATGCCTTTTAGCTAGGCATGAAACATGAATCAAGTATTGTCAAGACCAAAAACATCAACATTATAACTTGCCCTAACAATAGTATCAAAAGGGTGTTTCATCCTTCTTCTAGGGAAGTGTTCCATACCTTTCCTGAGTGGGAATTGAAATTTATATTCCCCTCTTTCATATCAATAACAGCACCAACAGTTCTAAGAAAAGGTCTTCCCAACACAATAGGACAAGAAGGATTGCATTCAATATCCAAAACCACAAAATCAACAGGGACAAGGTTATTGTTAACCATAATAAGAACATTATCAACTCTCCCCAAAGGTTTCTTCATAGAAGAATCAGCAAAGTGAACATCCAAATAACATTTTTCCAAAGGTGCAAGATCAAGGATATCATAAAGCTTTTTAGGCATAACAGAAATACTAGCACCAAGATCACACAAAGCATTGCAATCAAAATCATTCACTTTCATTTTAATGATGGGCTCCCAACCATCATCTAACTTCCTAGGGATAGAAGCTTCACGTTTTAATTTCTCTTCCCTAGCATGCATGAGAGCATTGATGATATGTTTAGTAAAAGCCATATTTATTTCACTAGCCTTAGGACTCTTAGCTAGCTTTTGCAAGAACATAATGACTTCAGTTATATTACAACCATCAAAATCAAAATTATTATCATCAAAGGTAATGGAACCATTATCTCCTACACTCCTAAAAATTTCAGCACTTTTATCAGGAGCAATTTTAGTGCTATCAGGCAGTTTAAAGCTTTTTGCAGCAGAAGTGGAGACATTTCCAACACCAATTATCTTTCCATTAACAGTAGGAGGTTTACTAGCACTTGAGGTATCAACATTTTCAGTAGTAAAAATAGTGCAAACTCTAGCCACACTATTCTGTTTAGCAATTTCAGCTTCTTTTTCCTCTCTTTCCCATCTATCATGCAACTCAGCTAGCATTCTTATATTGTTATCAATTTTAACTTGTATAGCATTGAGAGTTTTGCTCTCTTTAACATCATGAGGCAGCACCTTTATTTTTAAGAAATCAACATCATGAACAAGACTATCAACCTTAGCAGCAAGAATATCAATTTTTCCTAGCTTTTCCTCAACAGTTTTATTGAAAGTAGTTTGTGTGCTAATAAAATCCTTAAGCATAACTTCAAGATCAGAGGGCACACTCTTATTGTTGTTGTAGGAATTACCATAAGAATTACCATAAGCATTGCTACCATTAGAAGGATATGGCCTATAGTTGCTATTACCAAAATTATTCCTGTAGGCATTGTTGTTGAAGTTATTATTTTTAATGAAGTTCACATCAACATTCCCTTCTTGTGCAACCAATGAAGCTAAAGGAACATTATTTGGATCAATAGTAGCATGACCATTCGAAAGCATAGACATAATGGCATCAACCTTATCATTCAAAGAGGAGATCTCCTCAACAGAATTTACCTTCTTACCTGTTGGAGTTCTTTCGGTGTGCCATTCAGAATAGTTTACCATCATATCATCAAGAAGCTTTGTTGCAGCACCCAAAGTGATGGACATAAAGGTCCCTCCAGCAGCTGAATCCAATAAATTCCTTGAAGAAAAATTCAATCCTGCATAAAAGGTTTGAATAATCATCCAAGTAGTCAGTCCATGAGTGGGACAATTCTTAACCAATGATTTCATTCTTTCCCAAGCTTGGGCAACATGCTCATTATCAAATTGCTTAAAGTTCATAATGCCACTTCTCAAAGATATGATTTTAGCAGGAGGATAATATTTTCCAATGAAAGCATCTTTACACTTAGTCCAAGAATCAATACTATTTCTAGGCAAAGATAGCAACCATTCTTTAGCTCTTCCTCTCAAGGAGAAAGGAAATAATTTCAGTTTAATAATATCACCCTCTACCTCTTTATACTTTTGCATATCACATAGCTCAACAAAATTATTAAGGTGAGCAGCAGCATCATCAGTACTAACACCAGAAAATTGCTCTTTCATAACAAGATTTAACAGTGCAGGTTTAATTTCATAGAACTCTGCTGTGGTAGCAGGAGGAGCAATAGGTGTGCATATGAAATCATTGTTGTTTGTGCTAGTGAAGTCACACAACTTAGTGTTTTCAGGATTACTCATTTTAGCAAAATTAAAACAGAACAAGAAAATAACAAACCGAAATAAACTAAATGCAGGATTTTTTTTGTGTTTTTGGGTTTTAACAGCAAACAAGATAAAATAAAATAAACTAAGCAAGACAAAAACAAAGTAATGAGATTGGAAGTGTGAGACTCCCCTATCTGGAGATTCCAGTGTCCCCGGCAACGGCGCCAGAAAAATGTCTTGATGGCGTGTTAACGGTAGAGTGTTTTATTACTTCCCAGCAACAGCACCAGAAGATCTGCTTGTTGACCGTGACAACACACGTTCGTTGGGAGACCCCAAGAGGAAGGTATGATGTAGTGCAGCAGCAGTTTTCCCTTGAAATATGACCAAGGTTTATCGAACCAGGAGGACACGGAGGTTCTTCAGAAGGTTGTCAGCGGCGCAACTGACGTGGAACCTGCACACAACACAAGCAAACTACTTTGCCCCAACGAAACAGAGAGGTTGTCAATCTCTCCGGCTTGCTGAAAACAAAGGATTAAACGTATTGTGTGGAAAACAGTAATGAGTGCAGAAAGTAACAGAGAACAAATGATTGCAGTTGGTGGTTTTATCAGTATGAGGAAATGGACCGGGGTCCACAGTTCACTAGTGGTGTCTCTCCATAAAAGATAACTAACATGTTGGGTAAACAAATTACAGCTGGGCAATTGACAAATAATGAGCGCATGACAATGCAATATATGACAAGATGATTATTATGAGATTTAATTGGGCATTACAACAAAGTACATAGACTTGCTATCCAACGCATCTATGCCTAAATAATCCACCTTCCGGTTAGCATCCGCACCCCTTCCGGTATTGAGTTGTAAACAACAGATTATTGCATGAAGTAAAGTGTGTAATGTAAACAATGCAAATGACACGTAGACAATGCATCATTGTTTTATCACTAGTGGCAACAACACATCCACAACCATAGTCGTTTCTGTGATAATCCCCAAGAACAAGGAATCACTGTAGCACAATTCGATAAGTATTTGAGTGTCGAACCCACGAGGAGCTGAAGGTAAACTATCTATTCTCTAAATCCCTATAACCCTCTTATATGGCCGTTTGTGCAAAGCAATAAGTTTAAATATGAAAGGAACTAACTAATGAAAGCAAGTGATGTGGAATGGGCTTATCTAGTAACAAGTTTCTCAATCAAGTTTCAAACGCAAGTTTCTTAGAGCAAGTTTCTCAAAGTAGCAAGTAGCAAATATCTCAAGTAGCAAATATCTCAAGGGAGCAAATGTTCTAGCAATTGTTATTTCATTCGTGTGGTTGTCACAATTAGTGAAGCACATGTTTCAGTCTTAATTGTTTCTTCTAGGAAGGAGCCATAAATAGGTGTAGCCAAGTAAATAAACTAAAACCTCTTATGATGGATCTCATGGCCAAGTAAATGAGCACACAAGAATTATTAAGACATAAAAGTCCCACCATAGCCTTAAGTTCTAAGGTCCCCTATATATATCCCCCAATAAAGTAACTTCATGACTCGGTCTCAGGTTTACATGTCCTCCCAAGTCTCCCTCACTCCATTACATTACCGGTGATCACCTTACATGCATTCCCCAACATATGTGTGCACTCATATATTGTATATAAAGACAATCATAAAAGATAACAAAACTTGTATGCAACCAATCAACGAACTATTTCACTATTGCCATGAACAAATCACTTCTCAAACATAGATGGGGAGACACAATAGATCAAGAGAATAGTATATTGCATCATATATCATGTTTGCCAAGAGTTTACAGTGGAGAGATGGAGATGATCTTGCTGTAGATGTTGATGATGAACACGCCGGAGGGGGGGTGGAGCCTTCTGACTCTCTGTTTCGTGGTTTTGTGTTTCTCCGCCGCCGCCTCCCGAAACTCCCCGGGGGACTATTTTTATAGCCGGTTTTAGGTCAAGACGAATCCACGGAGACGAAAACGGACGACATCGGAGCCACGAGGGGGAAAAGAGGGGTCCTCACGCGGCCAGGGAATCTGACCGCGTGGGGCCCTCTAGTTTCCAGCTGGTTGGGCTTCTGGTCTTCATTTTCAGCCCATTGCGTTCGTCTCGAAAATTCTGAACCGTGCTCTTTGGCCTTGCCCTTTTTGGAGTCCCGAAGCTCCCGGAAAGCCCGAAACACTAAAAAAGACGTTTTCTGGAAAACAGAGTTAGAACCAAAAAGAGGGGGGATTGTTTAGAAAATCCCCGAAATCATTATAAAACCTGAATATAACATCATATAAGTTGTAAATATGTAGGAATATCTAATAATAACATGCAAAGTTCATGTATGCATTTTACATGCATCATTCTGTCATCTCGAGCCCAGATTACTGGAGGCATGAACCCACTATCTAGCATAAATACTCCCTATTGGATTTGCAAGCATCTACTTGACCAAAGCATCTACTAGCAACAGAGAGCATGAAAGATCATAAACAACATAAATAGATAGATTGATAAACAACTTGCTCATAGTATCAATATTCACCGGATCCCAGCAAACACAACATGTAGCATTAGAATAAGATGATCTTGATCATGTTAGGCAGCTCACAAGATCTAAACATGGAGGTACAAGGTGGAGAGACAACCATCTAGCTACTGCTATGGACCCGTAGTCCAAGGATTAACTACTCACAAATCACTCCGGAGCTAGGCATGGCGGTGTAGAAGCCTCCGGTGAGGATCTCCCCTTCGACAGGGTGCCGGAAGAGATTTAGAACCCTCCCGATCTAGGGTTGACGACGGCGGCGGCGACGGAACTTTTCGTGGAATATGATCGGTGTTTTTTGGGTTTTCGGGACATCGGGAATATATAGGCGAAAGGGCGGCGTCGGGAGGCAAACGAGGCGGCCACGCCAGGGGTGGGCGCCACCCCCTCCTAGGCCGCGCCTAGGGTGGCGTGGCTGCCTCGTGGACCCACTCCGTCTCCCCTTCTGGCTTCTGGAGTCTTCCGATGAGATATTTGCACACGTTGATTTTTGTCCAATTCCGAGAATATTTTGCGACTAGCCTTTCTGAAGGAGAAAAACAGCAGAAAACAGGAACTGGCACTTCGGCATTTTGTTAATAGGTTAGTCCCAGAGAAATGCGTAAAAATGCTATGAAGTGTAAATAAAACATGTAGCAATTGGTATAATAACAGCATGGAACATTAAAAATTATAGATACGTTTGAGACGTATCAAGGGGGCTAGGTTGGATTTCTCAGGGGCGGTTGCGGATATCATGTTAGGTGGTTGGGAAGCTCGGCGGTGCTGGCCATGTTGACCGTTTAATATCGTGGCGTTTTGGATCCGTTGGTTGGCACGTGTAGTACGGCGCCTAGGAAAGAAAAAATGCGACGAAAAAAACCAATGACGCAGTAGGACAATTTAATGTTTGTGCAGTTAAACTTTTTTCTTTTGGTAATGGAAGTGATGGTTCAAGATTTTTTCTTTAACCGCACAGTCTGACAATGTTCGTGCGGTCATGTTTTTCTTCCTTTATTCCATGGAGCAATCTTTTTTTGGTCCGGATTATTTTACCGATAATAATGCGACGTAGGCGTGCAGGTTTCTTTACCGATCGCGTTTATGTGCGTGTTTACCGTAGCAATGCAAGGGTAAAATTGGAAATTTAAAAAACATACCATACCATCAACTGAATCCATATTATATAGTAGAGATTATGATGCAAATAAACTCTTGAGTAAATGCCCCTAGACTATAATTTTGTGAGATTCTAACTTGTGCTGTGTAGTTTTCTACTTTGTTTATTACTATAGATTTGTGCAAGAAAATATTTTATGAATAACACCAAATATTATATAATATAATATTATAATATAATAAAGTGGCATCGGTACCCGAGACACATGTGGAATAAGGGCCTCAAACTATACATTGTACTCACTTTTTTGTTAGGGAAAACAATGGACTTTATTATGTAGGTAATAACATTTTTATAGTCGATTCCGATAAGTGCGGCCATGCAGGGAGGCATTGCCTCGCTAAACACCCATTTGACTCAAGCGTACCAAATAAAAAATCTATATGTCACACCCTTTACTCGCCCCTTCCGCACCTTCTCGGACGTCAGTTCATGCAGATACATTATCATGTCCTTAATTTGTTGGATAACCTTAATTTGTTGGATAAGGTGCCAATTAGCAAAGAGATCGGGTGACCCATCACTGATGGTGTTGACATCTACAACGAACACATCCACTTATACACTCAAAGTCAGGGGATATGCACCGTGATGATATCTACTACACGCTTATATTCTTATAGACTTGTTGGGTCTCCAAGCACAGAGCTTTGTATGACAGCAGCAAGTTTTTCTTAAGTGAATGACCAAAAATTTATCGAACACAGGGACTTGCAGGATGAATGTATCCCTCTCGAACAATCCTGCAACTAACATACAAGAATTCTATTGTGTCCCCAACACACCTATTACAATGGTTAATTGTATAGGAGCACTCGTTCGGCCAAGAGATGGTAAAAGGCAAGTAATATTGATGATAAAGCAAGTATTTGTAATCTGAAATAAAAATGGCAGCAAGGTAACAAGTGATAAAAGTGACTAAAAAGGTATATCAATGTTTGAAACAAGTCCTAGGGATCATACTTTCACTAGTGACTAACTCTTAACATCATTAACATAATTAAACAAATGATAAAGCCCTCTGAAAGCATGCATGGTAATCGTTACTCCGAGTTTACTCAGCTATGGATCGAAACAGGATGAGAATTGCGTAGGGCTACAAAAGCACGCCTTAAAGTTCATACTCATCTATGGATAACCCCACCCTGTCACAATGAGCATCCAAAGATCGTACTAACAAACACCATAAACATCTCTTGAATAATGTCTTTCCCATATATCCATTGTCACTCTCATATTATAAGGAAATCGTACTAAACACAATCATCAAGAAACTTCATGATTCCATTATTAAATCCAACAAAGAAGGACATACTCATGATAAATATCCCTCTAATCGCTTATTCATAGTCTCCCCATTGTCACCACGGGCTCCAGAAATTATACTAGATATCATCAAGTGAGCAACATCATATCCATTACATAAAGGGAATAGTGGGGCGAACATCATATGATTCAACTATATTAACAAAACTCATGATCACAATCACGATCACACCATGGGAGAGATAAATAACCACATAGCTACAGGTACAAGCCCTCAGCCCCAAAGTGGGACTACTCCCGTGTCTCCCCCGAGGCTCCCAGGCGAGTAGCCCACGTGGGTGCTACAGGGCCTGCATCTGGCACCCGTCTGGGCCCTCGGGTGGCCCCTTGCGCCGCCCTTTGGTCTCGTGTGTGTTCCCTCCGATAAAAAAATCTCTGTACTGGTCCAATTTCGAGAATATTTTCTTACTAGCTTTTCTTAAATACAAAAACAGTAGACAACTGGAACTGGCACTGGGCATCTTTTTAATAGGTTAGTTCATGAAAATGCCACAAAATGATATTAAATCATTATATAAGTATGTAACAATGATATAAAAGTAGCATGAAACAATCAAAAATTATAGATACGTTTTGGATGTATCACACCGCAAACTTCAGTGGGTGGCCATCGGACAACACGATACGCAAGACATTTGCCCTTTTTAAACTAGACGCCCACTCGCCCGGAAGGAACCCAGCCAGGGCTCGTGACGAGGATTGGTTGCGGTAGATTGATTTTTTTTCGTTCCTAACTCGGTTGTCGATCAACGAGCCAAACTCGGGGTAATGGAGTTACCGATCAACGGAAGCAGGGACAAAGAGAGAGGATAATCATACATTGAATTGATGGTACGATTGATTGATTTGTGTGGTTAAACTATAATCGGTCATCACACTTACATTATGTAGTGCGGCTGAACTTCCCATGTGAGTCATGGTCTACTGTATACATTTTTACGAACCGGCTCCTTCCAGGTGACCGTGGGCACGGTTTACTGCCACGTCGTGAGCTGGTCAAACCTGGGCCCACCACTTGGCCTTATCTCTCCACCCTACCGCTTCTCTTTCCACGTGTGGCTCAATCGAGTTTTCTTCATCCTCGCTTTTCTTCTTCCTAGAGCCACCGTACCCTGAAGAAACAGACCAACATGCAAAGATGAGAGGGAGAAGAGGCCACCTCGCCAGAGCCGGTGACACCGCGGTTGGCCGCGGTGGAGACGGTGACGGCAAGCCTGAACCTTGCCGGAAGCGACACACGACGCGATAGCGGCGGCGCCAGCGGAGGCGAGGAAGAAACTTAATCGTAGGGGGTTCAGTTTGCTGGCGCCGGTGATGGACGTAGTGGTGGAGTTTAGAGGGATGGTCGGGGTGACGGCAGACCGGCGAAGGGAGAGATTGGGGCAGGTGGGGTGGCGAGGCACCGCGCCGGCCACGAGCGGGGAGGCTGGCGGTTCGGCCGGTGCCGGCGGCGGGGGAGATGAAGGTAGTCGTGGCTGAATCCGGTGGTGGTGGCGGCGCTCTCCTTCGCTCTCCTCTCTGGTGGTGCGGTGACGGTGCTTCAATCTCCCTCCTTTCCAGTGCGTACAAGTCTCCTCCCCCATCCGCTCCGTTCCGACAGGCACTGTCGGAAAATCGACCGGGGGCACGGGTTACCGAAGCTAGCCCTGCCCCATTTTTTAATATAGGTACAACTTATACTCTACGCTAAATTTGCAGGTATCCGGCTACGTACCGGAATCGGACTCCAAGAGTGTCCTGCTTACCTTGAGTTGGGTCAACTTTTCTTCCGTGTTAGAGCTAATCTTGTCAATGCATCCATCGTCGTGTCCAAACCAGTCCTTAGCAGGCTGAATTGGGCCTTCACAAGTGGGCTAGCCTCCCAGTCTCGTCGAAATGAACACCTCGCTCGAGTTGGTGCCGATTTCATCCTGGTCTTTGAGCTTGAGCCACCTCCTGCTTCTGACCTTTACTAGATTGTGTCGGTTGGCACTGGCGACTTGCATCTTCCGACCTTCACATTTTGCATGTTTTTATCGTGTCCAGATGCTGCTCCATGCTTACTTCCTCCTGCTTCCGGTTTCAACTCAAATGTGTCCACTCGGGCTTCCGTTCGTCTTTAGAATCTCACTGTACATTGGCAATCGGTCAAAAAAGAGTGCGAACACATGCCCCTGATTTTTTGCAGAGCTTGCATGTCTGAAAATAACATGTCTAGACTCGGCTAAAGGCGATGCTAAGCTCATCGACCATATGTGCTAAGGGCGACATATACATATCGGTCAAATGTGCAGCTTAGGCAAACTGCCACATGCTCGGACGGAATTTCTCGAGAGATCTACCATTTGATATCATGGGGTAACATGTGCCCCTCTAATGACTCCACTAGATAAGAGTTGTCGGGGCAATATCCTTGTGAGTCAGAGCGGTTCCTCCCAACTCAGTGAACATTTTCCAAATTTCCGACTCCTCGAGCCAACTTGGAGCATCACTTTCTAGACCATGTCGCCGACTTGGAAATTGTTTAGTCGGATCTTCTTGTTGCAGGCTTTGGCTATCCGTAATTTCTCCTTCTCTATGTACCGCAAGGCTATCAAACGCCATTGGCTACTTCATCGATGTTGTCTATTATCAGACCGTAATAATCCTTAGCCGATAAATTTTTCTGCTTTGTGAACCTCAAGGCGGCCATATTTACTTATAAGGGTAAAACGGCCTCTTGTCTGTATACTGGTTCATATGGTGTTACCTTAATTAGTCGCACGGTGCCTTGAGATCCTATGAGCCCACACCGCGTCGGACAACACCTTGTGTCATTGCATTGGATGATTTGCAACTTTGTTCATGATGAGTCGAGTCAGAATTTTATTTGTCAAAACGGATTGCCCGTTGGCATGCGCATAGTAAGGGGATGAATTGAGCATCTTACTCACATATGATTCTGCAAATTGCTTCACTTACTTCTTCAAAAAGGATGTGCCCCAATCTGTTCTTAAACTGGATTATCTCCTTGTGGGTCATGTTCCCGAAAGATACTGCTTCATACAACTTTGTGAAATAATCAGTGGCTACAAGTATGAATGGATGCCCTGTTGATGAATCCGGGTGGATTGTGCCGACAAAGTCAACCTCTCAACCTCTAAAAGTTCACGGTTTATGATAGGATTGAGTATAGTAGATGGAGCTGACTGAATATCTTCAAACTTCTAGACAGGATTTAAGTAAAGTACTCCCTCCGATCCATATTAATGGTCTCAATATTGTCTAGATACGGATGCATCTAGTCTAAACACTTAACTAGATACATCCGTATCTAGATAAAGTTGAACCCATTAATATGGATCGGAGGTTGTATCTAAAAGCAGTTGTTAATCATCATCGGCCAATAAAATTCAGCTCGCATAGCGTCTACTTCATCTTGAGAGAGAGCGTGCGACACATTTTCATTTTCAAAAAAAAAAGAGAGCGTGCGACACAGAGAGAAGGAAGCACCGCGACGGCTCGCTCCGAGACTCCCACCCAATTCCACCAAGTGGGCGCCGGCCAGACACGACACTCCACCGCGCACGAATTCGAACAAATCGCAGAAGCTCCTCCCTGGGACCTCCCAGATTTCCCTCCGCCATGCCCTCCTGCGCCTCCTCCTCCTCCTCCCAGCACCACCGCTACTGCGTCCGCCGCCTCCCCGCTCCGGCGTCGTCCCGGGCACACCTCGCCGCGGCAGACTGGCACGGGTCCCATTTCCGCCGCCGCGTCGTCTCCCTGAGGGCGATGAGAGCCGAGGCGCCCCCGACCCCGAGCGTGGCGGCGGTGCAGGCGGAGATGGTGGAGGCGGCGGCCGTGTGGTGCGCCGTGCACGGACTCGTCGTCGGCGACCGCCAAAACCCGGTGCGTACGGCCTCTGTCTCCCGACCGGAAGTACTGTTTCATCCCCCGTTCTGGAAGCGAGTTCAGAATTAACTACGTAGTTATTTGGACGTGATGCGTTCTTGGTGGCTTCGCTGAAACTTCAGGGCACAGGCAGCTAGTGCATTTGGCCATGAACTCCGGGGTTGAGCTTGTTGAACCAGTGGAACAGTCCACTGTCGTCTGCTTGGTGTTTCACCTGCACTGCATGCCTCGTAGAATGACCAAATACACATGTCTCGTAGAATGCTCTTTGTAGGTTGCGTCTGTTTCATCTGCGGAAGCTGGGAACCGATTGAAAGATCCTTTGTATGAGAATCAGAATTTGATATCTGAAGGAATGGGCAACCAGGGATCACCATAATGTAATTTGCTATCTGAAGATTCTTTGTAGGAGTATTAGAAACAGGAGTATAATGTAATTTGCTATTTGAAGGAACGGGCAACCAGGGATAACCATAATGTAATTCGCTATCTGCAAATCCTTTTTATTAGAAACAGGAGTAGAAAGTACTAAAGTTGCATTAATTTAATGTTAGGTGTTGCTACCCAAAGATCCTTTGTGGGAAAAATTGGAATGTAAAACGTGAAAGTTGGACTAAAAGTTGATTTATCATCATCAACAGAACCTTGCGTTGGATACTTTCCTCTCTTTATATTTCTGTTAAGAAAGAACCAACAATAAGGCATGTTCTTATTTTTTTTTTGGAAAGAACCCAACAATAAGTATTATTGCCTAGTTTTGCTTGAGTGCTATTTTTCTATTAAGAAATAAACTTTAGTTGTAAACTAGCATCTTTGTGGAATTAGAAAATTAACATGATATCGACCCCTTGCAGAGATCTGGAACAGTCCCAGGTGTTGGTTTGGTTCATGCTCCATTTTCGCTACTCCCCACACGTTTTCCAGCATCCTTTTGGAACCAAGCGTGTGAAATGGCTCCTAGTTTCAATGAGCTTGTGGATCGTGTGAGCTTGGATGGGAAGTTCTTGCAAGATTCTTTGTCTAGGCAAGTTCCAAATTCCATTTGGAGTTTTCTTATATTGATGTGTAGCTAGAACTTTGGTTTAAACTTGCATGAAGAGGATTAGTCTCAACTGATTGATATCATATGAAGGTTGTTGCCTTAAGTTTTCAGAACCATTTTATTGTCTATTAGTCTGATCATTGATACGATTAGTCCATTTTTATTTTACTGTTTAATAAATAAATTTAGTTAGCTATTTAGTGCCAGAACCATGACCTGGTTTCGAGATCTTATGGGTTTCAACTCTAGCCTACCCCAACTTGTTTGGGAAAAAAAGGCTTTGTTGTTGTTGTTGTTGTTGTTGTTGTTGTTATTTGTTGTGTTTTCAGATGATAAGAAACTGCCTGACCAATACTGATTCATTACTTTGTGGTTCCAGAACAAAGCAGGTTGACGATTTCACTTCTAGGCTGTTAGAAATTCACTCGGAGATGATGGCACTAAACAAGAAGGAGGTACTTAACTGAGTTTGTTTTTAAGTTTAACTTCTTATTCTGAACTCATAGAATGCATCTTTTACTTTCTGCTTCTTAGTAATATATTTTTTGGTAAGGTACTGACAAGTTCTTAACAAAACCATCAGGACATCCGCTTAGGGTTGCACCGATCTGACTACATGCTAGATTCTGAAACAAATTCTCTTCTTCAAATTGAGCTCAACACTATCTCAACATCATTTCCTGGTCTAGGCTCCCTTGTGAGCGAACTTCACAGGTGAAGTTTCTGTGCTGCCTTGCATCAAGCATATTGTATGCTCACACGTATCCTGCGTCCAATTGTAAATGGCATTCTTGCTAGCCCACTAGATCATCTCTTTAGCATTTTGGAGCACCAAAGGTGAGTGTTGTAAATTCTAACCACAGCCAATAGGCTTGCTTAACATAGCTAAACACCTAAATGAATATGAGAAATGTTCAAATTTGAGAAGACTCAGCTTAACCTTTCGGGTATAAATCGTGTCCATGTATTGTATATTTTAAACCCATAGTTGTAAGCATGCATATGTTTAAACATGTCTGATGCATGAGTAAAGTACTTATGTGTATGCCAGAGAGAGAAATCAGGCTGCGTGACATTCTCAATTGATAACAACATCCATCTTAGCTTTATATGACTGCAAGATTTCCTATGATCTTGCATAGTTAACCTAATGATTGCTATTATTTTGTTAACTGCAGGACCTTACTTAAACAATACCATGAAGTGTTAGGTCTTGATTCCGAAAGGATTCCTCGGAACTATGCAGCCACTCAATTCGCTGAAGCATTGGGCAAAGCATGGGCTGAGTATAATAATGACAGGTCTACACTTGCCCTATGCAGTTTATGTTTATTTTATCAAGATTGTTTAGAAAATGCAAGCACTACTAATATATTTTTTCCTCGTGGTTGCCCAGTGCTGTAGTTATGATGGTTGTTCAACCTGAAGAAAGGAATATGTACGACCAATACTGGCTTGTCAATCATTTAAAGGAATCATATCCTTTTGTTATGTGCTTTCATTTCCCTTTTTTGTAAATCTTTATAACGGCATAACCTCAAATGTCCCCTTAAGTCAGCGTTCTTGCTTGGATAAAATGGTAAGAAAAATGTTAAGCTACTACGGAGTTGTATCTATTACCTTTGTGCTTTGTAGACAAGTTATTTTCAGCCATAATTTTTCTAAATTGTAATAATTGACTGTTTAGTTTCTGATGTCTTGTGGTTCATCGTTCATGTATACATACATACATACTTTCTACCATGTTGCTGGATTGAGCATTCACTTTAATTATCAGCATGCCATCTGCTTGATATCACAATAAACAGCATTGAGACGGGGCTTCCTTAACTATCAGTTACGCACGGTGTGATGACTGTTAGGAAAAGTTTGGCACAGGTGGAGGCAGAAGGACAGTTGCTTGCAGATGGAACACTTGTTGTGTATGTATCTTTTATTGAAGAAAGGTCCTTTTTTGATATAACCACTTCAACATAAATTTGTGAAAATGCAGGGATGGCCGGCCTGTTGCTGTTGTGTATTTCAGAGCTGGGTATGCGCCGAATGATTACCCTTCAGAAGTGGTATGTACTACTGCATTTGTTTAGCAAACAGCGTTTCTAGTAAACCACAGGCTCGAGTAGAGCCCTGCTTTAAATTAATAAAGCCACACCGGCAGAGTCATACAACGACATAGCAAAGTAGCAACTGAAAGTAAAGGGTACATGCCAACCATAGGAATAAGAGTAATACATGGCCTCAAGGCGATACAAGACAAGATAAAGGGATGCACTAGAGCTATCTATCCCTAAGAGAGCCGAGAAGAGCGCGGATCTTGTCAGCCGCTTCTCCTAGCGCCGCCCGGTCCGATCTCCTAGCCACGATCCGCCACACCTGTATGAAAGATAGAGTTTTGTACAACACATGAGAAGGATTGCTAGGGAAAATTCCCTCAATGGAAAACTTGTTCCTAGTAGTCCATAGAGACCAATACATGGCTGCCACGCATGTCCATATTACCCGGTTAGGTTGGCCTCTAAACCAGCGTTTCTCACTTTGTCTCATAATGTGATCGAAAATAAAGTTTTCATATGCATGTGTTTGTTTTGGTGTGATGCTTGTTTGCTTTTCACTTCGGATAAGTTCTCACCCTTGCATGTTCTTCTTATATTAATTTCAGGAATGGAGTGCAAGGCTTTTAATTGAACAATCGTATGCAATTAAGTGCCCTTCAATATCCTACCATTTAGTGGGAACGAAAAAGATCCAGCAAGAACTAGCAAAACCTAGTGTTCTTGAAAGGTGATGAAGTTATATCTGCTACCAATGGGTTGTCATGTATTTTGAATATTCCTGTGGTGTGCCTATTACATTATTAGATATATTCATATTAGACTGCTATTCATACGCTTGTAATTTTCAGTAGCACATTCCTAATCACTATCTGATCTTATGTATATGTAGATTCCTTGACAACGAGGAAGACATTGCCAAGCTACGTAAATGCTTCGCAGGGTTATGGAGCTTGGATAATGAAGAAATAGTGAAATCAGCAATAGAAAAACCTTGGCACATAAAAACACCCTTCTCATAATAATTTTTTCCTACAATTTTGCTGATGCTGATATCTCTCTTCAAGGAACAACTTGTATGGTCATGATTTGCGAGAAACGCTAATCAGACTCCAGAACGAAGAGGGAGAGGCGCTTGCAGCCTACATTTTGATGCAGCGAATTTTTCCCAAAGCTTCTCTTACTCACCTTGTTCAGGGCGGTGTTTGCTTTGAGGACCTTACAATTTCCGAGCTTGGAATATTTGGAGCATACCTGCGGTAGTTAATCCTTTTGGCGCTCTGAACTCTTGTACTCTGCATATGTGTCGTGTTCCTTTCCATTTTTCTGATCAAACCACACAATTTTGAATGACTAACTGCAGGAACAAAGATAAGGTCGTCATTAACGACCTATCTGGTTACTTGATGCGGACCAAAGTTTCTTCATCAAACGAAGGTGGAGTTGCTGCAGGATTTGCTGTTCTGGACAGCATTCTCCTCACAGATGAGGTGATCATTACTGTGTAGTACCTACAAACTATTTACGACTGAACTCAGTTTCCTTACATCAGAGTTATTCGAAAATCTCTTGTCAACAAAAGATGTTTACATCAAAGTCACTTGAAACTAGCCTTTTACAGTGCACTGATACTTGCAGTAGACATAGTGTCCTCTTGTGGTTCAGGCCTGGAGCATCCTGGCCAGATAATTGTTCTTTTCTGTTCTCAGTTTTATTTTGTTTTCATAACTTGAATCTCACCTTTCTTCCGTGTTTCGTTTGTTTCAGTGAGATAGGAGGGTGGCCGAGTTACAACTTGTCACAAGCGACAGCAGAGACGGCTTGAATAACTGAACTGATAGACAGAAGGATGCATGTCGGAGTTTGTTCCCGCATTCAGTCCCTCCAACCTGTAGGCATAGGATGATAGGAAGCAATGCAGATAATTGCCAGCGTAACAGATTTTCTGTCCGCAGCTTTCACGGTGCAAAAGATTGAGATGAAATAGGGATTGCAATGGGTTCACCTCTTGCAAAGGTGACTGGTAATTAGTCGTGGAGACGAATAATGATAATTGTTTCACGGGATGCAGATGTAAAAGCAATTCCCTGTTGACCCACTGACAGTTGAGCTCCTGCCATTGATTCATTTGAACGTACCTTGTCTTTCAGAACATTGTTATTACTCGTAGATAAATGTGAGTGTTGCAAAAATTCAATACTACATCAACATGTATTCCTAGAACATATACAGTTCTCCCTACAAAATAAAAATATACAGTTCTCTTATCACTATGAAAAAAAACTGTGATAAATTAAAGTTTGTGAGTGAAGATTTTGTGCTCCCAAGCTCCAGTGATCTCTTTATTTTTAAAAATTCAAAAGTCCCATTTAAAGTTCTAGAAAAAACTGAATAAAATCATGGTTGTTCTCAATGTTGTATCCCACAAATATGTAAACTTTAAATTTGAAATACTTTGTATTTTGAGGTACACAAAAATGACAAATGTACATATATGAGTATAGTCGTGAACAATGTACATTTTCAAATGTTCATATATTGTCATTTTTGTGTAGTTCATAATAAAACGAAATTCACGTTGCGATTTTGCATGGTTGCAATATACATCATTGTCTAAATTCATATATTTTTCCATAAGGTTTGGAAACTTATAAATATTTGTTTTGATTTTTTTTAAACAGGATCACAGGAGATCCGGAGCCAAAGTGGCTTTCCGAAAGTTTGGGCCATAATAGTGAGTGAGCAGTCCATCCTGATTCCTCATGCACTGAGAGGACACTCCTGGCTTGTGGGCCGCAGAATCTAGTATTGGGCCAATATCTAAAATATTGGTAAAAGGGCACTCCATGCTTTTAGCTTACAGGTCAGAACAAGATGGAAATTGATAAAATTTGCTCCTTGCACCGGAAATTCTGATAATAAAAAAATCACACAGAGTCAATTCTGTATCGAAGGCTTAAGGCTAGGTATCTTTAGTTTAGGATTTGAATAATTGTGCATGTAATTTATCTGTATAAATATGCATTATGTTAGAACATGTGCCCCCTCAAAAAGAATGCAAAAACGTGTCTAGACATGCGAACAGCTCAGCGCACGGCCTGTCATTTTCTCGGCGTGGGTCGCCGTCGAATTCATTGAAGGAAAAGAAGAGCAGACACGCGCGTGGGAAGACAAAACAAAACACTTTCTTTCACCATCTCTGCGGCAGAAGCAACGGTTCAGTTGCAATGCATGCCCAAGCCGCCACACAACAAACTAGCTAGGGGGTAGAAAAGTTTTATATAGCGGCAGTGAGAGCACCCATCACAATCGCACAAAAGGTCAAAAGCCGATGAGCTAATCAAGACGTCAGTAGCATCAGTACGCCTCGCGTTGGAGTGATCTGTAAGAATTGCAGCATCAATTAAAAAACAAGAATGAACAAATGTTCGATGTGATTTCTCATGGTTGATTGCAACGCAGATAGAGTTGTACAATATAATTACATTAGAGCAATAATAGTGAATTCTACTTTTATCTCATAGTTGTACATTTTTCTACACTAATTACATCGGTTAGTGATTTCGTACAAATTGCCCCATTTGGTGAAACTTGTCCCCAGTTCTACCGCTCTTAAGCATTTGGCCCGCCCTTCCAATGTGTCTGATTGATGGCGCAATGGGTGTTAAAATTTGGGCCCATTTGGGGCAGCCCAATAAGCAATTTCTGAAATCTCAAATTGGCCCATGTGCATGGCAGAATTTTGGGAGTGCAAAGTGGTGCTAAACTTTAGTCCCACATTGCTAGTTGGAGGAGACAAACACCACCTTATAAGGTGGAGTGTTGTACCACTTGGTGTGCTAGTTGAGAACAGAAGGCTCTCTCGTGCGCACTCCTCCTCCTCCACCGCCGTCCGTCCGTCTCGTCACGACACGCCGCGGGTTGCGGGAATGAGCCGAGTCGATGCCTATTTTTTTTCTGTTCGGGAAAAACGAGTTTTTGCGTACGCGTATAGTTTCGCCAATTCGGGTCGCTCCCGGATCGTGGGCTGCTATCGGACGTGTGCGACGTGGTTGGCCCACGTTGTACCCGTTAGGGTTTCCCGAGCCGCACTATATATTGCCTTGCACTGCGTGCGCCGTCACACACCGAACCAATCTAGGTTTTGCCAATCTCGTGCCTTGCGCCGCCACCGTAGTCTACTCCATCCCGTGCGCCGGCGTGCACCGGCGAACGGGACAGCAGGTCTCCGGAACCACTTGTCCTTGTGATCCTGTACGGGAGAGGGCGAATAAGGTTTTTGGCAAGCGTCCCGCGCGGCTGCTTTCAAGTTCTTCATCACGGCTCGACTTCCTGAACGATCTCCGGGTCCGCGGGCGACTCGTCTCCAACGTCGTCTTCTTCGAGCTGCTACCGTCACCGCTCAAGCTGCTGCCGTCGCTGTTCCAACGACTACTTCATCTACAATTGTTCGGTACGTTCGTCACGTTTCGATGGCTGTGTTCGTAGATGTCTTGCTGCTGTTCATGTTAATTAATACGTCTAGTATTTTCGAGATGAACATGTTAGTAGCTCTTGTGATCATGCTTTATATTCTGGAATTAATCATGAAAATTATGCCTAATAATCCAACAATCCAAAAACCTTATGTTTGTTATAGGCAATTTCCTGAGTTAAACATGGGACATCTATCTGATGCGCTGAGGCCGGACAAGTTTACCGGTGTGGACTTTAAGAGATGGCAGTACAAGACCACACTGTGGTTGCGATCTCTGAAAGTGTTCGAGGCTAGTGAGGGTTTACCTGAAGGAACTATATCTGACGAGGATCAGAACAAGTTCAAGGAAACCAACACTGCCTTTGTGGGACTCGTTCTGAGTGATCTTAGCAACAAGCTGTTTGATGTGTACATGCACATTACAGATGCCAAAGAGCTCTGGGAGGCACTGAACGCTAAGTTCAGTGTAGCAGATGCTGGCAGTGAACTGTACATCATGGAGAGCTTCCATGACTTTAGGATGACTAACAACCGTTCTGTAGTCGAATAGGCTCATGAGATACAGTGCATTGCTAAGGAGTTTGAGCACGCTAAGTGTGTCTTACCTGACAAGTTTGTGGCTGGATGCATTATTGCAAAGTTGCCCTCTTCATGGAGGAACTTCGCCACAACTCTCAAACACAAGAGACAAGAGATATCGGTTGAAAACCTGATAGCGTCTCTTGATGTTGAGGAGAAGGCTCGGGCTAAGGACACTGCTGAGAGAGGTGGTGAAGGTCAGTCTAGCGCCAACATGGTGCAGAAGAACTTTCACCATGGCAAGAGCAAGGCAAAGACCAAGCCTTTCTTCAACATGCCTACCAAGACTACTTCTTTCAAGAAGAAGAAGAAGATGCTGAACAAATCTGAGCTAAAGTGCTACACTTGTGGAGAGCCCGGACACTTCTCTGTGGACTGCCCAGATCGTGCAGACAAGAAAGGGAAGGCGCCAAAGCATGTCAACGTCGTGACCACTAGCAATGCTGATGGGTACGGTAATTTACCGATTGTGCCTTCAGTATTTCAATCTCCATGTTGGTGGATTGATACGGGTGCTAATGTTCATGTATGTGCTGGCATCTCTATGTTCACTTCTTATCAGGTCGCAGATTCAAGCGTCTTAATGGGGAATGGATCACGTGCTTCTGTTCGTGGTGTTGGCACGGTAGATCTGAAGTTTACTTCGGGAAAGATCGTGCAGCTGAGGAACGTGCAGCATGTCCCTACTATGAACAAGAATCTCGTTAGCGGCTCCCTTCTATGCAGAGATGGGTTTAAATTAGTCTTGGAGTCCAATAAATTAGTTGTGTCAAAGTTTGGACAATTTATTGGTAAAGGGTATGAGTGCGGAGGCTTGTTCCGCTTTTCATTATCGGATTTTTGTAATAAGTCAGTAAACCATATTTGTGGCAGTGTGGATTCGGATGCTAATGTTTGGCACTCTCGTTTATGTCATGTTAATTTTGGTTTAATGAGTAGACTTTCCAGTTTGAGTTTAATTCCTACTTTCACCATTGCCAAAGGTTCTAAGTGCCACAGCTGTGTGCAATCTAAGCAACCTCGAAAGCCTCACAAGGCAGTCGAGGAGAGAAACTTGGCACCACTAGAACTCGTACATTCGGATCTATGTGAGATGAATGGCGTGTTGACAAAAGGTGATAAGAGATATTTCATGACTTTAATCGATGATGCTACTAGGTTCTGTTATGTATATTTGTTGCACACTAAAGATGAAGCTTTAGACTACTTTAAAATTATAAAGCTGAAGTAGAAAATCAATTAGAGAGAAAGATCAAACGTCTTAGGTCAGATCGTGGTGGCGAGTATTTCCCCAACGTATTTGATGAATTCTGTGAGGAACATGGTATTATTCATGAGAGGACGCCTCCCTATTCGCCCCAATCAAACGGGGTTGCCGAGAGGAAAAACCGCACGCTGACCGACTTGGTGAACGCCATGTTAGACACTGCTGGTTTATCTAAGGCATGGTGGGGGGAGGCTTTGTTGACTTCGTGTCATGTCCTGAATAGAGTTCCTAACAAGGATAAAGAGAAGACACCTTACGAGGAGTGGTCTGGGAGAAAACCATCACTTTCTTATTTTCGTACTTGGGGATGTTTGGCGAAAGTCAATGTTCCAATTCCTAAGAAACGAAAACTTGGACCGAAGACAGTGGATTGTGTCTTTCTAGGTTATGCTCAGCCGAGCATTTGCTATAGATTTTAGTGGTTAAATCTGAGATACCTGATATGCATGTTGATACTATTTTGGAATCTGGTGATGCAACATTTTTTGAGAACACGTTTCCTATGAAGGATATGCATAGCATTGCTAGAATTTATTCTGAGATATTTGCTGAACCTAGTACATCTATTGATCATTCTAAACAACCACTTGTTGAGGAAGTCCTTGAGAAGGATGACAATGAATCAGCTCCCAAGAGGAGCAAGAGACAGAGGACTGAAAAATCCTTTGGTGATGATTTCATTGTGTACCTTGTGGACAATACTCTCACGTCCATTGCAGAGGCATTTGCATCTCCTGATGCTGATGACTGGAAAGAAGCTGTCCATAATGAGATGGACTCGATTCTTTCTAATGGAACTTGGAAATTATCTGAACGACCCTACGGCTGCAAACCTGTGGGTTGTAAGTGGGTGTTCAAGAAGAAGCTAATGCCTGATGGTACTATTGAGAAGTACAAGGCACGGCTTGTAGCCAAGGGCTACACCCAACGCGAAGGCGAAGATTACTTTGACACCTATTCACCTGTTGCTAGACTCACCACCATTCGAGTACTACTTTCTCTGGCTGCCTCCTATGGTCTTATCGTTCATCAAATGGACGTAAAGACAGCTTTCCTTAACGGAGAGTTGGAAGAGGAAATCTATATGGATCAGCCTGATGGGTTTGTAGTAAAAGGTGAAGAGAGAAAGGTGTGCAAATTGTTAAAATCTTTGTATGGGCTGAAACAAGCACCTAAGCAATGGCATGAGAAGTTTGACAGCACTCTTACGTCTGCAGGCTTTGCCATTAATGAGGCTGACAGGTGTGTGTATTATCGCCATGGTGGGGGTGATAGTGTTATATTATGCTTGTATGTTGATGACATACTTATTTTCGGTACAAGCATGATAGTGATAAATGAGGTCAATTCTTTTCTGTCAAAGAGCTTTGATATGAAAGATCTGGGACAAGCTGATGTGATCCTGAACATTAAGTTGATTAGGGATGAGAGTGGGATTACGTTAACGCAATCACACTATGTTGAAAAGGTCTTGAGCCACTTTGGTTATATAGACAGCAAGCCTTCTCCAACACCCTATGATCCCAGTGTGACACTCAGAAAGAATAAAAAGGAAACGAGAGATCAATTAAGATATTCTCAAGTGATCGGTTCACTCATGTACCTTACGAGCGCGACGAGACCTGACATCTCTTTTGCTGTGAGCAAGTTGAGCAGGTTCATGTCTAACCCGGGTATTGATCATTGGCATGCACTTGAAAGGGTCATGCGCTATCTGAACGGTATAATGAGTTATGGGATTCACTATTCAGGGCACCCTGCGGTGCTTGAGGGATACTGTGATGCGAACTGGATCTCAGATGTTGATGAGCTCTACGCCACAAGTGGATATGCATTTATTCTTGGAGGTGGCGCAGTGTCATGGAGGTCTTGCAAACAGACCATTTTGACGAGGTCAACCATGGTACACTAGTACAGAACGACACATCGGAAACGGGCCAAAAACCCCTTCGGCAACGGAGAAAGGGTCCGTGTCCCCACCTCTGTCACTGATGTGAAGCCTCACAATGGCAACGGAGATTTTTATCGTTTGCAATAAGTTTAGCAACGGGCATAATATATAACCGTTGCCTTTAGTCTTTACATCAGATACGGAGATTAGTTTTTGACCGTTTGTAATGAGGGCTAAAGGAAACAAAAAAAGCCGGTGATGCCTGCTGCACCGTCGACGGAGCCATGTGGTTCCTGCTTGACGGCCGCCGGTTCTTCACCTTCCTCTTCGCCCAGCTTCATTGCGTGGTCTTCTTCTACCTATTTAGTACTGCACAAAAGTCTTGCTCCTGGAGGCGCCGGCTTCAGTGGACCGTGTGGACGGAGCCCCGCTCCTACGTCTTCACGGCCGCCGCATAGTCTCCAGGTTTCCTCCTCGCCCTAAAGGAGATGAAAAAAATCAAAATGTAAGCTCCTTCATCTCTATACACAAGACATATGCTTCTTCATCGGCATTACAGAAAATATAGAACTAATTACAACTAGAACATAGACTAAACAATGCCTCATATATAGGTAGATTGGACACACAAATTCCAGGGATGGAGCAAGCGAGCCAAGTAGGATGCACAAGATCGATGTGTATTTGTGCATATCACAAGGATCACTAGCGCCACCCCCGGATTACACGGTGTCACCTAATTTTAATCATCGGCATAACAGAAACAAAGCTAAAATCAGAGCAAATGCCTACTAAAAACAGGGAAAATCCATGGATAAACAATTAGCTACTTACAACTAGAAAACAACTAAAATCTATGTGTAAACAATGCCTACTAAAAACAGAGCAAATCTATGGATAAACAATTAGCTACTTACAACTAGAAAACAGCTAAAATCTATGTGTAAACAATGCCTACTAAAAACAGAGCAAATCTATGGATAAACAATTAGCTACTTACAACTAGAAAACAACTAAAATCTATGTGTAAACAATGCCTACTAAAAACAGAGCAAATCTATGGATAAACAATTAGCTACTTACAACTAGAAAACAGCTAAAATCTATGTGTAAACAATGCCTACTAAAAACAGAGCAAATCTATGGATAAACAATTAGCTACTTACAACTAGAAAACAGGTATCCTACTGAACTGGGGTCTTACATTAGGCGAGGCGGGCTTGCTTAGCGTCGCCGCCGGCGACGGAGCTAGCGCCGGCCTCCCCTAGCGGCGCCTTGCCCTCGCCGTGGACCAAAGAGAGGGCTATGGCGGCCCGGAGGTCAGACTGGTAGACCGCCTCCTCGGCGCGTTCGACCTGGGTCGATGCCTCAGAGAGGAGGACTGCCGCCTCCAGATCGGCCTTGCCCTGACGACGCTTGGCGTCCTCGCGCTCGAAATCGGCGCGGGAGAGTTGGCAAGCGATTTCCAGATCACGATCCTCCTCCTCTTCCTCTTCCTCTTTCTCTTCCTCCTCGTCGAAGGACGAGGATGAGGAGGAGGAGGAAGACGGATGGCGGCCGGGGTACATCGCCTCGCGGATCTCGCGGTAGCTGCAATGGTGGCCAAATGAGCGGGTGCGGCCGGAGCCTTCGCCGTGCGGACGAGCGCCAAGGCTGCGGGACCGGCCCGCGGGGGCCGGATCGGCGGCGGACTGTTCCGCAAGCTCATCCCGCAACACCAGTTGACGCTGCTGCTGCCTGAAGGCCCGAGGGGGGGCGGCCACGGCCGTGGCCGCGATGGCCGGATCTACCAGCGCCGACGGTGGAAGCCATGCGAAAGAGTGGAGAGAGAGGAGACTGTGCGGCGGCTAGGGTTGGAAGTGAGACAGTGAGTGTGAGAGTGAAGGGCATAGTAGGTTCTTATAGGCCGGCTGTCGGCCTGCTTCTAATGGCAACGGAGATTACGAAACTGTCCGTATGCGATGATCACACATCGGTAACGGAGTTAAACCAAACTCCGTTGCCAACATAATTCCACTATTCACCCGTTGCCTTTGTTGTGGGCCTGCTTTACGGCCCAGTGCGGGCACGCGGGGATGTCGCGATTTACCGTCGCCTAACTCCTGTCGTTGCCATAGAGGGTATCCGATGTGTCGTTCTGTACCAGTGGAAGCAGAACTTGCTGCTTTAGATACAGCTTTTGTTGAGGCAGAATGGCTGCGTGAGCTCTTGATGGACTTGCCGGTGGTTGAGAAACCATTACCGGCCATCCTTATGAACTGTGACAACCAAACGGTTATCATGAAAATGAACAGTGCTAAGGATAACGCGAAGTCATCAAGACACGTCAAAAGACGTTTGAAGTCTGTCAGGAAAATGAGAAACTCCGGAGTAATAACTGTTAGTTATATTCAAACAGACAAAAACCTGGCAAATCCCTTTACGAAGGGACTATCACGTAATGTGATAGATAGTGCATCGAGGGAGATGGGGTTGAGACCCGTGAGCGCTACACCATAGTGGTAACCCAACCTATGTGATCGGAGATCCCGTGAATTAGGACCTGGTAAGAACAAGCTAGTGGTTTAACTGAGGAGAGTTATTTTATAGCCCTCTCCGTGGGAAGATGCACAACTCTCACATTTGTAAGGCAGGTTGGCAATATGCCTTAATGTGTTTCTGTTGGCTATTCGTAGAAAAGGTGCTATCCTACAGAGCGACCTTAAAAGAACACACCTATATGAGTCCGACTGTTAAACGTCGCAGTCTATGAGATTTGGGTGATCTCTAGTAAGCTCATGAAGAGACCAGGGAGTATGACGCATATGCTCCACCCACGGGGTAGGCTACTTGCAGCCACGTACTGGTATGACTTTGAGTGAAGTCTATTGGCACCAAACTTGCAATTCAAAGTTCGTCCATTGTTCAAGTTGCTGGTAGATGTAGCTTGAAGCTCTAGACGGAAGTTCAACTTAACAGTCTCTGCTGAAACACTGGTATATAAACAAGAAATGAGGTTTGGCAAAATCTCTAAATGGGAATTTGAGATCTGGTGGGGGATTGTTAAAATTTGGGCCCATTTGGGACAGCCCAATAAGCAATTTCTGAAATCTCAAATTGTCCCATGTGCATGGCAGAATTTTGGGAGTACAAAGTGGTGCTAAAGTTTAGTCCCACATTGCTAGTTGGAGGAGACAAACACCACCTTATAAGGTGGAGTGTTGTACCACTTGGTGTGCTAGTTGAGAACAGAAGGCTCTCTCGTGCGCACTCCTCCTCTCCTCCACCGCCGTCCGTCCGTCTCGTCACGACACGACACGCCGCGGGTTGCGAGAATGAGCCGAGCCGATGCCTATATTTTTGCTGTTCGGGAAAAATGAGTTTTTGCGTACGCGTATAGTTTCGCCAGTTCGGGTCGCTCCTGGATCGTGGGCTGCTATCGGACGTGTGCGACGTGGTTGGCCCACGTTGTACCCGTTAGGGTTTTCCGAGCCGCACTATATATTGCCTTGCACTGCGTGCGCCGTCACACACCGAACCAATCTAGGTTTTGACAATCTCGTGCCTTGCGCCGCCACGTAGTCTACTTCATCCCGTGCGCCGGTGTGCACCGGCGAACGGGACAGCAGGTCTCCGGAACCACTTGTCCTTGTGATCTAGTACGGGAGAGGGCGAATAAGGTTTTTGGGAAGCGTCCCGCGCGACTGCTTTCAAGTTCTTCATCACGGCTCGACTTCCTGGACGATCTCTGGGTCCGCGGGCGACTCGTCTCCAACGTCGTCTTCTTCGAGCTGCTACCGTCGCCGCTCAAGCTGATGCCGTCGCTGTTCCAACGACTACTTCATCTACAATTGTTCGGTACGTTCGTCACGTTCCGATGGCTGTGTTCGTAGATGTCTTGCTGCTGTTCATGTTAATTAATACGTCTAGTATTTTCGAGATTAACATGTTAGTAGCTCTTGTGATCATGCTTTATATTCTGGAATTAATCATGAAAATTATGCCTAATAATCCAACAATGGGTAGGTATACATCTCGGTGACATATCAGCACCACCGTCACCGAGATGTATGCCTTGCTACACCATGTCAACGTGATGAGTGTGTCCCACCAGATAGAACATACCAAATACAGTGGCCGAGACAGGGCCAAAGGAGAGTAATTCAAAGCTGAGGGGGGAGGGCAATCTGAATATTTTTATCATATGCATGGTAAAAAAAGGGCAAGTGTGACTAGTTTTATGAAAAAAATACGTGAGTTGTGTGTGTGTGGGGGGGGGGGGGGGGGGGGGGGTCACGGCGGCACCCTTGGCCACAACTAAGCTCCGCCACTGACCATATGCAAAAGACATTAAAAACTGGGAGAAGTGTCAATAAATGGGGTTGTTGGTAGAAAATTGCATTAAATTAATAGGGTATAAATTTATGCCATAATGTACAGTAAAAAATAAATTAATTCTAACAGTAAATAATTATATATAAAGGGTGCTTGATCTACATGATACATAGCAGGGAAGACAACTGACGAAACCATGTGTGTCAATTTATATATGGATGCATGTCATGATTAATACATTTTGTATTTAGTGTTAGGCACGCTAGATATAAAAAAATCATGACATGCGAAATATTTTGGAGACAAAAGTAGCAATGCTAGTTGCAAACAAAGGAAGGAAATCACAGAGACCATACACTCTTCATAGATCATCATTTTTATTACACACATTTTGTAGCACAATACAACACCTGGATATGTCAAGATGTGCATCGACTATTTCTCATGATTTTGGTTTGTACTATGCACATTTAATCTAATAACTTTTATTGTACTAAGTGAACTAAAAAAGAGATCGAGTGTGCCAAGACATCTCCCAAACAAAGATGTGTGAGGACTTAGGAAGGGGAAAAAAGTTGGAATATGGGCAAGGTTGTGGTAACCAACCTTTAATTTTGGTTACAAGTTTTACCTACAAGGCTACAACCAATACTAAACAAAAAAAAGGGGCACACCACTCTTCATTTTTCATTCGAAACTCATGATTTTTGGTCGGGTTTTCTTGCCTTGTTATCAAAAAAGGGGAGTTGGGTAAAGAAAACACCCTCCTTCAGCGAGCATGGGGCTTAGTCAAGTAGAACCTGTCGGCCCAGTGAAAACCAGGGTATCATGGCCCGGCCTGCCACAGCCCTCAAACGCTCCGCAGGAAATTCTACTAAGGACCAGGCTTTCAGCCTGACGAGCCTCGCGAGGCATTTTCCCTCGCGAGGGCTTCTTTGCTCGACTGAGCATTTCTGCTAAGGACCAGACGATCGGCCTGGGAGGCCTCGAGAGGAACCTCTGCCTCGGGAAGGCCTCTCCTAGAAGATCTTCAGGCCCTGGCGCGTCTCCCGCCACCCTCGGGAGGTTTTCCCTCGCGAGAAGTCAACGGCTACAAAACCTCGGCGAGGCTTCAGGCCCTCGCGGGGTTCCTTCAAGTGGAAGCAAGCTCCTGCACCGCTGCAGAGCGCACATGGGCTCTGCGCCCGCCGCAGAGTGACGCGCGCCCTGCGCGCGATGACGAAGACGCCGCAGTTGCCATTCTCGTGTATAAAGTGGTCAAAGGAGCTGCGGCAAGCAAAGCGGACTCCAAGACTTGCCAAATTGGTGATAAAGCGGCCGGCCGCCGCTACGCTCCAACTGCGACGTCACCGTGGGGCACGCCCCAAAGCTCTGCAGCGCCAGCCCACCGTCCTGGTTGGACGGTGGCTTTTTCTGCCAAGACGACGTGCTCTCTGCCATGGACCGTCCATGGACGCCCCCGACGCTGTGCGCTGTGCTCCAACTCGGCGGCATTGTGGTATCCCTTCCCGCCGGAGATTTTCGGGGAAGAGGACCAAGCCCAGTATATAAGGAGCCAGTGTACGACCTAGGAGGGGGATCCCGCATTCACCAACTCATTCCACAACCAAGGAGCTACGTCTGAGAAGAAGACGGAGCTCATTCCACCATAGTCCACCATAGCCATAGCATGCCCTCGGCAAGCACCTTGTACTGTGAACCTCTCCAAGCAGTGCAATACATCTTAGCAGGACGTAGGGCTTTTACACCTCACGGTGGGCCTGAACCTGGGTAGCGGCTCGTGTTCCTCTCTGTCGTGATGTTCCTCACCGAGCTCGACGAGCACCGTCGCCGAGGTTGTTGAGGATTTGTTTGACGTTGTGTTCAGCCCCTTACTCGTTTCCTGGCTTGAGAGACACCCCTAGTTCCTGGGACTAGTCTCCGACATTTGGCGCGCCAGGTAGGGGGCTGAGGCGCGTCTTCAACTTCTTCAACCTCTCCGCGCCATGACTGACACGCGAGCTGCGCGTCTTGCGCGACGGACGTCCGGCAGGGCCAACACCGAGCCCGCCGCCAACCACAACCCGCGTGGTCGCCCACGCGCCAACCGCGCTTCAGAGCGCAACGCCGAGCCGCGCGTCGAGCACCTGAGGATGACGGCGGCAACGGCAGCGGCAACGACGGCGGCATCGACGGCGAGGACGAGGGAGCTTCCTCCTGCACCCATCCAGGCGCGAGAGCGCCTCCACGATGGGCCGAGCGCGCCCAGTCCAGCCACCGCGCTGCTGATGGCGCAAGAGCTGCTGCGCTACCGTCCCACGCAGGCGGGCCACGACAACTGGCTTGGGCGTCTCGAGGAGCTCATCAACGCCGCCGCCGTTCCTGCCGCCACCACTGCAGCACCAGCACCCTCTCGCTCGCTGGTGCGCCACTCCGGACGCGAGGGGAACATAGCGCACGGCGCTCCTCCTCCCCCTCCGCCTCCGCCACCTCCTCCAGCTGCAGCTCCGGCAGCAAACCACCGCGCCGCGTCGCACGCATCCTCGCCGCACGACTGCCAGATTGTGCAGCGGACTCCGGCGGATGCCCGCGTGGAGATCGAGCGCCAGAGGGACCGCCACAACCGCGTCGTGCAGGAGATTGCCGCTGCAGGTCGCCAGAACCGCGGCGTACTCGCTGGTGGCGCCGTGACGTACGCCACGGGCTGCACCGCCTTCACCCGCAACCTGCGCCGCGTCGTCTGGCCCGTGAAGTTCAAGCCAGACCTCCCTCCACGCTACGACGGCAGGACCAACCCTCTGGAGTTCCTGCAGCTCTACACCGTCTCCATCCAGGCTGCGGAGGCGACGACAAGGTGATGGCCAACTGGCTCTCCATGGCGCTCAAGGACTCCGCGCTCTCGTGGCTCATGAACCTCCCCGAGAACACCATCGACACGTGGGAGGACCTCTGCAAGGTCTTCGTCGCCAACTTCAAGGGCACCTACGAGCGCGCCTCACCTACAACGACCTTCGCGCGGTGCGCCAGAAGCCTGACGAGACCCTCCGCAGATACATCCAGCGCTTCAGCCAGGTCCGCAACAAGATTCCGAACATCCCGGACTCGCACGTCATCTCCGCCTTCAGGGAGGGCGTCACGAACCACAGGATGCTCGAGAAGCTCGGCATCCACGACACCCTCTCCTCTGTGGTGAAGCTCTTTGATCTGGCTGACAAGTGCGCCAAGGCTGAAGAGGGCCTCCTCTTCGTCAAGAAGGAAGTGGAGGAGACCCTCCTGAGGGGTCCAGGAGCAAGAAGAAGCCTGCGAGAAGCGCAAGACCACCGCCATCCTCGCGGCAGAGCCTGACGCAAAGCAGCCTCGCGAGGCCTCTCCGGCGGCTGAAGAGAAAAAGGCGGACAATCGCCCATACTGCATCTACCACAACAGGCACAACCACGCACTGAAGACTGCTGGGAGCTCAAGCAGCTCAGCAAGGAGCGAGAAGAACCAGGGCCGCGGCGGAGGCCGTGGTGGCCGCGGAGGTGGACGCCACAACTTCCAGCACAGGGCTCGGGGAACAACGCTGGGCAAAACGGCAACCTCCCCGACGAGAACCCTGGGGGCTACCAGGCCCCTCAGGGGGCAATAGCCTGCATCCTCGGCGGGTCCCAGCGCCCAAGTCCAACAACCACTTCAAGCAATTCTCTCGCGAGGTCAGCGCAGCGCTTCCAGGGCTTGAGGCTTCCCAGCCCCTCAAGTGGTCGTACACCATCGCCTTCGACTCCAAGGACCACCCCAAGTCGACCAAGGCTGTAGGCACCATCCCTCTGGTGTGCACCCCATCATCAACAACATCGCCGTCGCCAAGACACTCATAGATGGGGGTGCGGGCTTGAACGTCATCTCTGTCGAGACCTTCGAGCAGCTTCAAGTGCCCTACGAGTGGCTCATGCCCTCTAGGCCCTTCACGGGGGTGACAAGTGGCTCCACCACACCTCTGGGGCAGGTGAGGCTCGCGGTCACCTTCGGCACGCCGCAGAACTACCGCACCGAGCAGATCGACTTCGACGTCGCACACATTGGCCTGCCCTACAACGCCATCCTCGGCTACCCCGCCCTCGCGAAGTTCATGGCCGTCACTCACCATGCGTACAACATCGTCAAGCTTCCAGGCAGCGGCGGCACCATCGCCATCCACGGTCAAGTCCAGGACGCAATGCGCTCTGTCGAGACCGCCTACAAGGCCGCTGCCGTGGCATTCCCCGCTGATGAGGACATGGAGCCCCTCGAGAGGCCCGCGAAGAAGAAGCAGCTGTTCTCACAGGAGCAGGCAGCCACGAAGAAGGTGTCACTGGACGCCAGCGGCTCGGGGGCTAGCGTCACCATAGGCGCTGGCTTGCCTCCCAAATAGGAAAGCGCGCTCGTCGCCTTCCTCAGGGCAAACTCTGACATGTTCGCATGGACACCGTCAGAGATGTCCGGAGTACCGAGGGAGGTGATCGAGCACCACTTAGCCGTGTGTCCAAACGCACGCCCCGTGAAGCAGAAAGCACGGCGCCAGGCGCCAGAGAAGCAAGAGTTCATCATCAAGGAAGTAGAGAAGTTGAAAGAAGCACACATCATCAGGAAGTTCCACACCCCACATGGCTCTCCAACACGGTGGTCGTTCCCAAGCACACCGGGGGGGCAGGCTCTGCATCGACTACACCGACCTCAACAAGGCCTGCCCCAAGGACCCGTACCCCATGCCTCGGATAGACCAGATCGTGGACTCCACCGCCGGCTGCGACCTCCTCTGTTTTCTGGATGCCTTCTCAGGCTACCACCAGATCAAGATGGCGAAGGAGGATGAGGAGAAGACAGCATTCCTCACCCCTTGTGGTGTGTATTGCTACGTCTGCATGCCCTTTGGCTGAAGAACGCCGGCGCCACCTTCCAGAGGCTCATGAGGAAGGCCTTGGGGGCTCAGATGGGAAGAAACGCAGAAGCCTACGTCGACGACATCGTGGTCAAGACTCGCGAAGAGCACACCCTCATGGAGGACCTCGAGGAGACCTTTGCCAGCCTGCGCAAAGTAACATCAAGCTGAACCCCGCCAAGTGCGTCTTCGGGGTACCGTCAGGCAAACTCCTCGGGTTCCTAGTGTCTCACCGCGGCATAGAAGCGAATCCTGACAAGATCAAAGCCATAGAAGAGATGCAGCCACCTCGTCGCCTCAAGGACATGCAGCGCCTCGCGGGATGCATGGCCAGCCTCGGCCGTTTCATCTCCAAGTTCGGCGAGAGGGCGCTGCCATTTTTCAAGCTCATGAAGCGGTCTGGCACGTTCAAGTGGACGCCTGAGGCGGACAAGGCATTTGAAGACCTGAAGAAGTACTTGGCTAGCCCACCTGTCATGGTTGCCCCAAGGCCTGGCGAGCATCTGAAGCTGTACCTATCAGCCACTCCACAAACAGTGAGCGCAGCCTTGGTGGCAGAAAGGGAAGAGCCAGTCCTCGCCAAGAAGGACACCGCCACGCCAAGCCCAGATCCCCCCGACAAGGAAACATCCTCTTCAGGCCCTGAGCCCCATGCCGAGCCCGCACAACCAGAAGGCACCCTCGTCGAGGGTCCACTCAGAGGCTCGACAAGGCTCCCGAGGAGCCCAGCGCTGCGTCACCATCGACAACCCTCGTCGAGCATCCCGTCTACTTCGTCAGCACTGTGCTGCGAGATGCTCGCGAGCGGTACACTATGCAGCAGAAGCTCCTCCTCGCGCTCCTCATCGCTTCCAGGAAGCTGCGCCACTACTTCCAGGGCCACCCCATCACGGTGGTCACATCATTCCCTCTGGAGCAGATCCTGCGCAATCCAAACGCCACTGACGCGTCGCAGGGTGGAACATTGAGCTGCAACCTTTTGGCCTGCGCTTCGACACCACCAGGGTCATCAAGGGGAGAGCATTGGCTGACTTCGTCGCCGAGTGGACAGACACCAGCAAGAAGAGCCTCATGAGGCAGAAATCCACGCCAGCTGGAGACACGGTGCCAAGCCACTGGACCATGCACTTCGACGGAGCATTCGCATGCCAGAACGCTGGGGCTGGCGTCGTCCTGACCTCACCCAAGGGCGACAAGCTCTACTACGCCGTCCAGCTGTGCTTCACGACAGACAAGGTCTCCAACAACATCGCCGAGTACGAGGGCCTCCTCGCCGGGCTCAGAGCCGCAATCGCCCTCGGCATCAAGCGCTTACTCATCAAGGGCGACTCCCAGCTCCTCGTCAACTTCTCCAACAAGAGCTACACGCCTAAGGACGGCCACATGGCCGCTTACCTCGAGGAGGTCCGCAAGCTCGAGAAACACTTCAAGGGGATGGAGCTCAGGCACATCCCACGAAGGGAGAACCAGGAGGCCGACGACATCGCCAGGCGAGCATCACGCAGAGAAGCCCAGCAGGCGGGCGTGTTCGAGGAGACTCACCAGGGCATCGGTGAAACAGCCAAAAGAAGCGTTGAAATGAACATGGACGAAGAGCTCCCACCACCAACATCTGGAGCGCCAGCTGCGGTCCACCCACAGGGGAACGCCTGCTGCTGGCCATGACACACCAAGAGACGGGCTGGATCGATGAGCTCAAGGAGTACCTCAGGGACGGAGTCCTCCCTGAAGAGGACGCAGAAGCAGAGAGAGTTGCTCGCCAGGCCAAGTCATACTGCCTTCGAGGGAGACCTGTACCGCAAGCGTCCAAATGGAGTTGCACTAAAATGCGTCCCCCCTGAAGAAGGCCGCCAGCTGATCAAGGACATACACAGTGGAGAATGTGGCCACCACTCATCACGCACCCTGCAGGGAAAGTCTTCAGGGGGTTCTATTGGCCCTCAGTGCTTCAAGATGCAACCCCGTTGTCCAGGCTTGCGAGGCATGCCATTCCACGCCAAGCAAGTCCACCAGCCGCACTGGGGCTCCAGACCATCCCCTCTCCTGGCCCTTCGCGGTCTGGGGGCTGGACATCCTGGGACCTTTCCCACGCTCCAGCGGGGGCTACCGCTACCTCTACGTCGCCATCGACAAGTTCACCAAATGGGCGGAGGTTGAAGCGGTGCGCACCATCCCGGCGAGATCAGCGGTGAAATTCATCAGAGGCCTGGCCTGTCGCTTCGGCGTGCCAAATCGCATCATCACCGACAACGGCTCAGTTCACCAGCGGCATCTTCAGGGCCTACTGCGAGAGTCTGGCACACGGCTCTGCTTCGCCTCGGTGGCTCATCCACGAAGCAACGGGCAGGCTGAGCGGGCGAACGCAGAAGTGCTCAAGGCCTCAAGACAAGAAGCTTCAATCGCCTCAAGGCCCACGGCAAGAACTGGATCGAAGAGCTCCCCTCCGTGCTCTGGTCCATCCGCACCACCGCCACGAAGCCCACTGGAGAAACGCCGTTCGCTCTCGTCTATGGCGCTGAAGCAGTCCTCCCCACCGAGATCAAGCATGGGTCCCCACGGATCCTTGCTTTCAACGAGGACAACCAAGAGGAGCTCCACAACGACGACTTGCTGCTGCTCGATGGACTACGCCGCCGTGCCGCCCTCCGAGCGGAAGTACCAGCAAGACCTGCGCCGCTACCACAGCCGCCACATACGGCCGCGCACCCTCGAGACAGGCGATCTCGTCCTCAGGAGGATCCTCTCCAGAGAAGGCCTCCACAAGCTCTCACCCATGTGGGAAGGCCCCTACAGGGTCGCGCACATCGCCAGGCCGGCGCGGCGGCTCGAGACGGAAGACGGCGATCCGATCAAAAATCCATGGAACATCGAGCACCTACGCAAGTTCTACCCGTGATCACGTCGCGGCAGGCATTTTTTGTCTCAAGAGGGAAGCACGCGTCTTCACCTCCCAGCTTCACCAAGCTTTCCCTTCACGAGGGCCATCTCCACTGAGAGTTTCCTACAACGCGTGCCACGGGCCGCGGGAAGCCTCAGCCACTCCATGTGGAACCCCATGCCCAGACATGGCGGACTTTGTCTTGGCCTCGCCAAGTGTAATGAACAATTTCAGGTCATCATGAACCTATTGCGCTTCGGCGCCGTTATGTAATATTGCTTGGTGAGTTTGTTTTCTTACATTTCATTCGCGCTCACATTTTTCCCCATGCGCACCTCGCGAGCGGGGGCTGAGCACGGTGCCTGTGTCTCGGGAGCATCCCAGCAGCATCGTAAAATCCAAAGGATCCGAGCTCTAACTCGTGGCTCTCCGCCCACGACCGTTATCTCACCAAAGAGCTCTGACTCGTGGGTTAGCTCCCATGCACGTCACCTCACCAAGGACCTTGGTGCTTATTCTCCTCGTGAGATACCCATGAGGAAATCTATGAGCGCGCATGAGTTGTACAACTATGCTTTGCTTGTGGGTTCGCTCTCTCTCTCCAACGCAGGGAACAAGACGCCTTGCAGGGCTCCAAAAGCTAACCAGCCTCAGGCAGCCTCGAGAGGGAGAACACCTCACCAGGAACACAACACCCTCTACAAAGCAGGCGTCTCGCCAGAGCTAAGTCCAGAACTTACGCCTCATGAGCTTTTTTCCCTCTCGCTGGTTTTGTCGCCCCTCGAGCCTCTCTTTTCTCTCTTACGCCTCATGGGCTGCTTGCACGTCAAAGGGGAGCCCCTGAGCATCGCGCCTCGAGGGCTCTTACCTCTCTAAGCCTTACGCACCCCCCGGCCTTGTCGAGCCCTGACTCCGGCATACCGAAGCGGCGGTGCTATTTGCGCTAAGAGCAGGGTCCTAACGACGTAGAGCGAAAAAGACATGAGGGAACAGATAAAAGGCCTCCCGAGGGGCACTCACACTTGCACAAATAAAGTGTCTTTACAAACCAGCAAAATAAAAGCAACAAGTCTTAAGATAACTGGTGCCCTTGGCACATCTCTACAGGGGCAACCTAAGCAGCGGGGTTGTCGTCGTCCGTCGACGTCCTCGTCATCCACCTCCTCAGCACCAGCCTCGTCGTCGCTCTCCTCGACCTCGACCCTCTTGAAGCGTTGAGTGTACTTCTCCACGTCGTCCCACACCGAGGCGTCCAGCTTCGAGCGATCCTTCTCCAGAGGCTCCATCACAGACGCGAAGTCGAAGCCGGGGTGGAGGTGTGCAAGGTTGGCGAAGACTTGGCCGACCGCGACGCCAAGGAGCTCGCGGCTCTCGGTGTCGACCAGTCGTCGAGGTTCGTCACGACCTCTTCAAACTTGGTGAGGAGCTGCTCGAAGAAGCCAAGGTAGATGGCGACGTCGTGGTTCCCCTCGACAGAGAGCCTGGGGGCTTCGGTCCCCAGGCGGCCCGCGACGGCACGCGCGCCTCACCAAGGAAGCAAACATGCGCTCCGCTGGCGCGACAAGACCTGCGCAGTCAGAGCGCTCCGCCGAGCTTCCTCGACGAGTTCCACAACAGGCCCCACCTGCTGCTGCATCTCGTTCATGTCCTGCGTCAAGGAGGCAAGGTCCTGCTGAAAGTGCATGCTTGCCCCCATGCGTGGGTTTTGGTAAATTAATGACAATCCTTATGGACTAATGTTTGCATTGAGATATCTTGTAGATCATGTCCATAGGAAAAAGAATGGAGTTCATGTGTTGGACTCTAGAAGATTACATGATGATCAATGCTCTATTCTTGGTTTTATATGAAGAATGGTCATTATGTAGAGAAGATGAAGTGCAAGTTCAAGAGAAGCATCTCAAAGAAAATCATATGCATGAAGCTTGCCACCCATTTGGAGATAATGGTCAAGTGAAGATGTTCCTAAGAGTGGCACTCCCATCTAGTGTAGGGGGAGCAACATTTGAATCTTCACCAAGCCAAAGAGCAATCAAGAAAGGTGTTCCATCTTGAGAGAGCATGATCGTCATCATCGAGCTCAAGTGGAAATGCGCAAGGCAAAGGTATGATCTTGATAGGTTTTCTATTTTAACCGGTCTCATGTTGTTAGTGGGAGACCGGGTTTTTTTAGGATAGGCGGCGTACTATCAAGAGGGGTTCTCAAGTGAGTAACTTGATCGCATCTTTGTGGAGAGCTCATACCGTTGCATACTTGGCATATCATCTTTCTTGGTTCTTATTTGGGCTTTTCTCCTTGTTGTGTTTTGGTGCTTGTCGTGATCTTCATGACAAGCCCAAGTTCTTCGAAAACGGATTTCTTATGGAAAACTTGTTGCGTTTTCGTGTTGGAAATATTATCGGTCCACCTTCGAGATAGGGTCCACACCTCTCTATGTGTGGTATCCCCTCTATATTTGTGACCCTTAATATTTCCAACGCAATTGGATTCACCTGTTTTTGGAGTTCATTGAGAAAGTTATTACATTTCAGGTTTTGCAGTTTCACTGTTTTCAGGCGGAGTCTCCGGTCTTCTGGACCGGAGTCTCCGGTCCTTGGTTTTCCTCGGAGAGTGTTTTCTTGTTCAGCCCTGGTGGGGCCGGAGTTTCCGGCCCAAGGGGCCGGAGTTTCTGCCACAGGCGGAGAGTTTTCCGGTCCCAGGGGCCGGAGTTTCTGCCTGAGCTTCTCTCATCTGTTTGTTGTTCACCTCCTGGTGGTTGCCGGAGTTTCCGCCCCAAGCCGGAGTATCCGGTCACTTGGACGGAAACTCCGGTGTGAATCTGGCTGCAACGGCTACTTTTCTGGGTGGGGTATAAATTACCCCTCCACCTTCTCCAGCAGCAAGCTGAGCCCAGAACCTTTGCTTTCTCTCTCCTCCATTGTTGCAGCTCATTTCCTTGATATCTCCCAATCCCTCCACCCAAACTCTTTGACTTTGGAGGATTGAAGGAGAAGACCTAGATCTACATTTCCACCAATCAATCTCTCCTCTAAGTGAGGGGACCATAGTGGATCTTAGTTCTTGGAGTTCTTGAGTGGTTCTCCTCTTTGTTCTTCCTCTCTTATTCCCCCATAAGCATTTTTGCTTTGTTGGAATTTGAGTGTGGAGGACTTGAGCATTGTGCTCTTGCTTTTGCATTTGGTGCATCGGCTGTGCTCTCCACGAGGATTCGTGGAGTTGAAATCTTGTGAACTTGTTATCTTGGGTCTTCGGGCCCTAGACGCCTTTGTGGTGGTTGGACCTTGTGTGGTCACTTGAAGCCGTTCGGGAGCCCCCAATCCCTTGTGGGTTGTGCCTCGGATTGTTGTTGAAAGCCGTTCGGGAGCCCCCAATCCATTGTGGGTTGTGCCCGGATTGTTGTTGAAAGGCTCCGGATTCCGCCTCGAAGGAATACCGATAGTGGAAGGTGAACCAAACCTTTGTGGTGCGGTTCATATCGGAGAAGAGGGTGAAACCTTTGTGGTTGTTGACCGTTGTGTCGGTTCACACCTCTCCAACGAGACGTACTCCCTTCAAGAAGGAACTCGGGAATACATCC